>JASGCC010000217.1:52500-435005 GCA_030067915.1 Hydractinia echinata
AAAACATGTATCTTGCTTGAATTAAATGGAAAATTATAATAACTGTCATTTCCAAGACACACAAAAAAATTATGATCTAAAGCGGCACCGGAATGATATTTCCGTTAGATATTCCTTCCCAAGAATCGCTCTTAAACAAAACAAATTTCCCAATAAGTCAATTAAGTTTGTTCCGTAGCGATAGAAATGACAATCGGACACCAGAAAGACCAAAATGACAGCACTATCTACCCACTTTAAAAATAAAACCCGTTAATTCTTGCCTGATAGGCATTGACTATGTTGGATGTAGTGATGGACTGTCTATGCCGGTGCTTAGCATTCCCTGATCTTTTTTAGCATTCTGGCACGTATACTAGTTTGACTTGATTTGATTCGTAACTAACCTTGATATTAGAACACAAAAATGACTAAGTAAACTTTATAGAACAATTTTTAGCATAAATACAAAACAATACAAACAAATAACAGGAATAAATAAAGTACTAATATATATTGCGTTGTCAAAAATACTGACGAAAAAATTACATGCTATACTCTTTATTCAAATTTGCAAAAACTTATAAATAAATAAATACAACATTCTTCAATTATATAATTTATTACTTTCTTTTAAATAGAGAAATTATTACCAATAGGCTTCATTAGTGTGAGCGGAGGTTGTAAACAGATCGTACAAAGTCGTGCAAAGAACTTTTAAGGTATGCCCAATGCGTTCAGCAATTCAATAAAGCTCAACAACATGTCTCCATTATCTCGTAAGTAGAAATGAAATAAGATTATGCGTGCATACAGCACGTTTATTATCCAACAAAGTTATTTTGCCAAATATCAAGGCCGATCATACGATTTTGTTTAGAAAATAAGCTCATGACAACCAACCCTATAACAAATGTCGAGTTTAACAATTTTACACCCTAAATCTCATAATAAATTTGCGTAATCTTCTACACATAATAGCTATTTATATTTATCTGATGCCTTCACCGCAAACAGCGTCTGCGATGTCCAAGGATCTCTTTGACTAACTGAAAAGTCATCTCCAACTGCTTCATAACTGCTAATTCTCTTTCTACCATGCTCGTGTTGAGTTGAGTAAAAATTGGATCATCAAATTCCAAAACTATTTGACCAATTTTTTTCTCGTAACGTGGATTGTAGATACATTCGCATTTCAACAGATTCTAAAAAGAAGACCATATTCTGTTGTTATATTATTAAAATGAGTTATTATATTATTAAAATGAGTTGAATCAAAAGTTCTACCAATACTCACAAAGTAGGAAAGGTTTATTGCCTGTAACCTAGTGCACTAACCTTTCTCATAACACGCATATCTGTTGCAAATTTAACCAATCCTTTTTTTATTTTAGATATTCGTTCTGGAAATGCAACTCTTGTTTTGTTCTTCAATACATCTTTTTCGTATGCTTCCATAAGATTTAAACTTTTATCAAACTGTTGTAGCAGTTGTGACATTTGGGAAAGCGAAATCGTGTCCTGCAAACCAAATTGAAATATATTAGAAAAAAAATATTAGCTAAAAGAAAATTTTTCCTACTAGCGTTCAAACAACTTACGTTGTTGTTATAATTTCTGATACTCTTAAATAGGACTTGATTGAAAAACGTAAAAGTTGTTCCATCGTGGTTACTACAGGCAGCTGTACTTTTATCGTCCAACTTATTATCAGGTAAAATATCATCCTAAAAAATAAAATTTGAAATCATTGAAGACGGATTTGTGAGAAACTTTAACAATTTTTTAACAATAGATGCATAAAAGCTAGCACACTCACAATCATGGATATTTTAGTAAATTAAGAAAGAGAAAATTAAGACCAGGTGCTTACAAAATAACATCGCAAAACTTCGATATTTTTCTTTAGTTCATTTCCTTTCGTGTTTGTTCCTTGTAAGAACGTTGAGAATTGGAAAAAATCTTCTTCAGCCGTGACACAATTTGAACATCCTGCTGCTGTCATGATTGACGCCATATATTTTGTGCCATTATTGGTTATGTTAAATCCTGATAACGTTGGACTGAGGAAGAATATCATATTCAACGCGATAGCTAAGACAAAGTAGATTTGTTATACAATATAAATAAAAAAAAATCCTAAGCATATCTTAATATCAAGGTAGAAATTAAATAATATAAGCTCCAATTGGTAATATTTATTCTGAAATTTATTTGAAAGGAACTATTTAATAAGGAAAATATCAATATTACTTGCACGTGTGCTGCATATTAGCCAAAGCCGTCTTATGAGAGTTCTAATTTTTGTTCACATTACTTACTCAGTCTTTGTAGTGTGAAACTAGCCATGTTTTGTTGTCCAATGTGTCTTGTTGTCCAATGTGCTTGGTTTAAGTTCAGACTACTTTTTTCACTATTTAGCGCAGCATTTATAGCCAAAACAATGGAATGTCCCGGTATCTAGCACAATATCCTCATTTTATGTCAAAAATAGCTTTTCCGTCACAGAACCAGTTTCATTGAGCAGAAATTTTTCCGACAATCTTAGGTTACTAACCTTGTAGGAATTTTTCTCGGCAGAGTAAAATACGATTGATGATTTGTAAACAAAGGGTATTTTGTACAAAATTTGTGATTGTAATAATAAAACGTTAACGACAGATGTTAATCCTATTTGAAAAATGAAAGTTCCAGTGTAAGTGAAAACTTGATAATCGAAACCTTAGATTGGACATCCCAACGGGTTGCAGGGTGACTTAAAAATATTTGTTTCAAAAACGAATGTTGAAAATGAATGTTCAGAGGGATCCTGCCATTGAATTTGATTAGTTTGCAGTTTCTTGACAATTTCATTCAACACAAACTCAGAAATAAAATGACGTCTACAACACAAAACACTTAATAACAAGAAGAGAACAAAAAGAGAGGATGTGACAAACTCGACAGTAGGTCATTTGCACTTACACGTTGACGTTCTATATATCTACAAATATTAGTCATTTGCAAGAGATAGGTTTCTAGAGAAGTTGTTAGTCTGCGCGAACTGATAAGAACGTTCTGTTGAGTTATTTCTCGTACATTTAATCTGGGAAGAGAAAGGTCATTACCGTCATCTATTTGTCATACTAACTACTAACAACAACGTTTTACGGAAGAAAATGAAAATTGTCATAATGTCAGAAAAATGCGCTGTCATTTTCCTGAAATATGGGTATAAAAGCCACCGTATAACGTTTGTTTTTACAACCATTTGTGTGGATGATTATCCAAAATATCGAATACTCTCAATCTTAGACATATGAGTAAGTTCTGGTAAAATAATAAATCATATGCTTTGGTCTTATTTTCACTCTAGAAGTACCTGATAAACAAGTCGATCAAAAGCAAGCTTAACTACATGGCTAACTTGCTCCACACACAAGATGGGAGCAATAACAATAGAATCATTTCGATGCATTTAAAACCTTCTTAAAACAGGCGTTAAATATCCAATATGTTTCCGTTTTGATACGTCACTGCTGTCAAAAATCACTCCGATCATTTTAAAACGGCTTAGTGGCAAACGATCCTGATTTGCATGATTAAATTTTCATTCTCCTAATAAGTTGTTAATGAAAAATTTCTACTAAAGAAATTTCTAAAAAAAAGCTTACATTACATTTGAGATACAACTAAAGTTCTATAGCTAAGTGATAACTGAAATATGCATTTACAATAAAAAAGTGCATTTATAGCTACCACCAAAAGTATGTCAAAGACGTGGTATACTTTTTACTCTCAAGAAAACATTTTCATATGACTTTTTATCATAGACTTACCGAGAAACATTATTACCCATTTCTACGACATAACAGTGAGTCATTACTGAAGAAAGTTGACTATTGCTCAAATTGTTCAAAGGTTAAGTAAGAGGCAGGTGAAATAGTGTATTATATGCCAAACAATAACGCTATTGCTATCTCCATTGATAAAAGAGAGCGATCTCTTAAGGGCTGATTCCACATCATCTTCAATACCGGAATGGATTTTGCATTATAACCACAGTGAGCCTATATTAAGGCGGGCTTTTGCTCGGGATTTTACGGTAGGTCGGAAATTGAATATTCCCGCACAAAAAATCATAAAAGATATTTACTTTGAATTTTGCCTACCTAGCAAGTTCACTACCTACAGTGTTTATGAAAGCCGTTATGAGATATTCAGTTATATTAAAAATACACAAAAGAGGTTTTTGTTCTACAAATATGCTTTCCAGATTTTTAGCGTCAATTATTTAGATTTTAGTTACTCAGTCCACATAATCATAGCAGCCTAAGTTATTTTTAGCTAGCTTGCAAAGAAATATAACTCAATAATCGATGTGCAGACAGCTGTACACATTCTCCCGTTCAAAATTCATAAGCATTTTTACATAAGATAAAATATTCCATAACATGCGCATAATTTTGAACTGCCTCGATTCGTAGTCTTTCTGTTTTTCTTTTCTGCCAACACTCTTCCACCTGGCCACTTCTGTTGGTCCTACTTAATTCGAAAATATCAAACGCTGTGGGACCAAGTCTGACAAACAATAATAATAATAAAAAAAAAAATAATACTTAACATAGAAGAAGAAAAATCAAAAAGACATAAATGCATAACAGATACTAATATATAGCCGTCGTAACAAGACTGCGAAAGAATAAATTATGTTCGTCATTGAAATTCGTATAAATAGATAAATAAATAAATAAATAAATAAATAAATAAATAAATAAATAAATAAATAAATAAATAAATAAATAAATAAATAAATAAATAAATAAATAAATAAATAAATAAATAAATAAATAAATAAATAAATAAATAAATAAATAAATAAATAAATAAATAAATAAATAAATAAATAAATAAATAAATAAATAAATAAATAAATAAATAAATAAATAAATAAATAAATAAATAAATAAATAAATAAATAAATAAATAAATAAATAAATAAATAAATAAATAATAAATAAATAAATAAATAAATAAATAAATAAATAAATAAATAAATAAATAAATAAATAAATAAATAAATAAATAAATAAATAAATAAATAAATAAATAAATAAATAAATAAATAAATAAATAAATAAATAAATAAATAAATAAATAAATAAATAAATAAATAAATAAATAAATAAATAAATAAATAAATAAATAAATTAAATAAATAAATAAATAAATAAATAAATAAAATAAATAAATAATAAATAAATAAATAAATAAATAAATAAATAATAAATAAATAAATAAATAAATAAATAAATAAATAAATAAATAAATAAATACAGTGTTCTGCAATATTATCCACCGCTTTAAAAACTTTGTTCTCAAGGAAATCCACGGAGTATATAGAGATCTATATTTTGTCGCACCTAAACACAGGCCAATCTCATTCCAATAAACAAAATGTACAATCTTGGACAAAAATATTAGGACGAACGCAGTTTCTTCCTTATTTTTCAAATATGGACCACAGGGTCAAACAGTCAAGGCGCTGCTGCCGGCATGCTGCAAAGTCGCTACTTTTGCACACACGTAGGCCAGGCAAACAGCGTTGAAAACTCGCTAGTCACATTCTTTAGCACGCCCACACACCAAAATAATTCACATCGCGGCCCACGAAGGTCCTGAAATTTGTGAAAAATGGCCATGCAACAATTAGCACATTTTAAGAGTTTGGACTTAATCAAATAGCCTAAGACCCTAAGTTCTAAGTCCGGTCTGAACATTGACAAGTTCAAAATGCGTGAATCTAAAATAGAACATAGCCTACGCAATTAATTGTGGCGGCAAATAAACCGTCTCATCTAACATATCTTGACCAGGATTGTAGGTATACTCTAAGCCTGACTGGACTTTTTGCTTGATTTCGAATTTCCACATGCTTATAAGAAAACATGTATCTTGCTTGAATTAAATGGAAAATTATAATAACTGTCATTTCCAAGACACACAAAAAAATGATGATCTAAAGCCGCACCTTAATGATATTTCCGTTAGATATTCCTTCCCAAGAATCGCTCTTAAGCAAAACAAATTTCCCAATAAGTCAATTAAGTTTGTTCCGTAGCGATAGAAATGACAATAGGACACCAGAAAGACCAAAATGACAGCACTATCTACCCACTTTAAAAATAAAACCCGTTAATTCTTGCCTGATAGGCATTGAGTATGTTGGATGTAGTGATGGACTGTCTATGCCGGTGCTTAGCATTCCCTGATCTTTTTTAGCATTCTGGCGCGTATACTAGTTTATTTTATTTGATCCATAACTAACCTTGATATTAGAACACAAAAATGACTAAGTAAACTTTATAGAACAATTTTTAGCATAAATACAAAACAATACAAACAAATAATAGGAATAAATAAAGTACTAATATATATTGCGTTGTCAAAAATACTGACTAAGAAATTACATGCTATACTCTTTATTCAAATTTGCAAAAACTTATAAATAAATAAATACAACATTCTTCAATTATATAATTTATTACTTTTTTTTTAAATAGAAAAATTGTTACCAATAGGCTTCATTAGTGTGAGCGGAGGTTGTAAGCAGATCGTACAAAGTCGTGCAAAGAACTTTTAAGGTATGCCCAATGCGTTCAGCAATTCAATAAAGCTCAACAACATGTCTCCATTATCTCGTAAGTAGAAATGAAATAAGATTATGCGTGCATGCACGTTTATTATCCAACAAAGTTATTTTGCCAAATATCAAGGCCGATCATACGATTTTGTTTAGAAAATAAGCTCATGACAACCAACCCTATAACAAATGTCGAGTTTAACAATTTTACACCCTAAATCTCATAATAAATTTGCGTAATCTTCTACACATAATAGCTATTTATATTTATCTGATGCCTTCACCGCAAACAGCGTCTGCGATGTCCAAGGATCTCTTTGACTAACTGAAAAGTCATCTCCAACTGCTTCATGACTGCTAATTCTCTTTCTACCATGCTCGTGTTGAGTTGAGTAAAAATTGGATCATCAAATTCCAAAACTATTTGACCAATTTTTTTCTCGTAACGTGGATTGTAGATACATTCGCATTTCAACAGATTCTAAAAAGAAGACCATATTCTGTTGTTATATTATTAAAATGAGTTATTATATTATTAAAATGAGTTGAATCAAAAGTTCTACCAATACTCACAAAGTAGGAAAGGTTTATTGCCTGTAACCTAGTGCACTAACCTTTCTTATAACACGCATATCTGTTGCAAATTTAACCAATCCTTTTTTTATTTTAGACATTCGTTCTGGAAATGCAACTCTTGTTTTGTTCTTCAATACATCTTTTTCGTATGCTTCCATAAGATTTAAACTTTTATCAAACTGTTGTAGCAGTTGTGACATTTGGGAAAGCGAAATCGTGTCCTGCAAACCAAATTGAAATATATTAGAAAAAAAATATTAGCTAAAAGAAAATTTTTCCTACTAGCGTTCAAACAACTTACGTTGTTGTTATAATTTCTGATACTCTTAAATAGGACTTGATTGAAAAACGTAAAAGTTGTTCCATCGTGGTTACTACAGGCAGCTGTACTTTTATCGTCCAACTTATTATCAGGTAAAATATCATCCTAAAAAATAAAATTTGAAATCATTGAAGACGGATTTGTGAGAAACTTTAACAATTTTTTAACAATAGATGCATAAAAGCTAGCACACTCACAATCATGGATATTTTAGTAAATTAAGAAAGAGAAAATTAAGACCAGGTGCTTACAAAATAACATCGCAAAACTTCGATATTTTTCTTTAGTTCATTTCCTTTCGTGTTTGTTCCTTGTAAGAACGTTGAGAATTGGAAAAAACCTTCTTCAGCCGTGACACAATTTGAACATCCTGCTGCTGTCATGATTGACGCCATATATTTTGTGCCATTATTGGTTATGTTAAATCCTGATAACGTTGGACTGAGGAAGAATATCATATTCAACGCGATAGCTAAGACAAAGTAGATTTTTTATACAATATAAATAAAAAAGAATCCTAAGCATATCTTAATATCAAGGTAGAAATTAAATAATATAAGCTCCAATTGGTAATATTTATTCTGAAATTTATTTGAAAGGAACTATTTAATAAGGAAAATATCAATATTACTTGCACGTGTGCTGCATATTAGCCAAAGCCGTCTTATGAGAGTTCTAATTTTTGTTCACATTACTTACTCAGTCTTTGTAGTGTGAAACTAGCCATGTTTTGTTGTCCAATGTGTCTTGTTGTCCAATGTGCTTGGTTTAAGTTCAGACTACTTTTTTCACTATTTAGCGCAGCATTTATAGCCAAAACAATGGAATGTCCCGGTATCTAGCACAATATCCTCATTTTATGTCAAAAATAGCTTTTCCGTCACAGAAACAGTTTCATTGAGCAGAAATTTTTCCGACAATCTTAGGTTACTAACCTTGTAGGAATTTTTCTCGGCAGAGTAAAATACGATTGATGCTTTGTAAACAAAGGGTATTTTGTACAAAATTTGTGATTGTAATAATAAAACGTTAACGACAGATGTTAATCCTATTTGAAAAATGAAAGTTCCAGTGTAAGTGAAAACTTGATAATCGAAACCTTAGATTGGACATCCCAACGGGTTGCAGGGTGACTTACAAATATTTGTTTCAAAAACGAATATTGAAAATGAATGTTCAGATTCCTATCATTTTTTCATGTTTTTGTTAAACTTACTTACCGGTTTTGTTTATTTATTTTTTCATTGAAAAGAGGAATAATTCTGTCTGTTAATTTGATTAGTTTGCAGTTTTTTGACACTTTCATTCAACACAAACTCAGAAATCAAATGACGTCTGAAACACAAAACACTTAAAAATAAGAAGAGAACACAAAGAGAGGATGTGACAAACTCGACAGTAGGTCATTTGTACTTACACATTGATGTGCTATATATCTACAAATATTAGTCATTTGCAAGAGATGGGTTGCTAGAGCATTTGTTAGTCTGCGGGAACTGATAAGAACGTCTGTTGAGTTATTTTTCGTACATTTAATCTGGGAAGAGAAAGGTCATTAGCGTCATCTATTTGTCACACTAACTACTAACAACAATTTTTTGCGGAAGAAAACGAAAATTGTCATAATGTCAGAAAAATGCGCTGTCATTTTCCTGCAATATGTCTATAAAACCCACCGTATAACGTTTGTAGGAGAGCAGTAACTTATACACCAACGAAACAAATTAATATTGGAAACAAACGGTAGAAATAACAAGTCTGAAAGATGTTGTATTCACATGTCTTATTTGTTTTCGCAATAGCACTACTTATATGCACGATGGAAGCAAAAGCTATAAAGCCAAGGAAAACATCTTTAGAGGATCCCGAAAAGGTTCTCGAATTAGTTGTAGAGTTAATTGGAGAGGAGAATATAGAAGCCGTGATGCAGCAAGATGGAAAAGCAAAAAGAGAGTTTGTTAAGAAATGGGTAAATAAGTTTGAAAAACTTTTGACATTTGTAACTACAATTGAAGTTGGAGAAATGAAAAATGAACGAAACAACAATTAAACATCTTTATAAATATTTTATAATATCTCTCTTTAAAAGTTATAGAGATATATTTAAGGAAATTATTTACGTGTCTTATCATTTCCTATTACGCCGGAATGAATGGCGCAACATATGTTTTTTGTTTTAATAGTCAGAACAAACCGACTGGTAGCCTAGTGGTAGACCGTTCGCTTGCAGTGCGGGAGGTCTTGTGTTCAAACCCCGGCCGAGTCATGCCAGAGACTATAAAAGTGTGAATCTATCCTTTCTGCTTAGCGTTCAGCATGGGAATTGGATTGCTATTTTAGGCGGTTATCTAATTGAGCGATTGCTGTGCTTGAACGACTTCCGTACCTTTACATATTTCTCTGAACTTGACACACACAACACATCTTTTTTCAACAGGAAGAATCTTTTGAAAGTCTAACCCGATTAACTTGATTTCCCGGTTGCTTTGGAGTTAACCCGAAAATCAGAAAAAATCGATTTTTGACATTCTTTAATCTGAATTATGTTTTTAATATCTTTTATTTGGTTATGAGAAACTCTAAATAGAATAATAAGATTAGCGCTAATTTCTATTTTCACCCTTTTTCATGTCACAATTTGCGCAGTTATTTCAAGGAAACTTTGGCTAACGAAAACAAGCGTGAATAAATTTCAAGACACACATTATTCATCTTTTTGTCCCATGGCTACAAACTAGCAGGATTTTTGACTAGATTTTGCAGAATAACCATATACTATCGTTATAATAATAATGAAATATTTTAGGAAGAAATAGTGGCTGTTGCTGCAACGCTTCTAGGTGGTGGGTGGAAAGTTAACTCTTACGTAATATCAAATTACCAAATTTTATATAAAAAGATATCGGACAAAAACAGACTTTGAGCAAAACAAATTATTTGCTGAAGGAGTTTAAGAACCCACTTCGGGAAGGTTTTCAGTACACAGCTTACAATCCACGAATTTGTTTCTTTATATGAAACCAGTTTATAAGTACATGTAGAATCTTAAGAATTATCAAACTTTTACAATTACATTGTTATGACGTTTTTCCATATTTGACTTCTTTTGAAATTGTTTTGAAAGGAAAACTTTTATTTCAAAAAACATCCCTTTAATAATAGCCGTATTCTGTCTGTTCAAAATGGTTGCGCGCAGCTTTTATCCGGGAAAAACCCACAGCCCGGAGTATTTTTTAGATTTCGGTCCGGTGTTCTTATTAGATATTTTAACCAATCAGAATACACGAATGTTAATATAAACCAATCACTGAGTCGAAAATTTTCCGCGGCAATTGTTGACATTTTTTACTGTCCGGTTCAAGAAGAAACACAAAAAGGAGACGGACAAGAAGTTGAAAGAAAGCGAATGCCAGGAAAGTTTCTGAATTAAGAAAGTTTCTGATTTAGTTCTAAATTTTACTTTTTGTTCATTTCTACTTGTGGGAAGACAATTTTCTTGTGTTCTTCGTAGATTTACTTCTGTTTCTCTTTTTATTTAGCTGTCTAGCTAGCTAGGGTAATTATTTGGAGAACACTTTCGCTGCTCTAGCCAGATCACTATTTTCCTTTTTATTTCCTTTTTATTTGTTTTGAATTTTGTTACTTATTTACAAAGGAACTACACGTGGCTATAATCATGAATGTTCCTCCTCCAAACAATTTTCTAATTGAACATGACTATGCATATCTCCCGCCTGAAATTGCAAATGATAATGTTGATGCTGAGCATAATTATGCACATAATGTTGATGCTGAGCATACTTATGCACATCGTCTTCCACGCCTACAAAATCATGTAATCATGTTGAAAAGCAAAGGCAACATCATCTTCAGCAGGTAATGGAAAGGAGAGCCAATCAGACTGTTGAAGAGGTTGACCAACGTAGGCAAGACGATGCTTTGCGACAAAATGTAAGACGTGCAAATGAAAATTTTGTACAGGTAAATGCACGGCGTAGAGCAGACCTTTTGTGTCATCGAGCTAGGGCTCCACGTTTACTAAATTTAGCTAGGATTAACAATGTTTTACCTCCTACACATTTTGCAGGTGAGTTTAATATTGTGTGTGAGCATTGTGGAGCTATTAAATTGAATAATGAAAATCATTTTAAGTGTTGTCACAATGGCAAAGTGGCCCTACCTGCTATATTACAATTTCCTGCTGAAATACGTGAATTGTTAAGCAACGACTCTGCCCAAGCTAAACAGTTTCGTAAGTATATCAGAGTATACAATAATGCATTTAGTTTTGCTTCTTTGTCAGCAAACATTCGACCACCGCCAGGTCATGGACCCCCCTGTTTTAGAATATGTGGTCAATTATTTCACAGGTATGGTGCTTTATTACCTGCTCAGAATGAAGTACCTAATTTTAGCCAATTGTATATTGTAGAAGCTGCAGCTGCCTTAAACATGCGTATTGAGAATCCAACACATGCTCATTGTAATCGCGAAACAATGCAGATAATTCAAGATGTTCTTAACAGGGATTCTCCATATGCTGCAGCTTATAGAAATATGGCTGAAGTGGAACGTGAAGAAACGGCCAGAGCAGCAGCGGAAAACAGACAGCCTTCTGTTGTAAGTATGGTAATGCGCGAGGGTAATGATCGCAGAAGGCATAATGCCCCCTTGCATCAGGAAGTTGCTGCCATCTTTGTTGGTAATGTTGGCGCACCTCCTGCTGCAAGGGATATTGCTGTTTATCCACGTAATCAACCTTTGCGGCAAATCCCTCATATATCATGCAATATTGATGCTATGATGTATCCCATTTTATTTCCACGTGGTGAGCCAGGTTAGGACCAAAACATGGCCCATGTCAGGGAGCATGCAACTGCAGTTAGAAATAGGCTAACCCAGTTGGAATATTATATTTACCGCATTGCTATAAGGCGAGAATTTTCTGCCCTTCATCTAGCAGGTAAATTGTTCCAGCAATTTTTAGTAGATGCATATGTTAAAGTTGAAGGCCAACGGCTTGCATTTATTTGACGAAATCAAAACCAGCTTCGAGCAGAGTCCTACCAAGGACTTCTGGATTACCTCCAAAATGCTGCAGATCAACGTAACTTACATGCAGGTAATGTTGTTGTCTTGCCTTCTACCTTTTCCGGCTCACCCCGCAACATGCATCCGTTGTACCTTGATGCAATGGCATTGGTCTCAAAGAAAGGTAAGCCAGATTTGTTCTTGACTTTTACATGCAATCCAAAATGGCCAGAAATTCTTACTAATTTGTTACCTGGTCAATCTGTTTCTGATAGACCAGATTTGGTTGCAAGGGTCTTTAAATTAAAATTACTTGCTTTGAAAAAAGATTTAAAAGACGGTGTATTAGGTGTTCCGTGTGCACATGTAGATGTTATTGAATTTCAGAAAAGAGGTTTACCGCATGTTCATATGCTTTTACATCTACACAATGAGTTTAAATTACGAACTGCTGATGATATTGACTCATTAATTTGTGCACAGATTCCGGATCAAAGCCAAGATGCTGAATTGTATGATATAATAAAGTCATGTATGATCCATGGGCCATGTGGCCACCTTAATAATACATCTCATTCATCGTGCATGAAAGAGGGTGAGTGTACTAAGCATTTTCCTAAGCAGTTTAATGAGGGAACTGTTATAAATGTTGACGGTTATCCCATGTACCATCGCCCTGATAATAGAAGAACGGTAAGAATTTGAAACTTAGATGTTGATAATAGGTGTGTTGTGCCTTATAACCCTTTCCTATGTAAAACATACATGGCACATATAAACTTGGAAGCGTGTGTGTCAATTAAAAGTGTTAAGTATTTGTACAAATATATTTACAAAGGTTATGATACTGCACACATAGAAATCAATGAGCGCATCGATCATGATGAAGTAACAACATTCTTAGATGCTAGATATGTGTCTGCACCTGAAGCAACTTGGCGTCTCTGTGAATTTCCTATGCATACTCAGAGTCATTCCATCATAAGACTTCCTGTTTACCTTCCAAATCACCAACAAGTGTTTTTTAGGGAAGGCAACGAGGCTTTTCCTGCTGACAGGGCGGAAAATTCTAAGACAATGTTAACAGCCTGGTTTCAATTAAATCAGCAGGACCAGCATGCGCAACGATTTTTGTACACTGAAATACCTTACCACTTTGTTTTTCGGAATACACAACAACAAAAACGGTGGGTTGTTAGGCAACGCGGTGCTGAAAAGATAGTAAGTAGAATGTATAATGCCAGTATCCGCGAAGGTGAAAGGTATTTTTTGTGCGTCCTTTTATTGCATGTCCCTGGTGCTACGTCTTTTGACGGCTTAAGACATTTCGAAGAAAATGTTTATGCTTCTTTTAGGGATGCATGCTTAGCACGAGGATTGTTAGCTGATGACAATCTTTGGATTCGCACCATGAACGAGTTGGTGGAATATGCTTCTCCATCTAAAATTAGAAAATTCTTTTATATTGATTCACGGTGAACCGAATAACCCACATGAATTGTGGGAAACCTTTCGTGCTGCAATGATGGAGGATTACTTACGTCACCACCCTGAAGTACAGGCAGAACAAATGGTGCTAGGTAAAATTAAAGGGGTTATACAGCAATTTGGTAAGCGTCTTACTGATTTTGGTCTTCCTGCTTTACAGGAAGCTTTGCTTGATGATTTGCCAAATGTTGAAGAAATGAGGCAGGAGGTTCTAAATATCAGGCCTTTGTTAAATGCTGAGCAACGTCATGTAGCTGATTCTATTATAAATGCCAATAATAACATTAATGTTGCCAATATTTTCTTCCTAGATGGGCCAGGTGGCACAGGTAAAACGTTTACATATAATTACATTATTAAGGAAGTTATTGCGAGAAATCTGTGTGTTGCTACTTGTGCCTGGACAGGTATTGCTGCTACATTATTGCAGAACGGTAAGACTGTCCACTCTCTTTTCAAGTTACCAGTCCCTGTTTTAGACGGCTGTACATGTAATATCAAACCCAATAGTGACCATGCAGCATTTTTAAGAAGACAGGACATCATTATATTTGATGAAGCAAGCATGATACCTAAATATGCTTTGGAAGCTATTGACAAAATGTTTAGGGATATATGTAATAGTGAAATTCCCTTTGCAGGTAAAGTTATTCTTTTGGGAGGAGATTTTCGTCAGGTACTCCCTGACGTCAGAAGAGCTGGACCTGCACAGATTGTAGAAGTTTGTTTAAAAAGCTCGGAACTCTGGCCCTTGACTCGAATTTTCCACCTCCACACGAACATGAGAGCTGGAGAAGGAGAGCAAGTCTTTGCTGAATTTCTTTTAAACCTTGGTAGTGGTCGGATGCCACAAAAACCAGATGATCCAAATCAAGGTTGTATTGAAATTCCCCGTGAATGTGTTCTGCAATCTAATGAAAATATTGTTACTTCTATCTTTAGTGAATTTGATGATGTGGAATTTTCACAGTGTGTCATTTTAACTCCAACAAACGAAGAAGCGTTGGAAATGAGTGAACAGATCTTAAATCAGATTCCTGGCGATACCCGTACATATTACAGTATCGACTCTGTTGTTTCGGACGATCAAGAAAAAATTGATTTATATCCAATTGAGTTTATTAAATCCTTAACTCCAAGTGGTATGCCACCGCACCAATTAAATGCCAAAGTTGGATGTGTTGTAATGTTGTTGAGGAATCTGTCCCTTAAAGACGGTCTTTGTAATGGTACAAGGTTAATGGTTCGTAATCTGCGTGCAAATGTTATCGATTGTGAAATTCTTACTGGTATTCGTAGAGGTGATCGTGTGTTAATTCCGAGAGTATCCCTCTGTCCAAATGATACAAATCTACCCTTTCAAATTAAACGCACCCAGTTTCCTTTAAGATTGTCTTACGCATTGACTATAAATAAGAGTCAAGGCCAAACTTTTGAGAAAGTTGGTATATTTTTACGTAGACCTTGCTTTAGTCATGGCCAACTTTATGTTGCATTTTCACGTGCTCGGTCATTTCAAGCAGTTAAGGTACAGGTCGTTAATGCTTTTAAGCAAGGTTATGTAGGAGATAGGTGTTTTACAAAAAATATTGTTTTTCCACAAGTATTATAATTTTTTTATGTTTTGCTTTTATGAAACACTAAGTTTTCAAGTATTGGTTAGTGTTATGTTGCCTGTAACATTAACCCTGCAATCACATAATTTTAATAAGCAACTTACAATTTTCATTTGGTGCTTATCAAAGTTATGTATTGCCTACGTGACCATTATACGATGGGTTTCAGGTGTTCTCATGCCTTAATAGGTGTGTTGACAGTGTTAGCATGTTCTGTCTCTAGCTTTAATCGGAGATAGTTTCTCAACTTCAATGATTAAAGTGTGTGTTTACGCCTGAACAAGTGCCGCGTCTACTTGATCTTTGTGGCACACAGTTGTCGCACGCGGTGTTGCTAAACTAAATTGTATATCCTCTTAAAAAAACCTCTATCTCCTACACTGTAAAATATTGTTGTCCACTGCCTGTGACAGTTTGCGTCATATTTTATTGTGCAAATGTATGTTTTTCTTCTCTCATAGGTGGTTGCCTTAGAGGTATTCTGTTTGCAGGAATTATATATCGTCTCCCTTTACTTAAGACAATCAATATTTATGTAACTGTATATGTATATTCAATTGTGAAAATTATGTCTTCCTTATATTCATGCAACTTTATTTAAATAATAATTTTTTTTTTAGGCTACCTAAGAATGTCACGTTATGAAATGTTTGGCAGTGAAAACACTGCTGCTTCAGCACGTCTATCGTCTGCAGGCGAAACATCAAACACAACAGCAACATCAGTTACCACAACAACTACAGCTACAACAACAACAACCACAGCAACAACGACAACAACACCTGCATCAAGTCAGGAAAACCTTAGCACGGTAAGGTACCCTTTTATTACCATCCTTTATAAGTTCTAATTCTCTCACATATTCTCATCACATTGTTGCATTGAAAAAATTGAGTCTTATATTTATATATTTAAGTTCATTTTTATATAGTATATTCTTTTCCGTATTTTAGGATCTATCTTACAAAGCATACCTGCGGTATCGCATAGGCAACCCAGGACCCAGGTCAAGGGCGTCATACCTTGTGTGGCGTCGCCTCGGGGGCAGGGACCGCGAGGGCATCCGCTGGCGGGAGCAGTCTGGGCATCCTACTCGCGAAGAAGGGGCGAAATCGATCCTGATACAACAGGGGATGTGTTCTATTCAGGTGGAATACCGTTGATCGGTAACCACTTTGATATATACTTTAAAAAACTTTAATTGATTTTTAAATATTTCACTCCCCTGTGTGTCAGTGATCGATATTACTTGCGTTTCAATTGTATTTATTTTTTATTATTCTATAATATTGTTCCATAATTTTCCCAGTTTTGACATGTAGTTTGCATTAAATTTCATCTCTTTATCAGTCTTCTCTCAAAGTTTGCTTACTTTTTCATAGTTTCGCATTAAAGTCAATTTTCTCAGTATTTAGTTTTAGTCACTAATGTACCACTATCATCAATATTTTGCAGATAAATTAATAGTGTTTGTATAGTCTGATGCATAGTTAGTATCAATATTTTTAATATTTATATCTTATTTCAAAAATTTTAATACTTAAAAAACTTTTGTCAAAAATTAAGAAACTCTGTTTGCTGCCTATTAGCGTATTTTTGTTTTTTCTTCATACCGTTAAGTTGTTATTATAGTACAGTTATAGTACAGTTATAGTTGTTTTAATAATTGATAATATGGAGAGTTTTTTATTTACTATTACCCGGCCATTGTATTCTTCATTTTGCCCCCTTTACATGAGTTCCTTTGTATATGTTTGCACATAGCTTCATTTAACCATTAAACTGCTTCATGATTACTTCTCTCTAAAATTGTACAGTTGTATTGTTTAACTCTTAATATTTCGGTTCAAAGCTGGCTACAATGAGGTTAAAGATTATCCAATACTTTATTCTTTGGATAATCTTTTGGCTAAACTGATACCCCTGTGGGAAGCAGCTAATACGAACATCATAAATGTTCGGGGGACCAGCAAGCCTGAACCTATCAATTTTGTATCTGCATAAGTGTTGATTTTTTCCTTTTTTTTTGTAGATAACATCAAAAATGAGTTACCACCTTAGACATTTAAGGCCTGATTTATGTAAGGTATGTTTTTCCTTCTACATACTTCCCTTTGTCACTGATGGCTTACCCCGGCGTTTCGACGCCGGGTTTACCCGGCTAGTCTATTATATTGCAGAGAAAAATTTGTTTCAAGCGCATTTAAAAATCGATTTTTTTTTTATTTTTTAAGTTAAAACAAAAGGAATATTTTAAAAAACTGCTAAATATTTTTGAAAATGAAGCAAAAGACGACTTTGTTCAAATTTGGAATCACCAAAAATGTTGAACACCGCGAAGAAAAAGTTAAAAGAATTAAGAAACCTAAGAAGAAACATATAGAACTTTGTGAATTAGACCCTTCAAGTTTCTTATAAAAAAAGTATATTGTATAAGTGACATGCGCATTAATTAAAGAGTTTACTAACATAAAATACCTTTCAGAAACAGGGCAAAAATAAACACACTAAAAACAACATCGTTCCTACAGCCTTTCTTCGTTATTTAATATCAGGGAAGGTGCGGAGAAACGACCCTAGGCCAAATTAGTCTGTTCACTATTTCATTTGTTTCTTGTTAATTATGAAAATAAATTAAATCGGAAAATCAGATTAGCCACCTGTCATAACCCTTCCAAGTAATTGTCTTTAGTTAACCAGGTATAGAATAAGTTATTTCCATTAAAACATCTGCTATTTTATAAAGTGCGTGGTCTATTTTATGTCGTTATGTTAAATACCTGTACTGCAAAATACTCAACCTTGTATTTTTATATGAAAGCAGACATTTCTCGTAAAACATACACTATTGTTATTAACCAAATTCATAGGTCAGAGGAATGGGGGCTAATATTTTAGTTGTGAAGAAAAATACTGAAGGGTTTCGTGTTACAAACGTTAGCTAGCTAAAAACTGCAACAAAAACGGTTCAATGATCTTGTGCATCAGCCTTGTGTTTTAACAATCACACAACTTTGGATATTAATGGAAAACCTTTAAAAGTTTATCGTTTACCATCTTTAAAATCGCAATATCGGAAGGTTTTAGAAACAGATGGTGTTAACTGGAGAAATGGTTATATTTGTTGTAAACGATGGTACTCCAATAAGAGATTATTAATGACAGAATCGCCAGGTGTTGTCGTTTCGGGGAAAAAAAATTCCAAAAGCTTGAACAGAAATATGAAACAGATATGAAAATCAGCCACAGAACGTCACAAAAAAAGAACTGCTAGAAAGTTAATGAACCACAATTCACACGATCATAAACTCACGGCAAAATCGACCACGTTCTTGCTGGATACATGTCATCATCCAAATCAATGTTGGAGAACATGTAAAGCTTGTCCATTTCCATCGTAATGCTTTCCATAAATATGTCCAAAAAAATTCCAAAAGTATATGAATTAAACGTTTTAACTTACTTAAATCAGGCTTCTTTGCAACACCCAGCTACCTTTTGATGTTGTGTTTGAAAACAGTTCCGCCTCGCTTTTGCCTTACTTTTTGATGGTGCTCCCTTGTACAAAGAGTTAGTCGCTTTCTTATGGAGTCTGTACATTTTGTGTTTGGAATTTCCATTTTTACGCTTTTAAATTATTTATCTCCATTGTTCTTTAACTACACTAAAGATATATACCTACGATTTGTTTTTGTATTGGTGTGCCTCTGATTTATTGATTTCAAAAAGTAATTTAACAAACTCCGCCTCATAAAAGGCAAGGCTGTCTGTTTATCTGCGACCGAAGACTATTATTTTGCGACGGCCCGCTTCTTGATCGGGAATGAGTGATCAAGAAAATCGTTAAATATGTCGACTGGAATAAAACAACAAGAAACTTAATAAATTGAAGTACCATTATTTCCAGTTCTATAATCCTTTAGATCTTCAAATACTCAGGATAGTCATAACTCGTCCTGGACTTATCCTTGGTCAGCGTATTGACCTCGCAATCTTGGTCTATGCGCTCTGGTTGTTTTTTTCTGTATAGATAGACAAAACAGTTTATATTGTATTAATTTTGTCAGGGACTGGAGATATAAATCCCAAATAGAAATGATAATTTTAGGAAGGAAGCTACCTTACAGTTTCTACAGGGAATCTAACTCTGTTTTTTTTCTGGCTCCTATGCAATAAGTAGCGACATTTTTTATGAACACCTATCTAAACTTCACGTCTACGCAGAAGTCGTGCGTTATACTCTAATCAAAAAGTGCTTTGCTATCGAATAACACAATTTTTCGATGCGATTGAGATCAATTTTTTCATATAGCCAGACGGTACTTCAACCCTATTTCGCTCACGATAAATATAAGGGAACTTACCTTATCTGTGATGACATAGAAAACTCTACATTTGTCTAAACTAGCTACCTGCCTAAAAATATTTACGTCAGTCATAAATTAAACATTCTGACTTTATGTTAAGCCCCGGGTTTTTGCAAATTTTTGATTTAAAAATGCGTAGCAGTAAAATATTTACTCAATTTTTGGATGAAAAATAAAAATCCAGATATCAGATTAGTCACGAGGTACAACTTTTAAGAATAAAGTTTTTTAAAGTCTTACCGCAGCCACGGTGGAGGTTCATTTAATAATGATTTGGCGGAATAGTTTCAACTAATAATCAATATCGATTATCCTAAAATCTCTTGGAATTAGACATTTCTCAATATTATGTAATCAGTATTATCTCCACTTAAAAAAAATTTAAAAGAAAAGCCGTTGGTTGATTTCCATCTATTATTCTACAATTCACGAGTAAAGTCAAATTTTTTTTGTTCACCAGTATTTTAGCAAAATTCAGTTTGTTAATACAGTACAATCGCGTTAAGTGGGACACTCAAGGGACCGTGAAAATCCGTCCTACTTAGCGAATGTCTCACTTTCCGAATCTCCATCTAACTGGAAGTTTTTCAAACAGGCTTAAAATGTCCCACTTATTCAGATTTTTTGAGCTTCTTTCAATATCTTGTATTTTTCGGTAATTGATTTTGAAATTATTTTTCATGTTTTTGCCAACTTCTGGCAATTCTTTTTTGCTTAGATTTAGTAAAGAAGTCCAAGGGACCGAGAAACTCCCTAGATGCATTCTTAATATGTTAATGTTTGCAAAAAAAGCCTCGACGTTTTTATATACTAGGTTTCTTATGTAATAAAACAAAACGTGCGTACTATATCGTACTGAGAAAGATACCAATCAGGAGATGCCTACTTTGTTTGTAAGATTGAGAACGTTGCAGATTTTCATTACTTTGAACAAAATGGGATATATTAATACTTTTTGCACGTTGGATAAAAAGTAACAATTTTGTCTGTATTTACTGGATCATCATTTAACCTGTTTTGCTGTTCACCAACTGGTATCTATAATACAGTTTTTTTTCTTTTCAGGTGAATAACAACATTTATACCCTATGGAAATGCTAATTAAAAATCGTGTCATACAATTAAAGTTGCCCTTTCTTCGCGTTAAATGTTCAGCCCACAATTTCCTTTCGTGGGCTGTCCCTAATGACTGATTATAATGTGTCGTTAATTGGTGAGTATAAAAAGATATGCAAATCATATTTTCGTTTAACGCATACTTTATGTGAGAGTCAGTACAATGGCGAGAAGTATTACTTTGTGTGGTTTATTTTTGTGTGCCCTCTTTTTTTTAAGTTATTTGATTACAAGTAAGTATTTTAAGGGTTTCATAAAGTTGTAATTCTTATTAACTATACTGAAATATAAGATTAAATCTTCGCCTCCAGGCTATCATGTTGATGCACGGACAATTTGTGATAACGATATACAACATTTTCATGTTTAAAAATGTTACTCTCTGTCGATATTGCTTGTGACTGCGAGCGATTTGTTATGTGTGATTATTATCCGTTACATTATTCAAACTCACAAAATATAAGAAACGGCGGAATTGTCTTATTGAATTTTCTTTAATACATACTATAAAATGTGTGTGTGCGTGCGGTAGTATATTTTTTTTAAAAACTTGTACGATATGCTAGAAGTAATCTGTTAAAATCTCGCTTCCTTGGTCTCTGTTGAAAAATTACGAAACATAATTATACTATGCATTTTTCAATTTCGTTGCATCTGCATCGACTAAATTAGTTAAAACTCCCTGTTTAAATCCTGTTTACTGCCTAGTAGATCCATGCTTGCAGAAAAAATGCCTGGTTGGAAAAAATGCTATGCCGACTATTGGCATAGCATACGTAAGTTCATTTAACCATATTAGTATCATAGTGGTAGTAATTACCGCAATCAAATAAAAACAGTTTTTTTTCGAGTGTCAACACCCATTTTCATGTTACAACTAGTATGTAGAAACAGGGTAAACTTTGAACGTTTTAACACAATAACTAACACACTTTCTGTTTTCGTGAAAATCATATTAACAGAGAGCGACAAGAACCTGTCACGTGGTCCTTCTACTAATACAAAGTATTATGGGAAATAAAACAAAGCATTATTGGTCCTAGCGACCCTGGGAAATAAATACAAAATATGTAAAAACTAAAATGTCCACTTTTCACATGGTTAACTTTCTGCTTTTTATATTTAGACTAGTTGATAAGGCCCGTGGAGAAATCTACTTAGGCAGAAACACAATGGAAAAATAGGTTCTTTTAGATGTTTTGCTGACGTCAGAAGTGCAGATCCCCCAAAAAAATTGGTGAAATTTAATTTATTCGTTGCCTGCAATGTGTAGAGGTTGAAACGCTAATCAAAATAATATATAGATCATATGTTTTCGACGAACTCCTAAGGAGATATCAGGGATTGAAAATTTTGCTGACGTCAGCAAAGACCCGTCAAAGCCTAAAAATTTTTTTTGGAAAATTGTATACCCGTTGCCTTCATGTTAAAAATCATTGACGTCACCACCTCGTTTCGAAGTTATTTGGCCTCAAAGTTTTAGGTGCATTGCAATGGCTTCATTAATTTAATACAAGATATTGACATATTTTTCTCGGCAACATCAAAGGAAAATAAGCATATCCACTTTGCCTGTTACAGACACACAGAACTGGCGTATTATTATATAGACTAGTCGATAAGGCCCGTGGAAAAATCCACTTAGGCAGGATAACAGAGAAAAACAACCGTCATTTAAATTTTGCTGACGTCAGCAGAGACCTGTCAGAACACAAAAAAATTTTTTTCAGAAATGTGTATGCCTGTTGCCTTCATCGTATAGATCTTGAAACGCTGATCAAGAAAATGTATAGGATCGTGTACTTGTAACAAACGGATGCAGAGATATTAGGGTTTAAAGGTTTTTTATGTCGTCATTAACCCGTCCATTCCGAAACGGATTCGGTGACCCAGGTTTGGAAAACTTACCCAAATTGGGCCCAGGTAGTCCCTAGTTACCCACGCAGGAGATGACGTCAGTTATTTCCACCCGTTTCCAAGTTATTTAGCCTTAAATTTAAAAGTGCAATGCAATGGCTTCACTAATCTTAATATACTTTCCTTTAACGTCAATATTGCTCTAACGTCAAAGTTTGCTAATTTACAGAACAAATTTATAGGCGATGTTTTATAGACTTTATCAAAGAAATTTTATCCACTTTGCAAAAGTCACAGACAGAACTGGCGTATTATTATATAGACTAGTCGATAAGGCCCGTGGAAAAATCCACTTAGGCAGGATAACAGAGAAAAACAACAGTCATTTAAATTTTGCTGACGTCAGCAGAGACCTGTCAGAACACAAAATTTTTTTTTTGAGAAATGTGTATGCCTGTTGCATTCATCGTATAGATCTTGAAACGCTGATCAAGAAAATGTATAGGATCGTGTAGTTGTGAAAAACGGATGCAGAGATATTAGGGTTTAAAGGTTTTTTTATGACGTCATTAACCCGTCCATTCCGAAACGGATTCGGTGACCCAGGCTTGGAAAACTTACCCAAATTGGTCCCAGGTAGTCCCTAGTTACCCACGCAGGAGATGACGTCAGTTATTTCCACCCGTTTCCAAGTTATTTAGCCTTAAATTTAAAAGTGCAATGCAATGGCTTCACTAATCTTAATATACTTTCCTTTGACGTCAATATTGTTCTATCGTCAAAGTTTGCTAATTTACAGAACAAATTTATAGGCGATGTTTTATAATTTAATCCACTTTGCAAAAGTCACAGACAGAAGCTCCGTATTATTATAAGAGACTAGTCGATAAGGCCCGTGGAAAAATCCACTTAGGCAAAAGCCCAATGAAGAAATAGGTTGCTTTAGATGTTTTGCTGACGTCAGCAGTGCATATATACAAAAAAAAAATGTTCTTAAAATCTTACACCAAATATCAAATGTCAAATCGCATTAAATCCTCCACACAAATCTTACACAAAATAAAAAAGAACAGCATGCAAGGTGCAAAATATAGTTGATAAAAAGTTACAACAATGACACTCACAACATCAACACTCACAACACCCCCAAACCGACAGTAAGAACACCGACAGTTACAACACCGACAGTCACAACACGGATAATAACGCTTCTCAAATATGTACATCTTATAAGTGATTATGTTGAAAACCCTCATTATTTTATTCTGAAATGTCAAAAAGGAGGCCTGCAAGAGTTAGCACAAATCAACAAAAATAAGTTCTTTACACATTTTAAATATTGTCTTTCCCTTAAAAGCTTATACAAAAATATGAAAAAGCCATAGTTTGTAAAACATCAAATTTAAATCTAGAAAAATCAGTCACTTCGGTTGCATACCATCCTCTCCCGCAAAGTTACACAAAATGTAAAAATCAACCAGTTAAGAACACCAAAATTTTATTTCTTAGTATATGATGAACCATACTGCCCTTTACCAACAATTTTAAACCTAAATGTCAAAAAATCAATAAGCAAAGAATGAACTTGAATCAACAAACATTGTATGTATACGGTTCATAAACAAAGGTTTACATACAATGTAAAACAGATCGGTTTTTGAGAAACACATCGAAATCAACAAAAATAAGTTCATTCAGCATGTCGTATATTGCCATTAATCATTAATCTTCCACAAAAAGGTTATGAAACACATCAAAATTTAAAAAAATCAGTGATTTCAGTGCATACAATCCACGCGTTTAGATTACAAAATATAAAAAACAAAAACAGTTTCAGTCAGAACATTAAGTAATTTTTTTATCATCAGCAAACATTTATCCCTACAAAATTTTGTAAAATTCTCAAGAAAAACAAAAACGTGAAACCATGGAATTTTCTTCCAGCAAAAATTACATCACATACAGTTAGTTCTCCCAAACAATAATTTATAATACGAAATATAAAGACAAAGTTGTTTATATAGTCTGAAGATGTACTTAGTGTACGAAAAGCTTAACAAATAAATACTTTTTAACTTTCAAACTCGTTTATTTTTTTCTTAATTAGTAAACTATGGCTGTTATTTTTACCGATAAAGACATCAGCTTTACAACAGCTTACAGTGAAGTCTGATTCTACAAAGATTTGTTCTTTCAGTATATATATTGCATGTGGTCTATTTCCACAAAAGTTTACACAAAATTTCAAAAAAACAGCATTTTGCAACACAAACAATATAAACTGACAACCATACCATCCTCTCATAAATTTTTTTAACCCAAAGTCATAAACCCACGTATATAAATTTCCAATCAAATGTCAAAAACCCCTGTAAAAAAACCTGGCATTTTACATGTAGGCTGACAAAAGTTTAACAGGATGACGAAACAAAACAATAAAAAATAACTTAACACACACACTTTAAATTCTATAAAATTCGTTCCACTTGTCATATTGTGGTCCCCTTGTAAGGTTTACAGGAAATGTGAAAAAATTATTCTCTATGGGCATAAAAATGTGTCACAGTATCCTAAAAGTTCAAGAAAGATTTTGTAGCTAGCTTGCTACATCATAATTCGTGTTCAAAAAAGAAGAGAAGTTTGACTACTAAGGTAGCTATAAATACCTAAAAAAAGAGGAATAACAACAAAACTCATAGATTAGAGCTAGCTATGGGATGGAGCCTTGAAGCTAACATTGACATTAGCTAGCTAGCTAACAAAACAATACCTAAGACACCCAGTTAAAAATACTTAAGCTGGGGATACTTAGCTACGTCTATAGCTAGCTATTTATGCCTTAGTACAACACATATAGAGGAAAACAATAGCAATGTAAAAATTATGACATTTGCAGTTATTTCAACAAACCAAAACTTTCCATTTCGCTGGCACATTTGCCAGCTAACAGCTTTATGCAGCATTTTGAATTTTAGGACATTAATTATGCAAACCATTGTAAACAAATGCTGGCTTTTTTATAAAAAACGCGGTAAAATATAAATTTGAAGCTCCAATGGATTTTTTTAGAGAATGCGATTCTTTTTGACAATTTTAAGTGCGTTACATATAAAAACGGAACGTCTAAAAATATAAAAGTTCTTACTTTTTCTCAATTCCAATTCACTTGAAACTCTAGCATTCATTTTGTACTTCTAACTTTACTTTACTACTTCCTAGCTCCACTCTTCACTTCCGAAGTAACTTCTTGTGGCTTTCAACTTTATTTTTCTACTTCTACTTCTTTACTTAGAGTTTACTTCTAACTTTACTTTACTACTTCCTAGCTCCGCTCTTCACTTTATTTTTCTACTTCTACTTCTTTACTTAGAGTTTTCTTTCTCTGAATCACTTTTTTCAAGACGAAGGAACCTTTCTTTTGTGTTTTTTTCCGTGTCGAGGGACACCATTTTTGGAAAGTTAGCCGTTAAATTTATTTCAGCAAATCAAATTGAGTCGTTTTCATCACGTGACGTAAACAAAGTAAACCCGCTAACAAAATGGACATAATTTTTTCGGCGACTTCAAAGAGAATTTCGGCAACATCAAAGGAAAATGACGATATCAACTTTGCCTGTCACAGAGACACGGAACTGGCTTATTATTATAGAGATATAACGATTAGATGATTGGCTATTAAAAACAAGCGCTGTGCCATTTCTTTTATGTATATTTTCTTTGTTTGCAGACCCTTTTTTATTTTAGGGTAACTATTTACAACAATTTGGAGGTTTTGTGTACTGCTTTAGAGGGGACAGAAAAGGGAAGAACCTTCTTATTATTAGTTTCCTAAGAAACAGTTGGTTGGAATTTCAAAAAAGCTAAATTATAAATTTAAAAAATTAATGTGAAAACCATGAGATTAAAATCTAAGTCTAAGTGTGTGATACCAGCTCATTAATTACTGACAAAATTTCTACTGCCTTTTTGAGGCTATTGATGTTCATAATTTATCAATTTCCGACAATTGTTTTGTTGGATTAACTTTTATTGTTTTATTGGAAAAACATTTTTAAAAAAATTTCACGGCGTGTTCAATGACAATATGCAAACACGAAACGCTGCATTTTAATCTGATATAACAAGCAACTTTCTCGAAGCATATTTACATGATATATTTTCGTCGTATTGCAGAAACTTGCCGACCTGGTTAGTACGCAGGTAACTTTTCAGGTTTTTTAAACAAACAAAATAACAGTTATATAGATATGAAACAAAATGCTGAATGATTTTACTCATTGTGAGTAAAATAAAACTCAGCATGTTTGGGAGAGTCGAGTATAATAAAATTAACGGCAATTGTAGATATGTGAATTAATTTTAGTTTTTCCTGGAAAAAAAACGTTGTACTGCAAACTGCTAGTTCTTATTTCTATCTTGTGTATTTTATTATAATTTAACATATAAAAATGTTACAAATTTGTTTCAAGTTAATTACGTATTACGTCTTTGTGTGTTAGTCATCTCTATATTTACAATACGCAATTTGACAATTCGTGATTCACTTATCGAATACTGCATCGTCAGCTAATATACTTTGAGACGGATTGAGTTCCAATGTGATAATGGAAAATCGAAACCACTTAAAAAGGGTCCTTCTGCTTTTAAAAAACCAAGTAAAAATTTAATGCGGATGTTATCATTAAATAGTCCACGTCTTGGAAAATATCATTTTGGGCATACAACTTGATTATAAATAAAATAACCAGAAGCTTAATCATTGTGAAAATCAGAGGGATGTAAAACGATTTCCACGTCTTGCAATATATTGGTGATATAGGTCACTATACAAAAAATAGTTTGAACGTTTTGCAGAATCATTAATCATCCTTTTTATACAAACTTTGAGATTGAAAAAACAACAGTAAATCTGAAAACACTTCAGCAGTTACCAAACGTCACTAAATCAAACACAATATTCTTCCTACTTTTGCTATTTTCGTAACTAACTTCTTTCCGATGAAGGATATCCCCTTGTTTGCTCACTTGTGAACTCACTTTAGTTAATTAGTTGATTGAAAGTAGTTAGAATGGTGTAATTACGGGTAATCAAGTTATATCGATACATCAATGATTCAATTCCTCCATCTGAAGTTTGATGTTGCATTAAAATAATTGATGGCGTCCTGTTATCTACGAAATGATGCTGGATTAATGTCACATCCGCGCCACACGGGATATCTTATGCTTTTTATTCATTTCTATTTCAGTCATCCATAATTCTCGGCCTTGCGTCGCACCGTATAAAACGAATTTACACAAGAGCCTGCTGCTTTACACAAACTTAGGTAGTAAGCCATTTGAGGAGTCAAACAATATCGTTTCCAGGCCATGAGGGTTATTTTCGTCTTGCGGCAATATAAAAAGAAGCACAGAATCCTGGGAACAAGGTGGTAGTCAACGCAAAATTTTATATACGATGATAATCAGTAACAAATTTTAATATATATATATAGGTATAACATATAACTAAATCTGTTAAGTTTTGCACAAATTGAACCTTAGCTCTGTACCTATTTGATTAAGAAAACAATTTTTCGTTGCTCTATAACAGCCACTTGCCGGCAAAAGCAAATTTCATGCGAACTGCTACCTATCAACAAAAAATTATATTCTTGAAGCGGTTGGAGACATATTGCGATTGCTATTGATTGCCCTACTTGGCAAAATTAAATTACAACAACAACCCCCTTCTTTACAGTCATGGTATTTAGATCAGATAAAATAGTACATGCGCTTGTATTGTTTTGAAATCAAAAGCTTCTCTGTATTCCGGATGATTATAATAGACTCTTTCCCAAACTAATGAACTTGATAAGGTCAATTGGAATGCTATATCTAGTTGTTTACATCCTGCTATATTGTTGCACATATATTTTTTTAGATTTTGACTCAACTATGAAATTAAGCCTACCAAGGGTGTTATTAATTTATTAAAGATGCTATTCAACTTAAAAAAAACAATTTTTAAATTTATTCTTTTAACTATTTTAACTATTTTAAATTATTATGTTTAAATCAAGAAATGAAATGCGAGGTTATTATTATTTTTTTGATTTGAATCCCCAAAACGTGAAGACATTCTTAAATGAGAATTGAGGTCAAACGACAACCTTGCTTTAACACTATTCAGTAGGAGGGAGAGCACGGATCTCGTCCCTCTGCCATGTTTTTTAATAAGTCTTTTTTGCTATGCTTTTCATGGCTATGATACTTATTGAATTTTTATTTATGCATTTATTAGGCACATGCATGATAAATGTTTAGATCCCATACCTCTCAAGCTCAATATTTGTCACTACTCAAAAATATCCCTTAAATTTCTATGAAATCCTGATCATTGGGAAAATATGATAACTTTAGTTACGATTATCCTTAGTACCCCAGTTTTCCAATTTTCCTCGTTTCATGCGAATTATGTAAAAACCGGTAAATATCTTAATTAATTTTTTTTGGCTATCACAAGCTTTGTACAGAATGTTAAAAAAAAATTTTAAATGTATTTGAATCTGAAGCAGAAAGAGAAATTTTGGAGAAACTTTAAGATTCCGATGATGTTGTTCTGACCCAACTACGGACACCGGCCCATCTTTGGACGCGGGACTGGCCCGTCTTTAGACAGGCCGGCCCGTCAAAAGACGGGTCGGTGCGTTCGCAATCGGGATGGCCCATCTATTGACGGGCCTGGCCCAACTTTGGACAAATGTTTGCAAATACGTCTTAAGTTAGTACAGGCCCAACTATTGACAAAGGAATTTCATGCTTTTAAAAGTTGTGTCATCAGATGGGACAAACTTAACTGTACACAAAGGTCTCTTGCAATTTAGAAAATGTGTCCTAAGATGGGACAGGCCTAACTATTGACAAACAATTCCCATGCCTTTAAAAGACTGTCATAAGATGGGACAGGCCCAACTATTGACAAACAATTCCTATGCTTTTAAAAGACTGTGTCATAGGATGGGACAGGCCCAACTATTGACAAATGACACTTGTGTTTTCAAAAATCGTAGTAAAAAAAGGGACAGATCCAACTATTGACACTTTTTAGAAACAGCCACAACATGGGTCAGTTTGAAGACTCCCAGACTAAAGTTAAGCCTTGTAACATGGGAAACACACTGTTTCAAATTTAAAAAAAATTGAAGACAGGTCTGGCCCAACTGTGGACAAATGCAGTGTCTATAGGAGAGGACAAAAGAAAACAAAAAATATACGGAGGAAAATAAATCATGAATTCTCTAAATATAATCTATTACAAATATAGCTAAAGTAATGAGCAACACAAATACAATGTCATAATTTTTTTCCCTAAAAATTGAACAAACACAGACATAAATTCACAAATATTAGTAGCACAGTCGGTAGAGCGTACGACTCATGTCCAAGTGGTTGTGGGTTTGATCCCCACATAATGCTGTTGTCCAGTTGGGCAAGAATTTCAAAAAAGATTTCTGTAGCTCAAATGGGAGCTTAAGGACTCTGCTCGAAACTGGTGATATATACTGATCACATAAAATATAAATTAACTTATAATATTTCTTTAAATCATAGTCATAGTCTTTCTGTTTCTTGAATATATAACAAAATATTTCAATCATGGATGCCCCAGCCAAACGATTCTCGCTCTCAAGTTACGTAATAGGTCAAGTTGCAATAATTCCATCAAAGATTATATTGAAAATTAAACATAGCAAAATAGCTTAAACAACAGCTTAGCTAGCTATAGCTACCTGTGAATATATATAATATGAAATTACACTGAGCTAAATGTTATATTTTGATATCTGAGTCATAATTATTTAGCTAGTCATTATGCACACAAACATCTCCAATCATTCAACAAGAAAGTCTCTAACTGCTTTTTAAAATGCATTCGCAGATATGGTCTTGCACCAAGAGTTGCCAAGTAGTGTTGTTTTTGCTACCCACAACAATCTTGAAATGCATAACTCGATTTAATCTCAGCTAGCCATATACAACAATACCTCGGCAAAAGTTGCAGGGTCTTAAAGTATGCAAATATCTTTTAACGCCGTGTCGCAAGTTGGTCCTGGCCCGTCAATTGACAGGGCAGCATGTCAAAAGATGGGCCACCGTGTCAAAAGATGGGCCACCGTGTCCAAAGATGGTCCGTCCCGTCTTAAGACGGGCCGTGTTCTAAGTTGGGTCAGAATAATGTCATAAAAAAGTGCTAAGATATGCAAATGTCTATTGCTATCATTAGGTTCCTTTAATGACATACTTGTGCCGAGTTTAATTCCTTGTGGAAAAAAGCCTATCAAAAGTTCAGGAGTTGGAATTAGCAGAAACGTGATTAAAAGTATAACAGGAAAAAAACACAATAAAGGTCAATTCTCCAACAGATAAGCTATAAGGATTTAAGGAATTTAATTTCTGGTAATTGGTAAGGTTGCATTGGAGTTAGTCTCAGTTTTCAGGGCTCATTTGAGACTGCAGAACCTGTATACTGACAACTTAGAAAGAAAACTACCATAGCGTTTGCAGCGTAACATTAACAACCACTCAATTATTCAAAAACAGCACACAAACATTTGGAACCGTAGCGGAAAATGAATTCAAGACGTTAATTTTACAAAAAAACCTAATCCTATCTAAAAGATATTTTCGAGTTGCCAAAGTTGAGTTATATGATTTTATACTTCTAAACAATATGTTAAAACGTGTATTGACAGAATGATTTATTTATAACTTTCAAGTTATTCTGTGCAAAACTTAAAGATTTCTCTTGTGCTCATCGTCAATTGAACAAAAAAACGTATTTTACTATCTATTTTTACAAATTAATGCACATCATTTGTAATTCAAATATCATGCTGCAGACACATCATAAACATTAGCAAACATAGAGGCTGTTCATATGGAGGCGGGCTGGCTCGGTTGGGCGGGATCTCGCTACTATCAAGAAACACACACAAATAAAAATGTGTTCATATGACAACCGAGCCAGCCCGCCTTGCCGAGATCTCGCTTGTTTTTACCGAGATCTCGGCTAGGCGGGATGAAAATTTCCCATATGAACGGGCCAGCTTTATTTTTGAGCATGATCAAGATTATTTGATTTGTGGAAAGCATTTTTTTTCTGTACAGAAATGACAAAAATATTATTGGTGAAAATAAGATTATATTATATGCATTGGAACAATAAATAGATAAAAACGCTTCAGAAGAATAACATCATCATATTTCGTTGTTGTGTATTTATCGTTGTTTTGACAAAATCAGCATTATTTGTAGCTTTTTCATGGATTACATTTTTTTGAAGAATTCCTTGTAATTTAAATTTCCTTTAGAACGCCAGCCCGGTTAAGCGGGCCAGCTCGCCTCATATGAACAGCCCCATAAAAGAAAAGTTGGATTACATTGATGTGTTGCCAAAGGTGAATCACTTTTTTTTCAAACTACCTGCTTGAATGTTTTTAAAACACACAAACACTAACATTTTTCTTATACGACATTACGACACTTTCAGCTCTGTGACAAAGTTTGTTCATCATACCAAGAATGTCATAAGGTTTAAATTACGAGTGTATATTAGATTTAATGAGCATGAATAAGAAAACTAACCGCAAATGATAATCAAAACGTCTTTGATATCACTAAATGAATCAGAACTTTCTCAACAAATTGTTATTGTCGGGAAGCTATTCGGCCCTTATATGCAGATTTACTTCACGTAGTTGCGTAGGAAGTATCAAATGACAGGATGCAGTGATCAACTCGTCATCAATTGCGTGTAATCTTAATAACAGGATACGACATCTAAATCTAATAAGCTATCAAGACGTACTTCGTTCACTTGTACCGGTAATTTTGTTTAATTAATGAGATTTTAGTTTCAGAAGCGTATGAAAGTTTCTTGATTATATTCAAATATTTTCATCCAGTCAATTGGAAGATGTAAATTTTAATTTTGTATAATATCGTGAAAGGAAATGAAACTTGAAGAACACATGCAGGAATTTGTTCATATTTTCATTTGTTTTCTTGTTTTGATTCTTCGCTAAGTCATTAGAAATCTTAATTTAATTATGACTTGTTGCCAAATAAGCCTACGATGATGGCAAAAAATAACAATCCATTGATAATGTATACTATGCTTGGAAATAATACTGCCTAGAATAAATAATACGTGATTTTCACATAGGCTTGACACATAAAAAACCATGTGAAGCCAAGAAGGTCTTAATGTGGATTTTGAATTTCAGATTTTTTAACTCGCAAGAAGGGAGAACAAGTAGAACTAATATTGACTTTAATGAACACGTGAGTCATATAGCTAAAAAAAGTTGTTTCGTCATTTAGAGACCTTTATCTTAGTTATTGTGAATCTCTGATAAAACAAATGAAAGGAAGTAGGTGATGAAACAAATGAGACAAATAATTACAAGGTCGAAGCAAAAAAATACAAGAACTAAAATAAACTTTCTCATCAAACATGTAATGTTTGATGAGAAATAAACGTGTGGAATATACGTCGTCGCTCTGCTAACCTGGGTTCTGACTTCCACTTCTCTTTTCACGTGTAAGCTCATATGTTGGAAATTTTACGTATCGAGTTTTTCGGGACTTGTACCAATAATTTTCCAAAAACAGCTAAGCATCCCCTAAGCTACATTGTTACCACACTCTAAGAACAAACATTAGCATCTGGACTTATTTTGCACCTTTTTATCAAGGCTGAAGAAATGATTGTAAGAAAAACGCGCGATTTGACGGGACGATACATTTATTGACTGTTTGACCTCCAAATTGCCCCAACTGTCATCCTCGAACAAACAATGGATAATTGTTTATAAATTATGTGGGATGTACCAAACAAGATCATGTTCCTGTGTAATTAGATATGCATGAGAAATAGCGTTCTTTTACCAAATATATTGAAAGGGGCGTTTCTGGACAAAATTTAAAATGTTATACACAAGTAGCACCTTTGAACTCCTAGTATCCTCAATTCAAGTTGTTCCTCAACGTGAAGTTGTTCATTTAGGTATTTTTATATGCTTGATTAACCTTCATATTAAGCTGAAATCAAAAGCATTGCTATAAACAAAATTTTACGTAATCAAATTTTAAGAAATACAAAAGATTTGGCCTTTTAACGACTAATGTGATGATTACATTCACTAATCTAATTGATTGAGAGATCAAGTCATGAGATTACCCACGAAAGGCAGACAACACTAAAATACAACTCATGACTCATATAATCAAAGTGAAAAACATTCAAATTCAATAATCTAAAAATTAAGCTGCATCTACCTATTTTTAAATTTTATGAATCAACCTTTTTTTAAATGGCAAGCACAGGCAGCATTGACGTAGCAGGAAATTCGCGTAGAAAGGGTTTTTATGTAGGTGAACGCGGGCTGTGAAAAAAGACATCTATTGATTATTTTGTTAACCACCATTCCGCAATTAAAGTAATTACATCATTTGTCACTACGTCCTGGATGCAATCACGAACTGTTTCAGGATGTCATTTCAGATTAATTACTTCCTATGAAACGGTATAAAGCGCTGCGAGATCGACTGTATTGGCATACAAAGCTTACACGCTTACAAGGTAGTTGATACAATAGCGAAACGCAATGGTGAAACTGCTGCTGATTTTAGCTCTTTTGCATATAGCATCAAGCGAATATATTCGAGTGTGCTATGTTACAAACTGGGCTCAGTACAGGCGAGGGGTTGGACATTATAACATTGCAACAGACTATGAAGACAAGCTATGCACGCACATTATTTATGCTTTTGCTAAAGTTACGTCAGATGGAAGCATATTACCATATGAAGAAATGGATTTACCAATAGGCTACAAAGCAGTAAGTTAATTATTACTGTATAAAAAGAATTTACAACTCTGTTTAAAAGACTTACTAAGAATCTCATAGAAAGTCTAACATAGTTGTACACTTTTATTATTAATTTTTTTATAACGAACATTATTCTTTTTCTTAGATCAATGCCTTTAAAAAAAGGGATCCCAATCTTAAAACTTTATTAGCTGTTGGTGGTTGGACACATAGATCATTTGGATTTACAGATTTCGTCAAAACTCCTGAAAGTCGCTGGAATTTCATTACAAAAGCCATCAGTTACTTAAAGGAACATGGTAGGTAACTTTTATGCGATTCGTTCTTACAGAATTACAATAACAGTAATAAAAATATAATAATTATAAAAACGAACCACTTCTCTATAAGTAAAACATTTTTCTTTAGATTTTAATGGTCTCGATCTGGATTGGGAATATCCAGCACAGCGTGGTTCGCCATCAGGTGATCGACACTTATTTACCTTACTTTGTGAAGAATTGAAGCGTGAATTTTCTAAGCATAATTTATTAGTGACGGCAGCTGTAGCCGCAGGTGTCTCAAGTGCAACGACTTCGTACGAAATACTCGAAATTTCCAAGCACCTTGATTTTATTAATCTGATGTCATACGATCTTCACGGTTCATGGGAAAGTAAAACTGGTCATCAAACCGACGCCAGTGAAACTAGACCTATTACCCAACACAGCGTGTACAACTCAGTAAACCATTGGTTATCAAGTGGTATGGACCCTTCAAAACTAATCTTAGGTTTGGCTTCTTATGGTCGAGGTTGGTTACTTCGAGATGGTTGCAGAGAATGGGATTTGGGAACTCGAGGAAGAGAAGGAAACACACCGGGTAACTCAACAATGGCAAGCGGATTCTTGGCCTACTACGAAATCTGTCATATGAAGTTTCAAAATCGAATCTGCACATCTTCAAGTAGTGTAAATGCACCGTATGGTTCAGATGGAAATAACTTTATTGGCTATGATGATGAAGAAAGCATTGCATACAAAATCAAGAACATTATGAAGAAGAAAAATCTAGGTGGTTTTATGTTCTGGTCTATCGATCTAGATGATTTTTCCAATCATTGTGGCACAGGAAAGTTTCCACTGATTAAAGCAGCAACTGCTGCGGCGGATCATGATATACAACCTAGAGCATGTCAAGACATAACACACACTGGAGAATGTCCTCCTCCACCAACGTTACCTCCAAGTAAATGTAGAGTGAACCCTATAGGTCCATGGAAAGGTGAATTTGCGGAAGATAAGTGGTGTAGAAACCCAGGCAATTGTCCTGATGGTCCACATTGTACACATTATAAAGGATGTACAAGTTGTATGTGCGAATGTGACGACGACGTTACAGGTACGTCACCTCCAACGAAATCAACTGTTTCTTCAAAGTCTTCGTCAACCCGTTCCACAAAATCTTCAACAATGCTTTCTACCTTATCTTCAACCTCCACTACGTCCACCGATAGCCCTGTTTTACCTGGTACTTGCACTGTCCAGTCTGATCTACAGTTAAGAAAAAGGTGTTACATAAACCCACAGGGATTGTGGAAAGGTGATGCAATTGACCTGTGGTGCAAAGCAAATTGTGCCACTGAAATAACATGTCAAAGCGATATGTGTTGCTGCGATTCGGGCAACTAGCCAATTTTTTGGTCAAAAGAAAACTACAACAAAAGACAACACTAGCGATAAACAGCAACAAAATATTTTTGAAATTTCTGCACGTGCAGGAGGTAATATGATTGTGTTAAACGTACCTCATGTTGCTTATAAATTATTGAGCGAAAAATAAATTATTTTAGGGATTATTATCATGGAATTATATTTATCAATATAAAATATACTTTACTCAATGCATTTTTTAATTTAAGTAACAGTCATTGTTTTACTATTTTTGTTGTTAAAAATCAATGTTCATGAAACATCAAATATCAACATACACCTTCTGATCGTACCAATTCTTCTTTGTGAATAGGAGTTATAGGCAGGAAAAAATTAACCTGAATGTAGCATCTATGTTATGCCTCTTTGTTTTCTCGTACCTTTATTTACAGAATAAATCTGTCAAAATGTTTTAATTCACCAAAATGAGTGTCTGAAAAGAAGCTCCCTTTCCATAAGTGATAAAGGAGATATTGTATTAAAAATGTGTTGCTTACTAAGAACTATCTTTTCGTTTAAATGGATTTTGAAATAAAACATGAAGGTAGACCAAGTTGTAAATAAGACAATTTATAAGAAAACAAATTGACCTAGCCATATTTCCATTCATTATTATCAGACAGGAGGAACGTGAACCGCAGAATTAGACATCAAGAACGGTCTAATTCCGCGGTTCGGAATTAGACGTATATGACCCGAGGAAAAATCTACTTAGCTAGCAGAACAATGAAGTATCCGTCATTTGGTTTATGATGACGCCGGTAATGAGCCGCTGATGAAATTTTTTTTTTTTTTTACTTTGCTAACCCGTTGCATCTCTCGTGTAAAACTACAAACGATGATCACGAAAGCATATATGATCATGGACTTTTGACGAACGGTTACGAGGTTTAAAGGTTTCTTGATGACTTCATTAACCTTTCATTTGGTCTGGGGTAGTCCCCTGCCGTTTTCCGCGCAGAAGATGACATCAGTTATTTTCACCTCGTTTCCAAGTTATTTGGCCTCAAAGTCATAACTGCAATGGCTTCAATATTTTAAATAAAAACATTGACGTCAATCTGATGTATAAATATTGTGACGTTACGTCAAATTAAGTTGTTTAACATATAAGATATAGTTTCTGGGTTATTTTTAAGAACAAAAAGTAAACGTCATAACTGCCTCTTACAAACATAGTTTTCGTACTATTATAATAGATCCTGTCAAAAGAACCTAAGAATAGAAATAATAATTCAATATAAATATTCAACACATCGGTTCCGATTCTAGTAAATTAACATCGCTTTTAGAATGTTAAAGTTTCGTCCCAGAGCAAAGAACTTGTAACAACTTGAACAAATTTTTTTACGAGTTCATTCACAAACCATAATAGCAGCTGTTACACAAACCATAGCATTTCACAAGTACTTGCACAAACGCCTGCATGTTAATTCCTATTGCACATTTTGCTACGTGTTAGGGACACCTTATGTCTTATATTTTTGTGATTTTGCATACTAAATTATTACAATTTGTGTGTAACATTGTAGGTCTTGATTAGAGTGGTGCTAAAAGATTTTATTGAGGAGTGGTGTGACTGGATGTAGTGAGAGAGTGGGCAAATAACTAAACGGTAAGATCAAAAAAATTAGAAAAACAAAGACTACCAGTGAGTCCACCCCTGTTTATTACAAACTACCAGTAAGTCCACCCCTGTTTATTACAAACTACCAGTTAGTCCACCCTGTTTATTACAAACTACCAGTTAGTCCACCCTTGTTTATTACAAACTAACAGTTAGTCCACACCAGCTTATTACAAACTACGAGCAAGTCCACCCTTGTTTATTACAAACTACGAGCAAGTCCACCCTTGTTTATTACAAACTACCAGCAAGTCCACCCTTGTTTATTACAAACTACCAGCAAGTCCACCCTTGTTTATTACAAACTACCAGCAAGTCCACCCTTGTTTATTACAAACTAACAGTAAGTCCACCCTTGTTTATTACAAACTACCAGTAAGTCCACCCTTGTTTATTACAAACTAACAGCAAGTCCACCCTTGTTTATTACAAACTACCGGCAAGTCCACCCTTGTTTATTACAAACTACGAGCAAGTCCACCCTTGTTTATTACAAACTACCAGCAAGTCCACCCTTGTTTATTACAAACTACCAGCAAGTCCACCCTTGTTTATTACAAACTACCAGCAAGTCCACCCTTGTTTATTACAAACAACCAGCAAGTCCACCCTTGTTTATTACAAACTACCAGCAAGTCCACCCTTGTTTATTACAAACTAACAGTTAGTCCACACCAGCTTATTACAAACTACGAGCAAGTCCACCCTTGTTTATTACAAACTACGAGCAAGTCCACCCTTGTTTATTACAAACTACCAGCAAGTCCACCCTTGTTTATTACAAACTACCAGCAAGTCCACCCTTGTTTATTACAAACTACCAGCAAGTCCACCCTTGTTTATTACAAACTACCAGTTAGTCCACCCTTGTTTATTACAAACTAACAGTAAGTCACCCTTGTTTATTACAAACTAACAGTAAGTCCACCCTTGTTTATTACAAACTAACAGTAAGTCACCCTTGTTTATTACAAACTAACAGTTAATCCACCCTTGTTTATTACAAACTAACAGTAAGTCACCCTTGTTTATTACAAACTACCAGCAAGTCCACCCTTGTTTATTACAAACTACCAGCAAGTCCACCCTTGTTTATTACAAACTACCAGCAAGTCCACCCTTGTTTATTACAAACTACCAGTTAGTCCACCCTTGTTTATTACAAACTAACAGTAAGTCACCCTTGTTTATTACAAACTAACAGTTAGTCCACCCTTGTTTATTACAAACTAACAGTAAGTCACCCTTGTTTATTACAAACTAACAGTTAATCCACCCTTGTTTATTACAAACTAACAGTAAGTCACCCTTGTTTATTACAAACTACCAGCAAGTCCACCCTTGTTTATTACAAACTAACAGTTAGTCCACCCTTGTTTATTACAAACTAACAGTTAGTCCACCCCTGTTTATTATAAACTAACAGTTAGTCCACCCTTGTTTATTACAAGCTAACAGTTAGACCACCCCTGTTTATTACAAACTAACAGTAATTCCACCCCTGTTTATTACAAGCTAACTGTCAGAATACCCGTATTTATTACAAACTAAAGTCCACTCGTGTTTATTGTTTTATGATCGCAAAATAGTTAAAGTTGTGAATCTGCTACACAATTAAAGGCCGCACCATAGTAGTTAAAAAATCTACAGTCTGATCTAATGATATTCATCTTTATCTTTTATAACAAAGCAACAGGCTTCCTATTCTCCTTTTCATCTGCTATTACAGGTTTTAATCTTTCTACTAACATCTGTTTGTTTTATATAGAGACGTCTTGTCTTGTCTCATTGTCTTGTGTATGTCGGCAAAAACCACCCATGGGTGTTGCGGAAAATTCTTTCTCAAGAGTGTAAAACCCTTTTTTCAAAACACCGGTTTCTACTATATTATGACAATTTTTGTATTTCTTTTATTCAGAATGACTGATTTTAAAGCTTTCCGAAAAGCCGTTGCTGCAAATAGAACAAAACCAACCACGTCAGCTGGAAAGGACAAGTTTTGCAATAAAATTAAAGAAATTTTGGATAGGCAAGAAATTGTAGTGCAAAGACTAACGAATGGCGTGGAAGGGAAGGCGCAAAGGTATTTGAGGATTGGTCCGCAGAAATTCGTCTCCTATGACTACGAAGAAGTTACGATTGGAAACATCAAAAAAGCATGTTTTAAAATTTTCCACATAGCAAACTGTGATGTGTTGGTTGGAGAAAGAGGTCCAATCGCCAAAACACTCGATCACTTAACATCTTTAAACATTATTTTTGTAAGATGCGATGTCCTGGTCACCAAACATGAAAACTGTCGAATTTGACATTGTTCAAATTGAAGAAGTCATGGATGCAATCAAGTCTTGATGTCGTGGAAGATGATTTCCTGACCATTGAAGAAAGAACATCACTACAAACGTATTTGAAAGATCCTCTCGATCTTGAAGCAAAGGAATTCAGCGAAGCTTACAAATACGTTATAGAAAAACTAGGGTTGTGAAATGTTTGTATTGTGTGTTTATATGCAAAATACATTAACCGATACGTTATTTAGACTATTCTTTTGTACAGACCCTTAATCCAAACCACGCCACTCTTGAAATAGCGTCTGAGTAAAGTAAGGGCCTAAGCACGAAGTTACGTCCGTGTCTAACAATACACGAGCTTATGACAATATAGAAACCAGGTGTACCTGCTAATGACAAAGCAACAAGATGTCTAACACTGCATTATGGTATACTATGGCAGCTCTCGGCCAAGCCAGATATTAAATTTAATTTTTTAAATTCAATTTATTTTTTTAAATTAAAAGTAAATGCAAAACAAGTTTAAATTAAAATTAAATTAAAAATAAAATAAAAACAAAATAAAGCTGCTGATTTTTTATGCAAAGTGAAATAAATTTAAATAGAAAAAGCAAATTAAATTCAAAGTAGAAATAAAATAAAAGTATAATAAGGTTGAATTTTTTTAAAAGTAAAATAAATTAAAATAGAAAAAGCAAATTAAAAATAAATTAAATTGAAAGCAGAAGTAAAATAAAAGTTAATAAAAAACAAAAAACAGAAATTAAATAAATTTTTAATTAAATAAATCAATTAAAAACGCAATTAAACAGAGTTTTTCCGTGTGGCAGTTCTCGGCCACCATAAATCTTCCTACAAAAGTGAGATGTCGATTTTATTTTGGACAAAAAGGGATTTTACAGTTGGTTTGCATTTATAGTACAAAAAAAACAACTGTTGAAATAAAATTATAAAAACATTCAGAATACATTGTTACAAATCAAACACTGGTAGTGTTGGATTAAAAAAAATCCGTCTATATTTTTCATGGGTGGTATAAACTTTCTTTAGGTCACTATTGCGTAGCAAGGTAGCCTGTTTATCAATAAAATCTGAAGGTTGCACACATTATGTAGAAACTGCTTAAGTGTAAAACGATATAAGTTGTAAGAAATACTTTTGCTTATCAGTTTGCATTTACAACGTTTTATAAGTTAGTAATTGTTCTACTTTTAACTTATCTTTTGGTGAGAGAGAAATTATCTGTTAGCATGTTTTCTTCCTAAACGAGAGGCATGTTAATATTGTTCAAACTGCACAACGTACATGTTAGTATGTCATATATTTAGATTGCTGGATTACAGACGTCGTTAGAAGTTCAGTTATTCATCGATGTTATAAACCCGAATTATTGATTGAGATTATTAGTCGAGAGTATTGACATTAATATAAGGCCTTGTCTTGTTATGGCATTTAGTTTACCCTGTATGAGAAGACAGAACAATAAGTCAATCTTGCGGAAAATATGATGATCAATACTTAAGCAGAGAATAAAAAGTACTATTTATAATGTTAAGGAACCATTAATATGTTATGCCTTGTAAATCCCCTAAATCACAGATCTAAATACGGTAATCATGTTGTTTTGGGGTTGTTTTTTCGGTTGTCTAGTTATAACATACTAGTCGGTGGCCCGTGGAAAATCCACGGATCCCCCCGTCCTTTTTATACCGCATGGCATGTGTCTTGCTACTTGCGGTACAATTTTGCATAGCAGGCAGACGTATACGGGTATTATAATATAGATAACAAGAAAGCTTAGAAACTTCAACATGTTACTGTTTCTGTAACCAACACATTAGCCTAAAGCATGAAAACCAAAAAAATGTTGACTTACAGACCACGTTATATAGTCTGCCGTTTTTACAGCATGCCAAACAAGAATCTCTCGCTAAACAAAACTACCAAAACTTTTGTGCACATAAGCCAAATGAATATCAAATACTCTATTGTAAAAGAAAACAAACGTGAAGTGGTGGGAGTAAAGAAAGCTCATTGAGTCGAAACTAATCTCTTATAATAATACGGAGAACATGCTAAATGAACTGATTTTTGTTGATTTGGATGTGCTCCTCAAAAACCGATCTGTTTTACATTTTATGTAAACTTTTGTTAACTTTTGTGAGTATATACACTCTGTTTTCCAAAAATAATATCTTTGTTGATTCAAATTTACTCCTTATTCATTTTTGACATTCACGTTTAAACTGGTTGGTAAAGGTCACTACATATCATCATACTAAGGAAAATCTTTTTGTGTTCTTAACCTGTTAATTTTTACAATTTGTGTATATTTTGGGGGAACAGGATAGTATGTAATCGAATAAATGATTTTCCAGATATAAATTTGATGTTTTTTGATACTTCAGATTGAAATATTAAAGGTTTTCAACGTACTCAAGCGTAATTAATTTATATATAAGATGTAAATATTTGAGATGTGTTATTTCTGACTTTATTATTATTGTTGGTGTTGTACATGATTCTATACATTATTTTGATTAGTGTTTCAAGCTCTACACATAATGATCTTTGTTGATTCAAGTTTATTCTTTGCTCATTGATTTTTTGACATTTAGGTTTAAAATTGTTATTAAAGGGCAGTACGAACTAAAAGAGAAAATTTTTGTGTTCTTAACTGGTTGGTTTTTACTTTTTTTGGAAATTTTTGTGGGAGAGGATGGTATGCAACCGAAATGACTGATTTTTCTAGATTTAAGTTTCATGTTTTCCAAACTATGGCTTTTTCATATTTTTGTATAAGCTTTTAAGGGAAAGACAATATTTAAAATGTGTAAAAAACTTATTTTTGTTGATTTGTGCTAACTCTTGGAGACCTCCTTTTTTTACATTTCAGAATAAAATACTGAGAGTTTTCAACATAATCACTTATAAGATGTACATATTTGAGATGCGTTATTTCTGACATTGTTATTATCCGTGTTGTGACTGTTGGTGTTGTAACTGTCGGTGTTCTTACTGTCGGTTATGTGAGTTTTGTGTTGTGAGTGTTGACGTTGTCAGTGTCGTTGTTGTAACTTTTTATCAACTAGATTTTACACCTTGCAAGCTGTTCTTTTTTATTTTGTGTAAGATTTGTGTGGAGGATTTAATGCGATTTGATATTTGACATTTTGTGTAAGATATTAAGAACATTTTTTTTGTATATGCACTGCTGACGTCAGAAAAACATCTAAAAGAACCTATTTTTCCATTGTCCTTCTGCCTAAGTGGATTTCTCCACGGTCCTTATCGACTAGTCTTATATAATAATACGAAGTGTATGTGACGGTCATAGTGGATATCCTTATTTTCCTTTGATGTCGCCGAAATGTTCTTTGAAGTCGCCGGAAAAAGTATGTCTCAAATGTTAAATTTTATGACGTTACGGCGCGACGTCAATAACACTACTTTAACGTCAATATCCTATATTAATTTAATGAAGCCATTACAGTGCACATAAAACTTTGAGGCCAAATAACTTGGAAAAGAGGTGGTGACGTCAATGATTTTTCACCGCGTGGGTAACTAGGGACCACCTAGGACCAATTTTGGTAATTTTCCCAAACCTGGGTCCTCGAATCCGTTTCGGAATGGACGGGTTGATGACGTCATCAAAAAACCTTTAAACTCTAATATCTCTGCAACCCTTTATCAAAAGTACATGATCCTATACATTTTCTTGATCAGCGTTTCAAGATCTATACGATGAAGGCAACAGGTATAAATTTTTAATCCCTGATATCTCCTTAGGCGTTCGTCGAGAACATATGGATCCTATACATTATTTTAACCAGCATTTCAACCTCTACACATTACAGACAAAGAATAAACAAATTTCGCGAATTTCTTTATCTGCACTGCACTGCTGACGTCAGCAAAACATCTAAAACAACTTTCTTTTTATTGACCTTTTGCCTAAGTGGATTTCTCCACGGGCTTTATAGACTAGTTACCAATAACTTTCTGAATAACTTCATGCAGCAAAAACATTGTACCTTCGAAACTAGAACTTTTGCTAGCTAGATCGTTTGAATATTTTTAAATTTTCCTTTTTTCTGTCAGGAAACTACGAATAAATTTCATAACTGAAGCTAAAGAGCATTGCAACCGCCATACATTTGCATTTCTTACGATAAAAAGTCATTCTTCTCTATACTAATAGCCGTCGTCTGTCTGTGTGTTCAAAAGGGTCGCGCTGTAGCTTTATTTCTGACCCGCGTCTAATGTTTAACTCGCACCGGATAAATATTCACGTAACAAATCCCGTTCTCTCCCAGAGTTTTTGCGCCGATAAACCAACGCAAAACCATCGCATTTTCCGCGGCAATTTTTAGTTCCTCTAGTCAAACGTTACCGAAGGCCATTTTAGTTTCGAAGTGATGCAGTGGTGTAGAGTTGAGGTTGGTAGGTCATTTTCTGATCTGTTTATTCTTAAAAAGCTTTTTATTTTTGTAACATGTTTTCTATAAGATTAATATATTGTCACATTTTTTAGCCACATATAAATCTTAAAGAACCCAATTTTAAGATTTTGGCTACGAACGACATTTTTGAGGGAGCGTCCTAAAGACAGATAGCTGGCTAGTTTTATTTATTGCTATTCTTTTCAGGTTTTTCTGCAGTTTTATATAAGAGCTTTTTATCCTAGCCAACATTATTTATCTATATTATAATACCCGCATACGTCTTATAATAATACGGAGAGTGTGTCTGTCTGTCTGTCTGTCTATCTGTCTGTCTGTCTGTAACAGGCCAAGTGGATGTGTTCATTTTCCTTTGATGTAGTCAAAATTTTCTTTGAAGTCGCCGAAAAAAGTATGTCCATTTTTCCAGCGGGTTTACTTTGTTTACATCTCGTGATCATAATGAAGCAACTTGATTTGCTGAAATAATTTTAACGGCTAACTCCTGAAAAATGGTTACCCTCGACAAAAAAACAACAACAAAAGAACGGTCCCTTCGTCTTGAAAAAAGTGCGAAAAGAGATTCAGAGAGAGAAAAGTCCAAGTAAAGAAGTAGAAGTAGAAAAATAAAGTTGAAAGCCACAAGAAGTTACTTCGGAAGTGAAGAGTGAAGCTAGAAGTAGTAAAGTAAAGTTAGAAGTAGAAAATGCATGCTAGAGTTTCAAGTGGATTGGAATTCAGAAAAAGTAAAACTTTGATATATTTAGACGTTCCGTTTATATGTCGCTGAAGCTAAGTGTTACTTTTTTATGTAGTACACTTAAAATTGTCAAGGAGAATCGCATTTTGAAAAAAAATCCATTAAAGCTCCAAATTCTTAAGGTTTTATAACCGCAACTAATGTATGTGTCCTAAAATTCAGAATGCTACATAAAGCTGTTAGCTGGCTAACATACTAATTTGCTGGAAAACCGGAAAACTTTGGTTTGTTGAACTCACTGTTGTCATTTTTACATTACTATTGTTTCTCTTTATAATGTGTTTTACTAAGCATGAATAGCTAGCTATAGACCCAGCTAAGTCTCCCCAGTTTAAGTATATTTAACTGGGTGTCTTAGCTACTGTTAGCTGCTAGCTAATGTTAGCCTTAAGGCTCCATCCCATAGCTTAGCTAGCTGTAACCTATGAGCTATGTTGTTGTTCCTCTTTTTTAGCTATCTATACCTACCTTAATAGTCAAAATAGCCTAATAGTCAAAATTCTCTTCTTTTTTGAGCACGAATTATGATGGAACAAGCTAGCCACAAAAGTAAAGAGGCATATATATAGCTGTAAATCTTGTAATAATATATAACTCTGCAAATTTTAGCTGCATTACTCTGCTTAAGAAAGTATCTTTACATACATCATAATTTATAGTGTTAGCTTCACAGCAACAGAATGAAATGTTTTATCCCAGTGGTATAAACAAGTTTCAATGTTTACGTTTTGACGGGATTTCCACACTTGTGTATAAAATTTAAAAAATCGACAGATAATAAAATGCAGACTATAGAAGAAAATTAATAGTCAGGAAGAACTGATAATTAGCCTGTAACAGGATAGTTAGTCGATGATTATACGGCTATAATACGGTGGAGATCTTTTTTTGCCTAAATTTCCACAATTTCCTTCGATATGTCGATATTGGTATGCCTTCCCCATATTTTTCACGCCTGACTACGTCTTTTCAATGTTTTTCCATAAACTTAGCGTTGTCATTTCAAGAGCATTCATAAATTGAATCAGCTAATCATATATACAGTACATATACGGCTAATTATACAAAAACAGCCGCCATATTTGTTACGATGAAACCATAGAGTTATTTTAATAATATCTCTATGATGAAACTGAGACCATGCAGTACCAGCAAAGACGGTATTAATACGGTTAATTAGCCGGTATTAATTTGAAAATGAATATCTTTCATGCACAGTCGTTTCTTGTTCTTTTTGTTTTTTATTGAAGCATGACATGCTATAGAACTAGGTAGATGACTATCGGAAGATATCGAAGAAAAATGTGGAAATTTAAGCAAATAAGATCTCTACCGTATAATTTTCCTGTAATGGCTAACTATCATTTACAGGCTAATTATCAGTTCTTCCTGACTGATTAAGTTATGGTTAAAAAAATTGTTAAGCTAGTAGCATTTTTTCACTGAGGTATGTTGTAAATTAATCTGCATGCAAAAACTAGATTTTAACTTCAAGATCAAAAATGCCTCTACTCAAAATTAAAGTTTGTAATAGGCTGGTTGGTCTACGGCTTATCGCATGTTTATTTTGCTTGTCGATTTGCGCAAAAGATCTTGGGAATATATGAAATTAGTCTGAAATTGCTCAGATTTGTAGAAATTTTCTGTAGACCATGTCTGAAAGGGCGTTCTATTGGAATAGCCTTCAACCCATGAAACAAGGGTTGACTCAGATATTTTTAGACTTTTCATCCCTTTTTTCGGGCGTCCTCAACACAAAATGGCAATTCGGCTACCAGTTTGAATAAAATACGTATATATTATTATTGAGCTTACAGCTCAGTGACTAAATAGGAGGGGTTCTACAATTTTGCCAGCATGTTTAATCTTTGCTCTGTAAAACAAGCACCAAAAGCTCATTTTTTATTAGTTATGCTATGAGTAAAGTATTTTCAATGTAAGCTCAAATAGAGCCTGTTTTTGTGATACACGCTTTTTTTTATAAGAAACACGCTTATAAGAAACCCGAGGCTCAAAATTTGAAAATATTAAGAAACTTAGCTTGGCTCAGTTTCTGAAGCTCCTCCAGACCATAAACTATTACAGAAAATATTACAGTGAGCTCTTGGCACTTTTTTAATTGATCAAATAGCAGACAAAACTAGAACTATTAAGAAAGAAACAACCCTTCATTTTCAAAAGCGATATGAATTATCAAAAAGCAATACTCATACTACTAACACCGCACTAGCAGGGGCGGATCCAGTGTACGTCAACGCCGTCACGCGACTGACATAACTTTTACTAAGAATCGTAAAAAATAATAGGGTACTGTGATCACGCAGTCCCTGCGACCGTTGACCTTTATTTTACGGACCTTCCTCTTGTGTGACTGAGTTGATAAATACGACAAAAAGCGACTGACATCGGAAGAATTTTCATGCAATTTTAATGGCTTGCCGGCCGAAATAACGTATTCTGATTGGTTTAAAAAGAACTGATGACTTTGACCCATATTTACGGCATGTATTTTTCAATAATCATTGAATTTTTTTGTAACCGATGCCGTGTAATTTGAATTTCGGACCAAACGAAAGCAATTAGGAGGGCTTTTTCGGTTCAAACGAAAGTAATCAATGACTTTTCGGACCAAATGAAAGCAATCAAGGGCTTTTCGGACCAAATGAAAGCATGCAAGACTAATAAGTAATCATGCATGGTGACTCACGACATGTGTGCTGCAATGAGATGCAATAATTTTTTAAATGTGCAAGAAATATACGTAAAGTTATTACATTAAATCAAGTCTTTATGTCAAAAATATAATTACAGTTGCTTATAGATATTGGAACATATGTAGCTAGCTAGCTAGAAATTTCAATGTAGAGTGGGTTATTTTTTAAAGTTGTTTTTACTTACTTATGTTACTTATGTTAACTTTTGAAGTTGTAGCTTTACGCCTGTCGTGACGACCGACGCCAGTCACTTCTTCCTCTTCTTCTACTCCATCTCTAAAGAGAGGAGGAAGAGGGTTAGATCGAACTACAGTGACTATACTGTTTTCTGAGGCTTCATTTGTCCCGGGGATCGGAGGTTCATCTGGGAGAGTGTTGAGAAACTTGTCGAGGGCTGTTTTAAACTTTAAAACTGGACATGAAGTGATGCTTTTTAGAGACTTGGACAGGGCGTTGAAGGTTCTTGGAGCTTGATAACGGAAGTTGTTGTGTAGTTTAGCGAAGCTTGTGGAATTGTTCAGCACCGGTGGCATTTGAAAGAGACGCCCTTTTCTTTGTGTTGAATGGGTTTGCATGGGTGGGTGAAGGTTTGGGACAATGCTTTCAGCTATTTTCCAACTGCGTATGGCTTGATAGCGTTCACGTCGTCGTTGTAACGAGTACAATTTGAGCTGTTTAAGTGCGTTGTTGTAAGTCATTCTGTGTACACACTTGATCTTTTTCAGGTAGCTCCATTGCAGAGCTTCTAGTACCTTGATTTGTCCTTTACTAGCAGGAGACCAGAGTTGAGAGGAGTACTCGAGTCTAGGGATGACAAGGGATTTCCATAGTGGTAGGAGAACTTCTGGTGATCGCGATCGAAAGACTCGAAGAATCCAGCTTGTAAGTTGTTTTGTATTTTCTACGATTTTATTTATATGCGATTTGAAGGTAGCATCATCTGTCATTAGTATTCCAAGATCTTTGGTTTGTGTTTTTGGTTGGATTTGTGTTGATGCTGTTGTTTTGTACTTTGACTTTGACTTCAGATCTAGGTCTTTTCCGTACTGCAGGAGTTCAAACTTTGTATTGTTGAACATCATGTTGAGTTTAGGTCCGCTTGCATTTTTTCAATGTCACTTTCAGAGCTAACCTTCATTGTAAGTCTTGTATCATCTGCAAAGCTTGAGAGTGATGCGTCCTTTACAGAAAGATCAATATCCCCATAAGGATAAGGAAGATGAGCGGTCCAAGCACACTTCCTTGTGGTACGCCAGAGATGACTTTTGTAGTGCGTGAGTGGTGACCGTTTACTGAGACGTACTGGGTTCTGTTTTTTAGGAAGGACTTCAGCCATTTCAGTAGTTTGCCTTTGATACCTAATTTTTCTAGCTTTTTAAGGGCTATGTCTATATCGACCTTGTCAAACGCTTTTGCGAAATCCAAGTAAACAACATCAGCGTTTGAGTTGTTGCAGAGTATTTGTAGAATGTTGTCGAAATGGTCAAGAAGCTGGCTCAGACATGACCCTCCACCACGAAAACCATGTTGGGAGCTGTTGAACGGGTTATTTTTTTCCATGAATGACACAATTTGATTTCGGACAACCTTTTCAAAGACCTTTATGATGTGAGAAGTTAGGGCAAATGGGCGGTAGTTTTCACTTTAGTTTTGCTTCCACTCTTGTGTTTTGGTGTTATTATAGCACTGGTTAGTGTGTCTGGAATGGTTCCTTCTTCAAATGATTTCGTCCAAATCAGCTTGAGTGGGGTGGCTATGACGTTTTTACACTTTTTCAGTAGGATTGATGGGAAGCCATCAGGACCAGAAGAGAAGTTTGCTGAGAGTTCATCGATTGCCTTAGAGAAGTGTGTTTCATCGAATATCACGTTTTGTAGTGAGGGTTTGCTTGGACTTTGGTTTTGTTTGTTTGTGTACTGTTTTGGTGTGCTGAACATCTTGCAGTACTGTGTCAGTAGCATGTCGGCTATCTTTTTTGAATCAGAGATGTAGTTCCCACTCTCGTCGATTAGAGGGCCAACAGTGGATTTGACTTTTGAGAACTTTTTTGAAAATTATGCTGTGTCTACAGACTGTCCAGATACATCACAAACCAAATTTCCTACTTTCCTAACTGTGGTGCAATGTGCAACGTTGAACCTGTATTTACATCATTAAATGCTAAAAATACTTATGCAGGCTCATATTCTGTTTTGTCTGCAAGGTGTTGATGAAGGATATGATGATAATTTTAAAGCCAACCATTTTTGTAATTTTGGTTAAAACAATTCAAAAAAGTAAAAGCAAAACACCTTTTTTGAATAAGCTTACTGCGCATAAATGTCTTTTTTTTTTCTTTATGTTATATCAATTTATTTTATTTAATTCCCTGCTTCCCTTAGTTCAGCCTACTTTAGCATATGGCAGACTGTCTATGTCTGGAATAGCTAATATTACGTTATTAGGCATTTCCTAGACATGCTGACGAGCCCTGATATTGGGCGAAACAGTCTTAAAATATTTGAACTTAAACTGTTGTTTTTAATTTTCATACACTTTTTTGCAACCCTTTAAAAGGTGGTTTGTTATTTTCTTGTCCATTTGAAACTTTAGAGTGAAAAACGTCTCTAACAAAGCTAATAATTTGGACATTATTTAGGCCGTTTATAGTGCGTAGAGGCTTAAAATAGCGAAAGTTTCCGGACCCGCCATGGGGGGCTTACAGCTGTTCTGGGCGCATCAAGTTGCTGCGCTTATTTTTTGCTTCGCAAAAAATGTGACTGACATGTTAAAAATGTTGGATCCGCCCCTGACTAGTATATATCACTTATGTACAAACTTAATTATTTGAACTTTAAACAAATTGGTCAAAAATGTTTCCATCGTTGGTAAGCTCATCTACTTCCATGTCGTCAAAATTAAGAAACTGTTAAGAAACTTTTAGCCTCAAAATAATAGCCAAAATAGTAGCCAAAATTGCTTTCTTATAAAAAAAAAAGCGTGTACAGTATATATATTCAATCTTGTCCGAGAGAAGTAATTAATTGGCATGGTATACGACAGACTGTAGCCTGTTTATTATTTTATTTGATCTGAAGTTACATGGGTGTTTTTTTACTGGTACAACTTTTATTAGAAACCTTATTTACTCAAAAAATGATGTAACTTTTTATTTCATTAAATTTCAGTCTTACGTTTGTGACTGTTGCGATACGTCGATGATTAGAAATAGGCGTTGTGTATCCTAGAGTAACAACAAAAACCCAGCTCCGTTATAACATTGGTTCCACAGCTTCATAGCTGTACAGCTATCTTGTTTTTTATTGTTTTCCGACATCCTGTTAAACTTTTGTCAGCCTACATGTAAAATACCAGTTTTTTTTTACAGGGGTTTTTGACATTTGATTGGAAATTTACGTGGGTTTATGACTTTGGGTTAAAAAAAATTATGAGAGGATGGTATGGTTGTCAGTTTATATTATTCGTGTTGCAAAATGCTGTTTTTTGAAATTTTGTGTAAACTTTTGTGAAAATAGACTCGCTGATGATAAAAAAATTACTTAATGTTCTGACTGAAACTATTTTTGTTTTTTATATTTTGTAATCTAATGGGCGAGGACTGTATGCACTGAAATGACTGATTTTTCTAAATTTTGATGTGTTTCATAACCTTTTTGTGGAAGATTAATGGGTATTGGCAATATACGACATGCTGAATGAACTTATTTTTGTTGATTTAGATGTGTTTCTCAAAAACCGGTCTGTTTTAAATTTTGTGTAAACTTTTGTTTACGAACCGTATACAATGTTTCCAAAATAATGATCTTTGTTGACTCAAGTTTATTCTTTGCTCATTGATTTTTTGACAATTAGGTTTAAAATTGTTGGTAAAGGGCAGTACGGATCATCATACTAAAAAAGAAAATTTTTGTGTTCTTAACTGGTTTATATTTACATTTTGTGTAAATTTTTGTGGGAGAGGATGGTATGCAACCGAAATGACTGATTTTTCTAGATTTAAATTTGATGTTTTCCAAACTATGGCTTTTTCATATTTTTGTATATACGCTTTTAAGAGAAAGACAATATTTAAAATGTGTAAAGAACTTATTTTTGTTGATTTGTGCTAACTCTTGCAGGCCTCCTTTTTGACATTTCAGAATAAAATACTGAGGGTTTTCAACATAATCACTTATAAGATGTACATATTTGAGATGCGTTATTTCTGACATTGTTATTATCCGTGTTGTGACTGTCGGTGTTGTAACTGTCGGTGTTCTTACTGTCGGGTTTGTAAGTATTGGTGTTGTGAGTGTCGATGTTGTGAGTGTCGTTGTTGTAACTTTTAATCAATTAGATTTTGCACCTTACAAGCTGTTCTTTTTTATTTTGTGTAAGATTTGTGTGGAGGATTTAATGCGATTTGACATTTGACATTTTGAGTAAAATTTTAAGAACATTTTTTTTGTATATGCACTGCTGACGTCAGCAAAACATCTAAAGCAACCTATTTTTTCATTGGCTTTCTGTCTGTCACGCAAAAATGGTGTGGTATTAAAAGGACGGACGAAACCGTGGATTTTTCCACGGGACACCGACTAGTTTAATCAATAATTCTTTAATAAATACAGTTAAGCACACCTTTTATTACTTTCCTGAAAACATATTCTAAATAAAATTGGTGAGTGATTTTTTAGCTGGACGAGACAACGCCGGGCTGTTTCCTGTGTTTTTATTAAATCTGAATAAAGGGTATTGCACCTATGCGCATGTGCGACAACGTTTACCTGTACTAAGCGTTCAGTCCAGTTTTAACAACGGACTGTCTCCATTGTTTTTATAGAAACCGAAGCTGCTATAAACTTTTTTTAAAAGGGTATTGCGCATATACGAATGTGTAACACGATTTGACTGTACTACACGCTAATTTTTTTTAGGGGATTACTCCTATACCGATGTGTAGCACGATTTACCTGCTCTAAGCGCTCAGCCCGGTGTCAATATTTGAACTTTCAAGGAAACTTATTCCGTAAAATAACATACATTAGAAACGAAAATTTTTTTAAAAAAGAACCATTGCATAGAAATTATATATAGGGTAATCAGAAAATCAATAAAAACTGCAGTTTTTGAACTTATTATTTTCGTTATTTTCACATTTGGCTGAGGCTCTATCTATAAAGTTGGATCCTGAAGACCCTTTTTTAGATCTTTATTGAATATATGTACACTTTATATGCTTCCAGCATTCTTTTTGTGTCATTTCCCGTATTCATTACTTTTGAATTTTGGTTAAAATTCGTTCAAAGGACTTACTCATTCATTTTTGACACTGAAATCTTGTCCGAAAATTTTTCCGCTGAAATAAAAAATTGTGTACGAAAGTTTTTTCGCCAAAAATTTTAGACTGGACTGGAACAGGGGTTATAAACTGTGTTTTTGTTTTTAGCTTAAGTTGATATAACAAATATACACACGAAGCTTCACTTGATTTAGGACATACTTGGACTAAAGCGCTCCATTTGCGTGCGTTTCACACTTTTTAGGGCTCTTATTAAGCGCTCCACTGGGCGTTCAACGCCGAGTCATATTTACCCATAGCCAAGAACTATTCTAGAGAGCCCTTAAGCAACCCTGAAGTTTTTTAACTCCCGTTGCAGAACCTAGAAGCCGGCAATAGTATTAACGCAATACTGTTACAGTTCTCGATGGATATGTGGAACCACCGATGAGTGCAACTTTTACTAAGTGCAACCATTTTCATCCGTCTCTTCGATTTGCCTAATCAAACTCTTTAAATTTCCTCCGATGAAAGGAAACCTGGATAATTGGAACCACTTTTCTGGTCCTTTGAGGCAAGTTACACCCTCGCAACTGGAACTTTATGACGATTTTCAAAACAAATTCCGGAATTCTAACGCTCGAACGTGTTTTTGTGCGTAGTGAAACATTGCAGCATATTGTTCTGCAGAGAGAGACTAAAAAAAGCTCGGAAAGATCCGAGAAAAGTGCTGACATACGCAAAAATTTCTCACAATGTTTTCAAATCCTGTCCGCAAAGTTAAGTTCACATCATTCGTAACTAATTAACTCTAACAACCTTCCCCTGATACTAAACATTTTCCTGATCACTTTTTCTGAGTTGTCCATCCGATGGGATAGTTCGCTTTGGTCATTCGCGCCGTATTACTTCTACAGATGAATAAGAAAACTAACTGCAAATAATAATCACAACGTCTTAATAACTAAATGAAAAGTTTCTCAACAAATTGAGATTGGCGGGAAACAGACTGGCTCTTATGCAGATTTAACTCATATAATGGCGTAGGATGTTTTAAATGAGAAGATGCAGAGCTCAACTCGTCGTCGTCAATTGTGTTCATCTTAATAGCAGGATACGAAATCTGAAATCAATACACCAACAGGATGTGCATTTATGCATTTGTGCATCATGTATCGGCAATTTTGTTTAATTAATGACATGTTAGCTGCAGAAGCATATAAAAATCTCTTTACTATATTCAAATATTTCCATACGGTCAATTTGAAAGATGTAGTTTTTAATTTTTTCATACGTAATAAAGAAAATTTTAAACAACACAGGAATTCGTTCGTCCTTTTCATTTGTTTCCTTTGTTTTCATTCTTCGTCTTATAACTAAGTTATTAGATAAAAGAATACCAATCCATTGATGATAACGTATACTCTGCTAAAAAATGATACTGCCTAGAATAAATAATACTTGATTTTCACATAGGTTTAACACATAAAAACGCATAGAAATTCTTTTTCTGGGTTTTGACTTTCAGATCTGTTAACTCAATATGTATTATATTGTTTTTCTCGCAAGAAGGGAGAACAAGCAGAACTAGTATTGACTTTCATAACTACTTGAGAGATTAGTTAAAAGAGCACTTTCCTCATTTCGTAAAGTTTATATTAAATATCGTGGATCCTTAAGAAACAAATAAAAGCAAGTAAATAATAAAAAAATTATGTGGCCGAGTTAAAAAAATTCATAAACTACAATAAACTTTATCAGCAATCACGTAAGGCAGTGTGAAATATACGTCATCCTTGGGTGCAGATTTCCAGTTTTCTTTTATAAATAAAAAGAAAAAGAGGCTAGAAGGATTCGGAATTTCCTTGTATATTTAAGATCATAATGCTGAAAATTGTTTCTTTAGACAGAAAAGTGTCGGCAAACTTGGTCCGTCTTATTTTTTTATGTATCCAGTCTTTTGCCACTTGTGTCAATTATTTTGCTACACTCAAAGAATAAACATTAGCATCTGGACATTCTTTGCACCTTATTATCACGACTATAGCAATTAATGGTTGTAGGCAAAACTTTGCGATTTCATGGGACTACAATTATACCGACTGGTCCCCCACCAAGTTGTACCAATTGTTATCCTTAAACAAACAATAGATAATTGTGCATAGATAATTGTGGTATCAAACAAGATCAAGTTCCTGTGTAATTAGATGAAAGATTATGTGATGATGTTCAGTTGCGAAATATTATTGAGAGGACAAATTCTGAACAGGATTTGACTTGTTGTACTCAGGTAACACCTTTGAACTCTCAGTAGCTCAACATGTTTTCCGGCAATTTTATCTTTTTCACTTGGTAAAACGGAATAAGTAAACATTCTCATCTACTTTGACTAAATTTTATATTTTGCTAAAATTGCAAAGAAATAGAAAATAAATAAATCGACTTTTAGCAACTGATATGTTGATTGCGATCACTTGTCTAATGATTAAGAGATCAACCATGAGATTACCCACGAAAGAAAGAAAACACTGAAATACAGCGCATGACTTATATAATCAAAGTGAAAAACATTCAAATTCAAAAACCTAATCCAGCTACAATTTTACGAACCGACCTGTTTTTAAATTTCAAGCAGAGGCTGCATTAAAGCAGCAGGAAATTCGCATAAAAAGAATTTATACGTAGGTGACACTAACGCGGGTTGTGAACAATCTATTGATCATTTTGTTGACCTCCATTCCGTAATTAATGTAATTACATCATTTTGTAACAACTTCCTGGACCAACTGTGTCACAATCTCATTTCAGATTAATTACTTCCTATGAAATAATATAAAGAGCTGCGATCTCGACTGTATTGGCATACAAAGATTATCTTACAATCTAATTGATACACTAGCAGATCGCAATGGTGAAACTGCTTCTGTTTTTCGCTCTTTTCCACATAGCATCAAGCGAATATATTCGAGTGTGCTATGTTACAAACTGGGCTCACAAAAGGCGAGGGGTTGGACATTATAACATTTCAACAGACTATGAAGACAAGCTATGCACGCATATTATTTATGCTTTTGCTAACGTTACATCGGATGGAAGCATATTACCATATGAGGAAATGGATATACCAATAGGCTACAAAGCAGTAAGTTATTTATTATTGTTTACAAAATTTAAAACTCTTCTTAAAAGACTTTCTGAGACACTCATAGAAAGCCATAGCTGTATAATTTCTGCATTATAATTTTTTAATAAAGAAGCAATAACATCACTTTTTGTTTAGGTCAATGCCTTTAAAGAAAGGGATCCCAATCTAAAAACATTATTAGGTGTTGGTGGATGGACACACGGATCAGTTGGATTTACAGATATCGTAAAAACTCCTGAAACTCGATTGAACTTCATTACAAAAGCCATCAGTTACTTAAAGAAACATGGTAGGTAACTTTTATGCGATTCGTTCTTACAGAATTACAATAACAGTAATAAAAATATAATAATTATAAAAACGAACCACTTCTCTATAAGTAAAACATTTTTTTAGATTTTGATGGTCTAGATCTGGATTGGGAATATCCAGCACAGCGTGGTTCGCCACCAAGTGATCGACACTTATTTACCTTACTTTGTGAAGAACTGAAGCGTGAATTTTCTAAGCATAATTTATTGGTGACAGCAGCTGTAGCCGCAGGTGTCCCAAGTGCAACGATTTCATACGAAATATATGAAATTTCCAAGCATCTCGATTTCATTAATTTAATGTCATATGATCTTCACGGTTCATGGGAAAGCTCAACTGGCCATCACACTGACGCCAATGAAACTAGACCTATATACGAACATAGCGTGTACAATTCAGTAAACCATTGGTTATCAAGTGGTATGGACCCTTCTAAACTAATTTTAGGTTTGGCTGCCCATGGTCGAGGTTGGTTACTTCGAGATGGTTGTAGAGAATGGGATCTGGGAACTCGAGGAAGAGGAGGAAACACACGCGGTAACTCAACAAGAGCAAGAGGGATTTTGGCCTACTACGAAATCTGTGACATGAAGTTTCAAAATCGCGTCTGTACCTCTTCAAGTAGTGTAAATGCACCGTATGGTTCAAATGGACAAGATTTTATAAGCTATGATGATGAAGAGAGCATTGCATACAAAATTAAGAACATTATGAAGAAGAAAAATCTTGGTGGCTTTATGTTCTGGACTATAGATCTTGATGATTTTTCCAATCATTGCGGTATAGGAAAGTTTCCACTGATTAAAGCAGCAACTGCAGCAGCGGATCATGATGTACAACCTAGAACATGCCAAGACATAACACACGCTGGAGAATGTCCTCCACCACCAACGTTGCCTCCAAATAAATGCAGAGTGAGCCCTATAGGCCCATGGAAAGGTAAGATTGCGGAAGATGAGTGGTGTAAAGACCCAGACAATTGTCCTAATAGTCCATATTGTGTGCATTATAAAGGATGTACAAGCTGTGTGTGTGAATGTGACGACGACGTCACAGGCACGCCACCTCCAACGATATTGACTGTTTTTACAAAGGCTTCAACAACCCTTTCTACGAAGTCGTCTACAACCCATTCAACAACGTCTTCACCAACAATTTCTACAAAACCTCCAACAACCCTTTCTACGAAGTCTTCTACAACCATTTCTACAAAGTCTTCAACAACCCTTTTTACCTTATCTACAACCTCTACTACATCCACCGGTAGTCCTGTTTTACCGGTTTCTTGTACTGTCCCGACTGATCAGGGGTTAAGACGAAGGTGCTACATAAACCCCCAAGGACTGTGGAAAGGTGATGCAATTGACCTGTGGTGCAAAGCAAACTGTCGTTTTGTAAAAACATGTGCAACAAATATGTGTTGCTGTGATTCGGGTAACTAAATAATTTTTAGTCGAAAGAAGACAACGACAATAGAAAATACGAAAGATAACAGCATCTAAATGACATAGAGATGTGTACACTTGCAGGATGTAAATGTGGTTCTGTTCAACAAACCTGGTGAAGTTAATAAATTAGTTAGTGAAAAATAAATTACGGTTTATAATCGTGCATTTATATTTCTAAATATAAAATATACTTTTTTAATTTAAGTAAAAGTCTTTGTTGTACTTTTTTTGTTATTAAAACATTAACTTTTTGACCATCCCCACTTTTTTTACGAATACAAAGCATGGGCAGTAAAAATTAGGACAGATTTCATAGAATTAAAAAGAATATTCCCGAGTTAGCTTACTGAAACACTTTATTTTATTCGATGCAAGAGACTGCAGTAGCATTACAGACTGCTTTGACTACTCTATTTAACGATATAATCGTTAATTTTCGTTGGAGATACTAAGCCTAAAGACCCTTGTCTATAGTTGCGATAAAAAAATTACAGTCCACTTCACAAGTATGGATGTAAATTTTATTTAAGATTTATTTTTGCAAAGGCAGCTATTTATGTTTCAAATCTCAATCCGCAAAAAAGTAAAGTTGCTGACAACATAATTCGCAAGAAAAATTTGTAAAACATAATTTTTCGGCCATAACAACACAAGAATAAACACAGCAAAAGTTTCTCCAGCTTAAGTAGGCGTGAAACAAATGACTTTTATCTCTTTACATGGCTTTAAATTATCAGGTCTTTAACTCTCTGCTAATCCATAATCAACGCTCGCTGGAGCAAACCAAATAGCAAAAAAATTTCTGATGTTTGACCAATTGGCTATAGCATTCTTGTTTCTTTTTCATTCATTTGTTTCATTGATTAATTTATAATGATCATCCCGTCAAATTACATCAATGTTCCGAAAAGAAGTGAAACTGTCGCAAAAATATGTATTTAATTTTCTTGAGGTTTGAATTGATGAGAATTGAGAATTAAAAGACGGCACACAGGACATATATATCAAAAAGGTGGCTCCTTTAATTCGTATTAATGGATTAGGAGGAATAAAAGTATAAATCCTAACATCTCCTGATCGCTTCGTCAAAAAGAAATGATTATACATTACCATGATTAAGGTCTACAAAATGGAAGTAATTGGTAAACACATTTCTAGAAAATATTTTTTTGGACAACAGCAGGTCTTTGCTGACCAAATTTTTTATACCTTAATATTTCCTTAACCGCCCATCAAATCCGTATTATCCTATAAATTATGATCAGCGTCTAAATGCTTCACGCAATAAAGGCAACGGGTAAAAAAAAATATAAAATATATTTTTTTGTGTATCGACGGGTCATTACTCTCTTCTATTGCTCTGCTGTTTAAGTGAATTTCTCCACAGGCTTATCGACAGTCTTATATGATAATATAAAAACTGTGTCTATTTGTACTGTCCAATTCTGACATTTTCCTTCTTTTTCTTTAAAATATGTGAAAAAAATCTTAATTGCGAAACGAGAAAATTTCTGATTTTGACGATACGTTATAGATAAAACAGATTAACGCCAATGTTTTTTATTAACTTAGTGAAGTCACTAGCCGTATTCCCGCAGAAAAATTAACTGTATCTCTCATTAAATCCATGGAAACGATACCAAAGTGGTGCAAAACTATACAACACATAAATTTGAATTTTGGAAAGTCACAAACTGCATTATTCCATATTTCAACCCGCTAAAGCAAAACGTCTAAAAATATAAGTATGTGCAACAAAAAATAATATAAACGCAAAATGTTCAACGAAATCGAAGGTGTCCAACAACCGTTATGTAAAAAGCTAAATCTGCTAGAGCGATGTACTTGCTTCGCCCATGCCAAAAGTACACCAGAGGAAAAAAGTGTACCAAAGACATTTAAAAACTCCAGCATATTTCGTTAAATCATATAAAAAAGGTAATGTCAAAATTTCCATAATCTACATTTTTTAACACACCATACCAAAATCAGCTATTCAGTCTATTGCATATCGCAACCCTCCTAAAGTGTTACACAAAATGTAAGAAATCAACAGTTAACGACACATAGAATAGAAATATAAAAACTTGAACCATTCCTATATTACATGTTGCTTTCTACCGCAATATTTTAATTCAAAAGATTAGAAAGAACGGTTTTCCTCATACGGAAGCCCAATAGGGACATGCGATACTTCATATTTAGTTTACACTACGATCTTAAGATAATTCTACGATCTGAAGATAATTTTTACGATCTTAAGATAACTTTTACGATCTTAAGATAATTTTTACGATCTTAAGATAATTCTACGATCTTAAGATAATTTCTACGATCTTAACATAATTTCTACGATCTTAAGATAATTTTACGATCTTAAGATAATTCTACGATCTTAAGATAATTTCTACGATCTTAACATAATTTCTACGATCTTAAGATAATTCTACGATCTTAAGATCATTTCTACGATCTCAAGATCATTTCTACGATCTCAAGATAATTTCTACCATCTGGAGATAATTTCGACGATCTTAAGATAATTTTTCCGATCTACGAAAATTTCTAAGATCTTAAGATAATTTTATTATCTTAAGGTAATCCTCCTATCTTAAGATAATTCTACGATCTTAACTCTACCATCTCAAGATAATTTTGCGACCTGAAGATAATTCTACGAGCCTTTGGAACTCTCGCAATAGAGGTAAAATTAAAAAAAAAATCTAAAAAAACTTTTTTGTGCAACGACCAGATTATTGCTGACGTCATTAAAATTCAAGTGACATTTGTTTTTCATTGTTCTTCTAGCTAACTATTCTTCTTCATGGGTTTATCGACTAGTAAATAGATAAATAAGTAGGTTAGCTACTTCACTTCAGAAAAATGTACTCTGGTCATTGTGAAATTACATTAGTCTTTTGTGCTTATTGTGCGACTGTGTGTGCGAGGTAAGGAGCTTTTATTTCAATTTTATCTGTTAAATTTTACTTTCATTACAGGTAGGCCGTGGACTATGCAACAATATCGTTCAGTTTCGTTGTCCAAATTTGGTGACCGACATTTTCTTCCAAAAGGTCATAGAAACAATGTTCTATATGAGAAAAAATGATGTTACCAACTCTGTAAACCCGCAGTTTTTTCAAAAAATACAATTATAATGACAAGTATTTTCGACGATCTGCCACGTCTTTCTCCGCCCTATTTAGCAGTTTGGTTTGATCTAAGAACCACCTGCTACAATACGGAATGGCCGAAAATCTTTTATGCCCACTGCGATTTTCAGTTTGTAAAATATCATTTTGAAAAAAAATGCTGACCACGCGGTTAGAAAGTAAACAAACTTGAATGAGCGCGACAGAGAAATGGAAAGCGAAAGCGTTTGTTTTATTCATTCGGATTGTGTAGTAAATGGAAACCTCGTACGTTGTAGTAGTGCATGATTGAGTAGAATTATAGAATTTAGGAAAGAGTGGATTAAATTAAATAGTGTAGAGTGTGCAATTGTCCAAACTTCTTACGATGTATTTCCCAAGAGTGAAGAATAGAAACTAGAAAACAAGGAATTCCCGCCTCTGTGTTATCACAGAAAATGTTATCAGTTGTTTACCAACATCAATAAATTAAAACGAACGAAAGATAAAAAACAAAAGAAACTTGAAATTTCTAAGGTATGTGATGTTAACGATTTCAGCTGCAGTATTAGTTTAACTGTGTATAACTATATTTTATATGTATTTTTTCTGTAATTCGATTTCTCCATAGAATTATGCAGTCAAAAAAACAAAAGAATATATTGTACCTCCTGCAAGAAAAATTTGCAGAATTTCTCAGCCTACGAAATTTTCTGAAAGATCGAAGCATGTTCTAGCCTCGGAATGTATTATTTGTGAAAAGAATATCATTTATAAAACTGAAAAAGTAAGAATATTTATTTATAGCATCTGATTTATAACGCGACAAATGGAAGAACAGTTACACCTAAAGCAATGGCCTTGTCGATGGCTGTAAGACAACTAACTGGGAGCTCCAAGTTGATTAATATTTTAAACGGCTTTGGCCATTGCACTTCCCACTCCTATGTGCTACGTCATGATAGTGCATTGGCAGAACAAGCAAGCTTGCGCTCGTCTGATTTACTAGAAAACGTCGATCGCAAAAAAATTCCCACCGTTGTTGTAGACAATGCTGACTTTGCTGAGGAAACTAAGAAGCAAACACACATCACCAACATAATCATGATTCAAAACAATGTCACCGAAAATCAAACAAGTGTGTCATCGATAAAAAGATCACAAAGAAAAAGTCTTGATGTTCCTTTAAATGATTTGATGTCTTTCAAATTGGGTAAAAAAGAAACTCCTACTTTTTCTTCTAATGTAAATCTAACGAAAATAGCATATGCTCTCACAAACATTGAGTGATTATCCGACAAGCATTACGACTGCTGATGGAAATTTTAAAAAACCCACCAAATCAAGGTTACTTTACATTATTAAGAACGAGGAAAGTGTCGTAACTGGGACAGTTCATGCTGTAACTATAATTTTAGATGCTATGGCGGTCATACAAGCTCTTAAAGCACCTGAGTTGACATTCAGATTACTCGCGTCTCAAATTTTCAGGATTTTAATCGCCAGTGGTAGAAAGTACAACGCCAAGAATGTTCACTTTGTTGGTGATAGGTACCCTGACATAAGTATCAAAAATGCTGAAAGATCACGAAGAGCTGACGGAGGACAACAGGTTGTGGCCATCATTGGGGGAGATCATAGGAACCCCAATTCAATGGAAGAAGTTTTTATCCGTTGGAAAAATCAAAGAGTCTCTCTTAAATTTCTTGGCATCAGCATGGCAGCTTTATACTTCAGAGGAATTTCAATGTAAGACCATATACGTCACATCAGATGATAAATGTCATATCCTATCTCCTAGTGCGGATTTGTTCTACTTCGTTGGTTCCTCAGCTTATGTGTAATCACGAAGAAGCGGATACTAGGTTGATATTACATGCTATCTTTGCATCGCAGTCAAGTGTACTGATACGCACTCCTGATACAGATGTCGTTATTATTGCTGTTGCATCAGCTAAAGATTTTAATCATCATTTTTATGTGGAAACTGGCGTTGGCGAACAAAATCGAATTCTCGATATGCATAACATCGCGAACTCCCTTGGTGAAGTTACTGATGCCCTCGTCGGAATTCACGCCTTCACCGGTTGCGATTCAGTGAGCTCCTTTCATGGAAAAGGAAAAAAGCAATGCTTTGACGTAATGAAAACCGAGCCACTGTTCATATATTTTTTTTAACCCTGCTCGGAGATGTAGCAGATGTTACGAAAGAGAGCTGTAATAAAGCTGCTGTCTTTGTTTGCAGTTTATACGGTTATCAGACAGTATCTTCGACAATCAACAGTACAAGATTGTACCTTTTCACTTTCACAAAATACAGCGAAGATCTTTTGCCACCAACAGACGATGCCTTGCGCTACCATCTTTTAAGAGCTATATACCAAGCTTTTATCTGGAAACGACGCACTGTTCAGTTCATTCCAGATATTACCATAACCGACCATGGCTGGACGTTAAATAACGGCTCGCTTGTAATCAAATGGCTCAATCAAAAACCTGCAACACAAGCATTACTTCAAACAACAACAAATCATGCAAAAAATCATGCACCAACAATGCTTGTGGTTGCAGAAAAAACGGTCTTAAGTGCTCCAGTTTATGTTCATGTGAAAACTGTGAAAACTCAAAGCCTCTTGAAGCTGATGGTACAAGTAGCGAATCATCTGATGACAACTCAGAGAGCGATGAGGACATAGATGTTAACGTTTTTTAATATATTAAAGCAGCGTTTTCATTTTATTTTATTTTATCGGGTAGCATTAAGATCTTCGCTATGATCTTCTGTGACTGAACATTCTTAATATTATACTTTCTACCAATCATAAAAGGTTTAGGCAAGAATATAATAACTAATGACGACAAAATTTTGTCCATTTACAGCCAAAATGTTGCTTTTTCATGTTATCGAGTATCGATACATAACGATATCACATGATAAAGGAATAATCGCATGTTAAATGCAGTTTTTAAAAATATTTTTGCATTAAGTGAGTTAGTTGTACGTACTTTTTAGAAAATAAAAGTTTTGGCTTTGTTGTGATGTTATTATTAGTGAGAAACGCGTAAAATCGATAATGCACTATATCACACGATTTTAAAACACATTTTAAACCCTTAATTGGTAACATCGATAATATAAATCAGTACAATCCAAAACGCTGATTTAATCAAATAAAATATTGGCCACCAAATATGGGCAACGAAAATTATTTTAGAGAGCTTTTTATTGAACATAGCCCACGGCCTAAGGGGCACATCTGCACCAGTAAAATTAAGGTGTATCTTCGTGTGCGTTTTTTTTAAAATATACGTTGTATCTCATTATATATCGACGGGAATAAGTCGGCGCAACGCGGCGCGGTGTGTCCTTTCTCTTTCCCCCGGATCAACCTTCTGGGTCGATAGCAACATGCGGCACTCCGCAGTGATCCCTGCGCTTTTTGGAACTCTCGATTCACTTCGCGAGTGCAGTGGTCTTTATTTTATACAAATATTGCACCGAATTTATTACCCGACCCGGTGATAAATAACAGTATGGTACAGGCTTTAAGGGATCCTTTCATGCAAAAACAAATGAATGTGAATAAGTTCATATTACACAACGATGAAAGAAAATATTTTTTCTTTCGCCTGCTTAAAAAAGACAGCATATTCTTATATCTACGGGAAGTTGAACTCGAGGGCTAAAATATGCTGATATCAGCAGCAAATATCTGGAAATCATAAGGCAGAGCCACATTTTTAGAAATTACTCAGGGTTCCGCGACATGGGCAACAATATTGACCAGCGCTAAAATTTGTGAAAGCGACACAACTGAACTTTACGGTGGACTAAGAAATAACGACTTGGAACTGGAGACAATGATGCAAAGAAATACCATGAGTAGTGCAAATGAAAGAAAAGGAAGTTTTGAACAATTTTTTTTAAATTGAATTTACAAGTTTTTGCAGCACCTAACAATCTTCGTATTTAGAAACAAGCCTCGAACGTCATTTGAGACACCGTCGTTGCAGTCCCGCGTTCCTGTAACGGTCTGGGTGGAAACGTGATTTAGTATCTTGAAGGCGCGGCAAAAACAACAACAAACATGGCAGTCAAACAGGGTTTTAGAGAAGTCAGAGAAAATATTCTACTTGCGTATGCATTCGACATAATTGACGAGGAAGATTTTTTGATTTTGACCGAGTTGAATTTGTCTAGAGAACTCTATGCATATTGGAATTTCCCTGCGTACGATTTAGACATGTGGGATGATCAACGCTGCCAAACAGAGCTACGATTCTGCAAGGGAGACTTACTGCATTGAAAGATGCTTTACAGCTACCAGATAAAAATATTTCTGAGCAAAGAACTATTTGTTCAGCAATGGAAGGTTTGTGTATCCTTCTTAAACGACTTGCCTTTCCTTGTATATATACCGATATGGTGGCAAGTTTTGGAAGGAATCCAACTGAGCTCTGTCTCATTTTTAACACAGTACTAGACTTTGTGTATGCACATCACAGTCACAGGCTGGAATCATTTTACAACCAGCACAACTGAAGCAGTATGCCAATGCAATACATCAAAAAGGTGCACCTCTGCAAAATTGTTTTGGATTTGTGGATGGAACTGTTGTGTGCATTGAAAGACCACATGTAAACCAAAGGGTGTGCTATAATGGACATAAACGTGTACATGGAATCAAGTTTCAGAGCATTGTCTTGCCAAATGGAATCATTGCGAATTTCAAAGGACCATATGAAGGCAGAAGACATGATAGCACAATGCTTCAATTGGCTGGTACGCAAGCAGATTTGCAAAGAATTGCGTGGCACAATGGCCAGCCACTCTGTTTTTATGGTGATCCAGCATACCCATTTTTCCTAAACATACAAACTCCACACCGAAATCCCAACCTTACACAAGCACAAGGGGCCTACAACAAAGCAATGAGTGAAGTGAGAGTATCTGTAGAATGGTTGTTTGGTGACATTAAAAATTTCTTCAAATTTGTGACATTTAAAAAGCAGATGGCAATAGACCATAGCCCTATTGGAAAAACAGTACTGGTATGTGGGCTCCTTCACAATGCACGTACATGTTTATATGGAAATATGACCTCAAACTATTTCGATATCGAGCCACCAAAATTACAAGAATACTTTCAGTAAAAAACTGTACTTTTTTATTAGACAAAAAGGTTTATATATTATATCATAAAAATATACCATATATATATACTAAAAATAAATAGAAAATTTTATGCACATGATTAAAAGTTGAAAAGATGCTTAATTATCAACAGTTTCTTGGAAGTGCAGCTTTCTGCATTCTTTTTTTAGAAAAAATGAACTAACCCAGATCTTTGTGATGCAAGAATGAACACAATAAATTTCCAGGAACTACTTGAATCCTTTTGAACGTTTATTGAGAGTTTTTCATGTAAACCAAATATATAGAACTTCTATGATCAAAAATGCCTTATGTAACATAAATAATACATCCTACATTAAAAACTAAAATTTTCGGCGGAAAAACTTTCGGACATAATTTTTTATTTCAGCGGAAAAATTTTCGGACAAGATTTATAAAGTCAAAAAGTATGAGTAAGTCTTTTGAACGAATTTTAACCAAATTTTAAAAGTAATGATTACGGGAAATGACACAAAAAGAAGGCTAGAAGCATTTATAGTGTACATATATTCAATCTAAAAAAGGGTCTTCAGGATCCAACTTTATAGGGAAAATAATAAGTTCAAAAACTGCAGTTTTTATTGATTTTCTGATTACCCTATTTATAATTTCTATGCACTGGTCCTTTTTAAAAAAAATTAGAAAAACCAAAATTTTCGGACAAAAAAACTTCCGAAAGTTTTTCCGTCCAAAAATTTTCGTTCCTAATGTATGCAAATTACTTTATATCAACTACTTGTTATTTTCTCTCACATTCCGTGCGAACATTGTCATAAACATCTGGAACCGTTGCTGCTGATGATTCAAAAGTTGAATCATGCTTCTTTGCTGATCAGCTTGTTGTGTAGCTTGTTGCTGCATGCTGGCTTGCATCATTTTTATGATGTTTGTTGTCTGTTCTAGTTGATTTTTTTGAAAGTTTAATTCTTCTACTCTCTGTTCCTTTCTTTGCTCTTTCAACTCACGATCCCTTTCCATTTTTCCACGCGAAAAGTCAATTATGTCTGAAGTTGACCGTCTGCTCTTTTGGGGGTTGGCTTCATCATCCTTACTGCCTAAGCGTTTTTTAGTTTCACTGATCCTATCATTGCTTGTTGTCTAAGCTCAACCGCCTTTTAATTTTTTTTCTGTTGCAGCTGTTTCTTGTTTCAAAAGATTCGTCACTCAACTCAATTAAGGCTTCAATCAAAGTATAAAATTCTGTAGGCTCATCACCTCCAATTCCTGAAGCCTTAATTTCCTTGTTGTTTTTATCTTTATACTGTTTCATAATTGTGGTAAGACGGTCTCGAACTGATCTAGATGTTACGGAGAGACCATCTAATAAGTTGAGATGTTTTGCTATGGTTTGCCAAGCTTAACCACGTTAACGACTTCCTGACTTGTGTACGAAAACACCTACGGCAGCCATTTCCTTCATCATTTCTATATCCTTCTCCTCAGACCATTGCATGACAATTCTACAAGATAATTTTGTTTACAGTTTTATCCCAAGTTGTATTTGAAATATATTATGGTTTAGACTTTTCCTTTTATCTCTTTAATAATAGCCGTCGTCTGCCTGTCTGTCTGTGTGTCCGCGAAAGACGCGTCCCGTTACGGAAACACGAAATTTTGTAAATTACCCACCAAAACCAAATGCGATATATTTTTACCGACTTTGTTTTGACAAACAAGCCACGTTTTTCGCGGCTGGACGAACGAAGGCCATTTTGATTTCGAAAATGGTCGTGTATGGTCAGTGTATGAGGTTTGTAGTGGTTTGTTGTTTGACACTTTTATCTTCTGAAAGCTTTATATTTTTGTAATATTTGTTTTCTGTTTGTGTTCAATGTTAGGATAAATATATTGTCACGTTTTTTATCCACGTACAGATCTTACAGTTTTAGGATGTTTGGCTAGGAACGAAGATTAGCTAGCTAGCTAGCTATCTAGAGCCTCACTTATTGCTATTCTGTTTGGTAAAAGAGGTTTTTATCCTAGCCAACATTTATTTTTATGTTGAGGCTGTGGCTATTTAGCTAGCTCCTTAAAAAGTGAAAGTATAAAAATGCAGTTTGTCTACAACAATATTCTTAAGCAATAATTTTTATGCTAAATGCAGTTAGGTAGCTACATCTTTTATTATTTTCCTGAACACTTTTTCTGCAAATAAAATGGTTGAGCAATTGTTTTAACTGGACAGGTAACAACAGGCTGTTCCCTGTGTTTTTATTTAAGCCATAGTTGCAATGAATTTTTTTTTTTGGAAAAGGGTATTACGCCTATATGCCTGTTCAACTTTGTTTAACTGTACTAAGCGCTTAGCCCAGTGTTAACAACAGACTTTTTTTTCTGAAAAGGCTGTTACGCCTATGCGAATGTGCAACGTTGTTCACCTGTACTAAGCGGTCAGTCTACTGTGACAATTAATTTTTAAACTTTCTCGGTAATCAAGCCTGTACGGTTGTGCAACACGGTTTACCTGGACTAACTGCTCAGCCTGGTTTTAACAATGGACTGTTTCCTGTTTGTTTTATTTAAACTGCGATAAAGTTTTTTCAACAGGGTATTATCCCTATACGCCTGTGGTTTAACTGCACTAAGCGGTCAGCCCGGTGTCACAATTATTTTTTTTACTTTCACAAGAACTTATTTCGCAATATAAAATAATATTGACCGACTGTTGTTGCTATGGCGGGGTAACAATGGTTTTAACTCTGTTTTTATTTCATCTAACGTTGCGGGAAAGTTATTTTTTGAAAAAATATGTTACAGTCGCAACACTGCAATGGTGTATGCGCTGCACTTGATTTACGACATACTGTATACCAGTACTAAAGCGCTCCACCTGATCGTGTGGCACAGTTTACGGCTCTTATTAAGCGCTCCACAGAGTGTTCAACGCCGGGTCACACCTTGACTTGTGGCTTACGCCGGCGTTTCGACGCCGGGTTTCCCGGCTAGTCTCTATAATAATAGCCGTATTCCGTCTGTCTGTTCGTGCGTCAAAAGCGACTTGTGTTAACCACGCACGAAATACAAAATACGCAGGGACGAGAAACCCGTCGAGCCCCCACCGGCACAGGGACAATTGCCGCTAAAATAAAGGTCCAATCAGGAGCGGAGTTTTATATAAATGACCAATCAGAAACTAACGCTCTTTATATTTCTTAGCAACGATTTTTACGTTATCGGTCCGAAATTTGGCAAGCAGATTGAACCAACTCATTGCTGGAGAAAGAAAAGTTTCTTAACTGTTTGCTTTAATTTTTCTTTCTGATACTTCTATTTGTATTCTAACAAGATTGCAGTTTCTTTTACTTTCGGGTATTTTTTTTTATTTGTTTACATGTTTATTCACCTATACTTTATAGTTAGCTAGCTAGCTACTAGCTAAGCTACCTATTCAGCCACCTAAAGATTTGTATTAGTTTTATTTGCCTCTTACGTTCTCTAGCCATATATTAATCTTAAACAAAACCAATTTTAAGATTCTGGCTACCAACGTAGATGTTAGCTAACATTTCTGATTTTTGTGTTAACTTTGCCAATCTGATTTTTACTTGGTTGTGACTGGGGTTAGCTACCTCTAGCTAAAATGTAAAAGTAACCAAATACAGTTGGCTGCAACAGAATTTTTAAATAATCTTTTTCATACTAAATGCAATTAAGTAGTTAGCTACCACTTTACTGTAATATAAAATTTAGCAAAAGTCAAAAGTTTATTAATGAGACACAGAGTACCTGTGCTATGTGCCTATCCCGTGTTGTTAAACGACGGTCTGTTTCCTGTGTTTTTATTTAAACTGAAGTATTTTGGAAAAGGCTATTAAGCTTATAGGCATGTGCGACACATTTTACCTGTACTAAGTGCTAAGCTCAGTGTTAACAATGGACTGTTTTTTTGGAAAAGGCTGTTACGCCTAGAGCATGTGCGATGTGGTTTACCTGTACTAAGGGGTCAGCCCACTGTGACAATTACTTTTTAAACTTCCTCGGTAATCACCCCTGTAGGGATGTGCGACACGGTTTACCTGGACTAACCGCTCAGCCCTGTGTTAGCAAGGGACTGTTTCTTGTGTTTTCATTTAAAGAGAGTCTCCCTATACGCCTGTGCAACACCATTTAACTGTACTAAGCGCTCAGTCCAGTGTCACAATTAATTTTTTAAATTTATTCCGCAAAATAAAATAATATCGACCGATTGTTTTTGCTATGACATGGTAACAACGGTTTGTAAACTCTATTTTTATTTCAGCTATCGTTGCGGGAAAGTTATTTTTTGAAAAATATGTTACAGTCACAACACTATAATGGTGTATGCACTTCACTTGATTTACGACATACTGTATACCAGTACTAAAGCGCTCCACGCGCTCCACAGCTGTTCCACGCCGGGTCACACCTTGACTTGTGGCTTACCCCGGCGATTCGACGCCGGGTCTCCCGGCTAGTCCCTTTAATAATAGCCGTATTCCGTCTGTCTGTTTGTGCGCATGGAAAAAATCGTGTTACAGAAACACGAAATACGATATAAAAAGGACGGGCGACCCCGTGGATTTTTCCACGGGCTAACGACTAGTATAAAAAAATACACGTAGCTACAGACAAACTCATAGAATCTTTCTAATTTGATTTTTTTCAAAAAAGAAACAATTCTCCCATCCAAAGAGACTACTACCATACATTCATTATCAATTTTTTTGTTGAAGGATATAAATATTTACCTTTTTTTCTGTGTATCATCCATAATGTTCTCTCTGTTTACACACGTCCTCAAGGGAACGTGAAAATCTATCGAATGAAGTCCTGAACGCGACCTCACCAAACAAGACGCGCTCAAAATCGGGTTTCCTCTGAGAAATCCCGCGTTCGCGTCTTCTTGCTAAATAAGCCTAATGAGGATTACAGAACGGACACAACACATCTAATGATGGGGGATGGTCACATATTGATAATATTTATTTTGAGATTTTGACCTGGTACCATGACCTGGTACCATTTTTTTAAATAATGTTTTAAAGTACAAGTAGCTATATACATTATGTTTATGTAGCTGGCATAGTTTTTAGAGAATTCTGTCATTTTCATGATAGGGTAGCTAGCTATATGGACTTTTGAGTGTTTTACAATCTTCTCATAGCGGTGAACAGTCAGTCTAGCTAGGTTTGCAGGGTATTATATGTTGATCAAATATGTAGTCACAGCAAACAGAAATCTATTTTTCATCACTAAATTTCTGTAGATTTTAAGGTTTCTTTTATAAAATAAATAATTTGGGAAGCTATATTAAGAAGTATTATTTACTATGGAGTTCTTACAATGATAGGGCATTGATGTTGTACTGTTGTTGTAGCTGGAGTTCAGGTTGAACACTTAGTGTAGGGTAAACTCTGTGTCACACATCCGGGTAGGGTACGTTTTCAAAAACTGACATTCACAAGAATGAAACCTATTGCCTCTTCGGTAAAGCAGGTTGAGCGATTAGTACAGGTAAATCGTGAGATCCGGGGGGAACACAAAAAATAACTTTTTTCACAACTTTGTATTTATACGGCATAAAATTTACATTGAATATTCGACACTATTTCCACTTTCTCTGGGCTGGATAAATCATTTGGTCCAAACACAGCACACGTTTTATCAATCTGACTTATTTTAATCATAGAATTGCTTTTTATGTTTTCTGCACATGTATCTCTGTCAAAATTGATATGCTGTCAAAAACAGTTTATCGGCGTCTCCGAAAATGGCTAAATTCAGGAACTCAGGAACTCAGGAGCTATGATAACAGTGAAAAAAAATTTATATTAATTTCATCAAACCGGTCTAAAAACATATGATATTAATTTCAAATTCATATTATTTCAATTGTTTCACTAAAGTTATAAGACTTTTCTTGTACGAAAAGCAGGGATTTTCATACCGCTGACACCAAAATAGCTACCTGGACTTATCGGTTTGGAATTATTTTGTGAACTTTCGATAATAATATTAGAAGTCTGGATCATGTACCACACAAGCTGTTCAATGTTCTTACTCCTCATTACAGTAACCTTGATTGGGATTTTACCTGTAGTAATGAGAGTTGTCTCGTGAAAGCATATTCAGCACAAACAGGATGGCGTCTTTAGTTCCAATTGGTACTGCTATCAACAAGGGTCCTGCGAAGGGGGTCCTAGTGCATTTAAAGGTCCCATTTGAGCTACAAAAGTCGTGCAAGCACATCAATCGCTCAACTAGACAACCACCTAAGTTATCAATCCTATTTCATGCTGAACGCTATAGGCTCTGGCATGACTCAGCGGGGACTTGGACCCAAGACCTCCCGCACGAAGCGAACGCTCTATCACAAGGCTACCACTCACTCAGCTTTTTGGCTTATATCATTGTCTTTAATATTTCTCTAGACATTTAAAAATAAAAACAACACAATTATACCTAGCATTAAGCTTCAACGACCGCCAGTAAAGCTTGTTTTAAATTCCTTAGCAAATACGATGTCTGTGACCAGAAGACGAGACCAGGCATATTCACCGGGATGAGTAAAAAAAAACTAAAACAACCCATCATTCTCAGTACGCTTCACACACGTTTTCATTTTTATTAAAATCATTTAAAAAGAACTATTATTTTCTTCATTGTTTTAAATGTTTTAAACATCTTTTAACTCAATTGTCTTTACTGCTTTTTAAATTAATTAGTAGCATGAAATAAAAGAAATAGGAACATGAGGAACAGCTTAGAAGGTAGTTATCAATCAGCCGAATGTGACACTGTTATTCCTCTAAATTAGCGCCACCGAAAAACGATTATTTTTGGAGGGTCGCACTAATAATTAGAGGAAATAAATTAACTTGTTTCGAAAATTTATTTCAAAGTTATTTCATCAACCTTGAACCCAGGAAATCGTTAATCTTTTCTTAACAATGGCACGGCGATGGAAACACGCGACCCTGAAATTTATTGCAATGGAGGGCGGAATTTCAAATATCGCAACCACAATCCGTTTCTTTGGACATCACACGCATTCCGATCTTTGGGCAACTTAGAACACTTTTAACATTTTTACTCGGCCTACAACTTTGCCAAAGTAAAAACTTTGCAGCACACCGGCTGCTGAGTAATGGTCAAGTGATGCCGTCTGGCAAAAAACGCCTTTTGCAAAAATATTATGTCCAGAGTTGTAGATGCCCTTGAGATAGGATTGTCAATTTTCAACTTCTAAGTGTTTTTCTAAATTGTTTTTGATAAACATTTACTGCGCAATCGTGGTCCCAGGACTTTTTCGCAATTTTGAAATCACAGGGCGAAAGAGATTCTGTGAGCCAGGTTGAGGCTCGGGGGACATAAAATTGGTCGATTTATGTGATAGCTTTTAAATGATGGCTGTCTTATCTCAATACAGGTGATTATTATTTTTTATTCACTCATGTTTTACCCATAAAAATCTTTCTTCGAGAATTTATTTTTCCAATTCTTTAGTGATATAAGGTTTACACCATTTGTTGGGTGGGTCAAGCCCAATAAAGCGCTTACAAACAGAAAAAGAAACCATGTGTAAAGTACGCAATTTCTTAATAACTTGGTGGATATCAAATAAATATTTAGCTATAACAGCTAAACGTATAAGAACGTTACTGAGTCAAGGTTTAGCCTGATCTTGATAACAGAGTTAGCCTGTAACTCCAATCGTTACCTCAGGGGAAGTTATTATACTTTACCGAGTACTGAGATTTTATTGCATTTTAAGGGGTAGTTTCGAGTAATTGCCAACATCAAAACTTTAGGAGGTATAGGATCTAAATATTTGACAAACTGTTGTCTAATAGATAAATATGAGAACTGACTTTTGAGTTTTACAACATAACAGAAAAAAGTTATTATAAAAACTAGCAGGGGGAGGAAGCCGCCACCTTCCCTATCCTGGACTGAATAAGTTAAACAATACTCTGTTGAAAAAAAACTTGTCTCATTTAATAATCGAGCAACGTGCGACACTGATTACTATGGTCTTAATACTACCCATAACTTGATACATAAAATGCATTGACGATGAAACCTGTTATTATTTTAATCAACTGGTTCAAAGTATTCTGTTGTGTTCAAGAAATAACAACACTAATTTAATACAATTTCTTTACATATAAATCAATCACATTAACATTGTCAAACAAATTCTTATAACATAAACAAAAAATTATTAGATTTCATTAGTGCTTTTGTGCATATCTTGAAAAGCTTTTACGCCACTATAATACGATATCTATCATCAGGATCGACGAATTCCATTTACTCGGCGTCAGTTAGCAGATACAGCTAAAATGAAATAATATCAGTAACAGTTACCCTTATTAGTCCTGGCTTTGTTGTCTTGGGCTTAGCACGGCAGGGGTGGGGGGCCCGTACGCCATACATTCGGAACAACTTATGCTTAGGTAATAAAACTTGGTGTAATTGTAGAAAGTCTAAATCAGAAACAAGGTAAAAAATTAATTTGGATGTCACAGGGATCACCAAAATAGGCCATTTCCTTAATTCTCCAGTAAACTTGAATTATGGATTTTTTAAGCTTCGGCTTTAATTTTCTGTAGACTTACTTGCGCTATTTCGCCGGATCAATCATTTCCTTAAATCCGGTCTGTATTTTGTCCTTATGAGACATATATCTCCTTACGAACATACATGTAATAACGAATTATATAACCAATACAAGGCTTCACATGCTGTGTTGCGTTATTACAATAACTCGGAAAAAACCTTAGATTTTACGTATTTCAAAAGTTGAGTACCATGCCAAATAAGTATTTGCTATTGAATGGAAATTGGATTGTAATAAGCTACGTATTTAAAAAAAAAAGAAAACAGAGTGATATATTTTTTGAAAGAACACTTACGAACGCATTTAGCGGTGCATCCACTGCAATAATCATTCACACACTTTGTTCCAACCAAACATAAGGTTCGGCTGCAAGGATTGACGCAATTGTCAGGTTTCTGGCAATCTAAGATTAATAAGAAGTGTTTAATACACAGATATGTGCAATATGTGGAATTTATATCTTTTAACAGAATGGACATCTTACTATTCCTGCATTGGGATCCAGCCTTGGTGTAGAGTGATGGTTTTGGATTACAAATATTAGGATGAATACAGCATCTGAAATAACATATTTGATAAAACACGAGTATGGAATGATATGTCGATTGTTTCAGACAAGTGGAGATGAAGGGAATATTCTTACTTGCACGAATCTGTACAAAACCTAGTGATTGCATCTGGACAAAACTTTCCTTTACTTGAGCCATCAGACTGGCATGTGTTTGGAGATGGCGGTGTTAAAGTTGGAAAAACTACAAGAAATACGAACAATAATTAAAAGCTAGCAACACAATTGATTTATAAAATCTTTCATATTAAAACGTGTTATTACAGACTTACGGATACATTGTGCAGAGCACCCATTGCAGTAGTTGTTGACGCACCTCGTTCCAGATGGGCATCTGGCACGTGAACATGGGTCCACACAATTCTCTGGCTTTACACAAGCTAAAAAACGGAGGATATATTAGTTAACTGCTTTTCAATGTTTAGAAAAATGTATTTCGACTTACTAACCTTTACATTCTGCGTTGCATCCACCACAAAAGTTTGCATGACACTTTTGACCAAAAGGACACTTCTTGAACATGCAAGGATCGGCAAAACAGTTAACAGGGTTTGGACATGGCGTTGGTTTTGTTGGCACAGGAGGTAGGGTAGGCATAGCTATTTAAAAGAGCGTAAAAATCCTATAAATTTGAGACACGAGTTCTACTACTGCACTTAAATACTATTCAAATTACAATACAACATTACCAATGCATCTTGCATTACACCCTTTGCAATAATCAGCAACACATTTTGTTCCTCTTGGACAGAGTGCTCGTGCACATGGATTGATTAAGCAGTTAACCGGTTTCTTGCAAGCTAAAATAGATTTACGTTGTAATTATAGATGGGAGCTGGTTAATATTTTCGGTCAGGATGACTAGAAACGTTTTTAGCGAAATAAGAAAAGTAATATTAAAAACGTAAACAAATCACAGGTTACAAACGAATGGTGCATTGCATAAGTTCATTATGACTTACTTCTACATTCAGCGTTACACCCTCCACAATAATTAGCATGGCATTTTTGTCCCACTTGACATTTTTTCAGTGAGCAGGGATCTACTTTGCAATGAACAGGATTTGAGCATGCAGTTGTAGCTGGTTTAGTTGGAAGAGCTGTAATAGAAACAAATTGTTCTTGACGTAAAGTTTATTTCCAATTTCCTTGACAGAAATGTAAATCTCTGGACTTACGTTTGCATTCAGCATTGCAACCACCACAGAAATTTGGAACACATTTTTGTCCTGAAGGACATTTCTTGTTGAGACAAGGACTAACAAAACAATTCACTGGATTCTTGCATCCTAATTAAGCAGTAACGTTATTAAATCATTTTTATAGTTAAAAGGTATACAATCTTGGTGTTACGTTACATTAAAATATTCCTACCATTGACACAATCCTCGGATTTTTTGGTGTAGAATGATGGAAATGGATTACAAGTATTTTCGTGAATGCAGCACCTAACAGTATTAAGAAATACATCACGAACTCAGTTTTTGTTGTAACTTTCAACCTATCATGTAATGGTTCTGACGTTTGTGTCTTAAACACTAAATAATATAATCTACGTACTCGCAATTAGCACTGCAAAACTTTGTGAAAGCAAAACCACACAATTTTCCATTACTTGAACCATCTGACTTGCACTTTGTTGACAATGTTGGTTTCGGAGGAGCTAAATATGCAAATTATTGTATATCTAAACAAATTTCTAGAATAATATTACAATGGGAATAAATTAGATATTAACATTTGTCACAGAGGCAAACGCATTTACCGTATTTTCTCCAATAAACGCCCGAGGCGTTTATAAATTTTTAAAATTCTTAGGAGGCGTTTATTAGAAAGACGCGTTAATAAGGGAGGCACGTTTATTTACAAAAAATATTTTTTTTGATATGCGAGATATTTTTTATAAATCCTCAATATTTACAAGGTCATCTTTTTCTTTATCATTAAATACTGTTCAATACTGGCATCTAATACCCGTACTTGGGTGGGGCGTTTAATAGAGAGGGGCGTTCAAAAGAGAGGGGGCGCTCAAAAGAGAGGGGGCGTTGGTAATTTATGCATATACTTACGAATACATTGCGCACTGCATCCATTGCAGTTGTTCACTTGACATGTGTATCCACGTGGACATGTAGTGGCAGCACATGGGTTGGTAAAGCAAGGAACAAAAAGACAAGCTAAATGGAAGGAATTAAGGTGTTATAAACAGGAAATGTTTTTTTAAATTAATTAATCTCTATAATAATAGCCGTATTATGTGTGTTCAAAATGGTTGCGCGCAGTTTTTTCGGAAAATTATCGCGGGTCCCGATTTTTACGGACCTCCGTTTTTCGGTTGGACGCATCTTAATTTCGGAATAATTTCGGAATCACGCCAGAACCGGATAAACAACATGCTACGGAGGCCATTTCAGTTTGGAAGTGATGGTGTCAAGTTTGCAGATCTGTTTGAACTTTTTGTCTTCTATAAGCTTTTTACTTTTGTAGTATTTCTTTTCTTTCTGTTTTCACATGTTAAGGCACATATATTTACGGGTTTTTTTGCCCACATACAAATCTTAAATCATCAATTTTAAGAGTTTGGCAAGGAACGTAGATTTTGAATCAGCTTGGCTAGCTAGCTAGCTAACTTAGCTTTACTTATTCCTGTTCTTTTGACGTTTTTATTCAGTTTGGTATACTATTATTCATTCGTAATTAGTGTTGTGGCTATCTAATTAGCTCTTTAGCTACCTCTAACTTAAAAGTGACAGTAGCTAAATACAGTTTGGCTATCAACAAAATTCCTAATAATAATTATGCTAAATACAGTCAGGTGGCTGCAGCTTTTATTACTGTTATGAAAATTTATTCTGCAAAATAAAATAGCTGAGTAATTTTTTTAACTGAACCAGGTTAACGCCAGGCTGTTCACTGATTTTTTTTAAAACTAAAGCGATACGGATTTTTGGAAAATGGTATTACCCCTATGCTCATGTATGACACGATTCACCTGTTAAGCGCTCAGCCTGGTGTTAACGACAAGCTGTTTCCTGTGTTTTTATTTGAACCGTTGTGATAAAGTTTCTTTGGAAAATGTTATTACGCCTAATACTCATGTATGACATGATTTAACCTGTTAAGTGCTCAGCCTGGTATGACGGCCTGTTTCCTGTGTTATTTAAGCCGTTGCGATAAAGTTTTTTTTGGAAAAGGGTATTATGCCTATATGCCCGTTCAACTCTGTTTAACTGTACTAACCGCTCAGTCATGTGTTAACAATGGACTGTTTCTTGTGTTTTTATTTAAACAGAGGCTGCAATAAAGTGTTTTTCAAAAGGGTATTATCCATACCCGCATGTGCGACTCCGTTTAACTGTACTTAGCGCTAAGTCTGGTGTCACAATTAAGTTTTTAACTTTCACAGTTATTCAGCAAAATAAAATAATAGTGACCGGTTGTTTTTGCTATGACGGGGTAACAACGGTTTGTAAACTCTGTTTTTATTTCAGCTATCATTGCAGGAAAGTTGTTTTTTGAAAAATATGTTACAGTCGCAACACTACAATGGTGTATATATGCGCTTCATTTGATTTACGACATACTGTATACCCGTACTAATAGCGCTCCACCTGACCATGTCACACAGTTTGCGGTTCTTAAAGCGCTCCTTAGGGCGTTCAACAACAGTTACTTGTGGCTTAGCCCGGCGTTTCGACGTCGGGTCTCCCGGCTAGTATATCATATAATAATCTTACGTTTGAGGAGCGGTTCACATACAGGCTTACAACATTTTTTCAAGCATGCGTTTCCAGCAGGACATTTGTGATCTTTGCAGACATCAAAAGGACAGCCAATCAGAGGACAAGCTAAAGAAATTGAATTAAAATTTTCAATGCTTAATTTCGTATTATCTAGAATTGATAAAGTTTGATATCTTATGTGCAATTTTATTATGCATACCTTGTGGCTTGCAGTCTTTCTCTGTTTTAGTGTATAAAGCTTTAAATGGGTTGCAACCATTGTGATGAATACAGCATCTGAAATAATTAAGCATTCACTAACCTACAATGTTACAGTTGAGGATCAGATATTGACGTTGAGAAAAGTTGAATTCTAATTCTAACATATTAATCATCACAGTCATCACGTTAAATATACTAACCATATATACCCATACATACATACAATGTAAATGAATACATACTTGCATTCTTTTGTACAAAACGTTGTTTGGGCTTGTAAACATATTTTATTATTAGCTGATCCGTCGCTTTTGCAGACCGGTAACGTCGGTTTAGGTTTTGTAGGAAGAGCTATGAATTAAATTCATCAAACAGTTCTTCACATCGTATTTACACAGAAGACTTTGTTTTAACGTTTAACATTAGAATAATTTTACACTTTCCAAACTAAAGACTCTACTTTTCAATCATTTAAAATAGGTAAATATTTACTTACGCAAGCATTTGGCTTCACATTTGCCATTGCAGTAATTAGCGACACATCTTTGTCCGTTACCACATTTTGTATGGAAGCAAGGATTTACAAAGCAATTTACAGGTTTTCTGCACCCTAAAAGAAAGCAAATTTAAGCCAGTATTATTTTTTAAAAAGTAAAAAAAAGTTTTAGGGTTAGGGAAATTGGCAATACAGAATGTTAAAACACGCTACCAACGTTTTAAAAAGGTTGCGTGGATGCGAGGCATGTATTTTGTTATATAGAATAAAGGAATGACTTGTAGTCACATTTGGGTAAGCTGAAATGATGTGATTCTTAGTAAAACCTATCAAGCGTCAATAATCCTTCTTGGGAAGATAATCTCGAAATTAATATTACCTGCTAGTAAGGTACTTACGAACACATTGTCCTCTGCAGCCCTTGTAAAGACGTATCGGGATGCACTTTTTACCAATTGCGCATTTCTTTAGGCTGCATGCACCCAGACATGGAAGCTTCGCTAAAATGTTAAAAGTTATTACTGGCTTTGTTTCAAAATATGAAATAGGTTTTAACAATGTATTGTTGCTGTTGGTGTTGCTAGCCAACGATTGTCACACGCAAACGGTTAGTAGCTATGAAATACTTTTATCAAAATGTGTATGATTAAGGAGGCAAACAGTAATGCAGCTATATTTCGATGACGTCATAAATGACCTTTTTAAATACAATTTTTTTAAAAAAATCGTTATAACCAGTTCCTTCTATTGTGTAGAGTGGAAAGATCGATTATTAAAATTATTATAAGATCACGTGCTTTCAACAAATCGTTAAGAAGACATTAAAGTTTAAAGAATTTTTGAAGATCGTCACTGTTTCTATACATTTTTTTCTGTCGGAAATTGCGTATCGTGCGAAACGCGTAATACTGATTACAAACAAGTGGATTTTTCTAGCATGACATTGATATTTTAGCACATTGCAATTGCAAGGTTTTTGATTGACATCATGGAGAACATGAAGAAATAAAGTCTTAAAAAATAACTTACGTTTTGGTCTGCATTTTGCACCACAGTCACAAGTAGGAACGCATATTTCGTTTGCTTTGTTACATGGATTAACATTTGGTGCACATGGGAAGATCAGACATTGTATTCGATTATCACATGGCTTTGATCTTTTTAGGACTAAAATAGAAAAATGTCATTATTTACTGTTGGGCTTACAATCAAATAATATGGAGTAACTGTTTCAATATAGTATAATAACAGTTTCATCAATTCCTCTTTAAACTCAAAAAACGTTATAAATAATTATTTCTGGCGAATATAGCATTAGCAATACGCGCTTTAAAAAAGATTACGTAATTATTAAGGAGAAACGTTGATAACAACAATTATTACCTGACTGATACAAAAAAACGGTTAGTATGAAAAAATCCGTTGATTTGATTGGTTTACAGCTTATTTTAACAGGTCTTTGTATGAAGCCATACTAACCGGTTTAGGTAGCCATTATTAAAATGGTAACATAAAAACGTAAACAAATAAAAAACATTTTCATAGCACACAAAAAATATAACAGTGTCTCACTAAAACCATCTTTTCGTTTCAATCCACATAATTCACAATGATTCGAATTTGTTTTGTGTACTTACACAATTTTAAAATCGAACGATCTTGAATTCGAAAAGTATCAAAATCAAACATGCGTTTTTCTCCTTGGTGCCTTGGGAATAGCAACTTAAATATAGCTTTGTTTGTTTTGTTCACAAAGGAATATTTACTTGCAGACCAGATACAGTCAGGTAATAAAACGGATACTGACCGGTTTTGATGTTGCACTGTAAAATACAATGCCCTCGGTCAAGGGCACAGACTTCGCAAGCTCGGTCTGTACTTTTGACCTCGGGCTTTGTATTTTACAGTACAACATCAAAACCGGTCAGTATCCGTTAAAGATGGCGCATAACGTAGAAACTGATGACGATCATGTAGCTATAAAAGGTGCGCGCGAGTATTTTAATTCTGGTTACTTTTTTTACCAGCGTAGGATGCAGCAAAGAATGCTACTCAAGAAACGTTCAAAAAATATTTTATTGTTGGGAAAATATGAATGAAAAAGAAAACTCCGAACACTCTTTCAAATTCAACATAATTAAACCTAAGTTCATATTAAAACAGAAGCAGGTGAAAAATCATGAGACAGTAAAACAGAATTAAATTGTTTTTACCAGCTTCAATGTAGGTAAAAGCAAATATTATTTCTTATTTCTTATTGATTCTTAACTGAAAATTTCTGCTGAGTCAGCAATTTAGATATATCATTTTTATGCATCTGAGGACTCAAACTTTCAAGAAAATTTATAATACGTAAAACACTAAGTAAATAATGCAGCTGCGTGAACAGCTAAAAAGAGGTTACTGTCACCTTAATGTAAGAGCCAAGTTATATGTTGCATTTCTTGATTTAAAGATTGCTTAAAACTTACCTGTAAAACTTGCAACAGCAGAAAAACATAAAAAAACATTGAGTAAAAAAATATGTTTCTTCATTTTAACCTTCTTCTCCAGCGTGAATCAAAGTACAATTTAGATCGTGAACCATTCTCACATCGCTTTAAGTACATCAATTATTGACAAAAATGTGTCTTAATTAACCATTAGGGAGATTCATTAAATTTTAAATGAAGTTGATTAGCATATGAATAATATGCCCACGCGAAATTATGTGTTGATTAAGTTTGTCATAATTTAAAAATGTATTCATTAAATCGTGCTGTTGGGACGCTGGCGTTGAGGTGCAATTCGAGTGGGACACTAACGCTAAGCTTATTTAGACTTCCAAATTCGCCCGCTCCATGCACCTGTATATATTAGCAGTTGATAAACCAATATAGGTATTAACTATATAGACAAATTTAGTTATTATCCGATGGGATGTAATAAGGATATATTGAAATAGAATGTGCTATCATCTTAGAAACAAATTGAAAAATATGAGCGTCGGTTAGAAGCGACGAATTGTACAATCTGCTTGCTCTGATTGGTCGAAAATCGCATAAATTACTTGCCTTAGTTGTATAAATATTAATTTAAATTATGTTTATTTCAAAGTTTAAACTAAGATTTTTTTTTTGCTGCTACTCAGGTCCTACATTAGTGGTAGAGTAATAATATCTGTGAACAAAGATATTTTTTTCTTTTACAAATTTCATAAGCAACTATCGTAAAAAATCAGCCGTACAATTTAAATACAATTTAAATTGTATAACTGTGATCGCGATTATAGTTTCAATATATGCAAATTTGGTTAACAATTGTAAAAATTATGCGCAAAGGTATCTAATATCTAAGCAATTAGTCGATTTATAGGACAACTAACGACTTAAGGAAAGCGTTGTTCTTTCACAAGTTCATCCGTAATACGTGTGTTACCACCACATATTAATATATACATATTTCTAATTCGCTTTGCTTAAACGAAATTAACCTAATTTATTTTCCCGTAGCCAGACTTGACAGAATAAAAACAAGTTGTTTGAGAAGAGGAGTCGTCTTAGCTTTAGCTTAAAAGGTCGTCACATAATTTTCCCTACAAAACTTTACAATACTCTGCAAAACCACAATATCATTATTTCTCTCACAAAACTGTTAAAGCACACTAAAAAATTATAACATATTCGTAAAAGTACCCTTAACATAATTTTTTCCTGCACAGTGGCATAATAAACTTTCTCCTTAACTTTAGGGTGGGTGGGAGGGTGCTTGAATACTTGAAAGCTAATCGACGTGTGATTGAATTTTCTGAAATTCCGCCCTTTTGCTTAAAATCACGTGACAACGTGATACCGAGGTTTTACTGCAAGGCCTGTTCTACACCGAAAATAAATTCTATTAATTTCTAATTCGCTTTGCTTAAACGAAATTAACCTTATTTATTTTCCCGTAGCCAGACTTGACAGAATAAAAAAAAAAGTTGTTTGAGAAGAGGAGTCGTCTTAGCTTGTACTTAAAAGTAGGGGTTATTGGTCGTATTACTTATCGTATTAAAACCTTCTAACTTAGAAACTAAGAATTTCATATCATATTAAAAACCTAATGCTTTTGAGACTGAAAGTAACGAGTTAAGATCATCTTTCACGTATCCATCTTTGGCTGATTCCGATTTCCAACGCCCATGTCGTTTGAATAGCCTGTCTGCGACTCCGCCATTTGCAGCCGCTGTTGCACCACCGGATCTAAGGCTATGTAGGCCAAACTTTGATTTTTCTAAACCGATACTGTCCAGCTCTTCTAGGAGTATTTCCCTCATTCTTGTGTATGATAAGCTCTTTCCTTTTCTCAGAGTTCCAATCGGATTAGATTTTGTCACAGTAACTGCTCTAAAAATAAATTCCTCTGAACTCTCGTCCGTTAACTTTGTAAGTTCTAAGTACACTTTTAGATTTTTGACTGGACATAATTCGTTTCCAGTCTTACTAATAAAAATCCAATTTCCTTCTCTGTAAACGTCAGTTTTGCATTTTTCTATGAACAGTTTCATGTAAGATTCACAAATTGATATATCACAACGTCTAAGACCGGCTATCTCGGAAAATCTCATAAACCCTGCATAGCCAATTAAGCATATTGCTAATGTCCTCATATTGTAAATGGTTTTTCTCTGCGAAAGTTTTGTGTGCAATAACTTTAAATGTTCAATTGTAATAGGTTGTTTTCTATTTTTCTTGGTCGAAAGAATTCGTTTAGAAGCCTCAAGCATTTCAGTAACAATAGGATTTTCACATGGGTTTTCGTACCTTACGAGAAGATGAAAAAACTTTATAGCATAATAAGCACCTTCGAGCACCTTTTGGCTGGCGTAATTGACACTTTAAAAGACTTACACCAGCGTTCCCAAAGGTTGAACGACGATTGATATTTCTTCAGGGTATTCTCCTCTCTACAAAATGACATATATGTTGGCAGCTCAGTAGCCAAATGTTTTAAAGATTCATTCTCAATTTCAATTTTCAAGTGTTTTGTGATAAAGTCTAAAATGGAGAAAGTTATGACAATTTGATTCTACTTGAACTTTCAGAGCATAATATTGTGCTCTTAATCAAAGTCCCAGTGGACCAGTACTCATGTGGTCCCAGCGGACGCATTTTGCCCTGTGGCATTTTTAGCTGAAATCCAAATTGACAGCTAGTATTGGCGAAACGAATTTTTCGCTGCCAATGAAACACTTCTTATTTTTTCCCTGTGTTACACAGACTTTTGAGTCACCCAAAAACCTTTCTGTCTGTGATTGCGGTTTTGTTTTCTGAAAACAGGAGTGGCCAGAAATAAGCAGAAGGCCAATAAGGTAACACAATTACACCTTTACATTTCGAAGTTTTCATGTGTTTTAACACTTTTCCTACAAGACTTGTTGGAGGTACTATGTAGTTGTTTTCGCCTTTCCAATCGTAATTTAGCGCATTTACTCCTTCTGTATTGGGACAATAAAATTTTGAATAAAACCGACATATCTTTTTGTTGTCGTTGTCAGCAAATCTGTCAACAGTAAAAGGGCCCCACAGTTGGTTCAAATTATTATAAAGCTCTTCTTTTACTTGCCAGTCATCGTGATCTATCATACGCCTGAGAGTGTCAGCAAATCTTAAATGTTCCCTTGGAACCCAGTTTACCGTTAGGTCAATTCTATTTTTCCTACATATATAAAATATATTTTCAGCAATAATTTGAAGATCATTTTTTCGGCTTCCCGCGTTTACAATTTTTGACACTGCAAAATTATCCTTTTTCCATAGAATTTTCTGTTTTATCAAAATGCTTTTTAAAGACTCCAGTGAGTATTCTATAGTTTTCTTGTTCTTCTTGCAGAAACTGTCTAAATGCAATTCTCCGTTGATTTTCATGCATCGCATGCGCTGCCATCCCAGTGGAGCTAGCATCGGAATTTACAATAATCGTTTTTGTAGAATTATCGTACAGTTTGCTTATGTTATATTTTGACAGATTATTTATCCAAAAGAATAGTTCTTTAATCGCATTAGCTATATTTAGCGTAGCATCCCAGGAGAATGCCTGCTCAATGACAGAATATAACCTTCTTGTTTTTAGTTGTGTAATTGCCCCCATTACAATTTTCATAGATATAATTTTACCACACAGCTGTGCAAGTTTTCTCGCGCTTGTGTGGTAGGCGTATAATAATATCGTTTATTAAGTTTTTCGCTGAAACCATTCTCTTTTCTGGTATGTACCACTCCATTTTTTCCAAATCTACCGAGACACCTAACCATTTTAACTGCTGTTTAGGATCCCACACTGATTTTTCTGAATTTTCTACAAAACCTGACAGTTGTAAAGATTTTTGAACAAATAGGGCATCTTGTTTTGCTTTTTTATAATTCTTATCAGTGCCAAAACCATCGTCAATAAATATCGCAATTTTGATCATATTTTATCTCCAATATTTTATAAGAACTCTCATTGTTTTTGTAAAAATAAACGGGGCCGGAGAAAGCCCAAACGGTAATACTGTAAAAACAAAGTATCTTTCCTTTCCTCCTATGACCCATGAAAACCCCAAGAATTTCTAATGTTCTTCTGAAATATCAATGTGATGGTAGCCCTGCTTTATATCGAAGTTAAACATGTAGCCTTGTGCAGTTAGAAATTCCCTTACCACCTTCCAATCCTCAAACTTAACTGTTTCTTTGTAAATGTGCTGGTTTACATACCTTAAATCGAGAATTAGTCTATTTTTAGTCTTACAGGGCCCATCCTGCTGGTGATCTATCCGCCATTTTTATTAGCTTGTTTCGCTTCGTGATTTCGAGTTTTATTCCTGCTAAATGTTTTGTTGATCTTGATACAGAACCTTCTTTGATAAGGTCGATAACATCTTCCAAATCTTCCGCTAATTTTTGGTTAAATTCGAATTGGATTTGATTACCTTTAAATTTAAATTGTCTCGACGATTCTGGTTTAGCTGAAACCTTCATGTTTTTCGGTGTACTCTGTTGTTGCAGTTTTGTTTCGAATTCTTGTTTCTGTTCGATAAACTTTTTGTCCAGGTAGCTTCTGATTAGGTCAAATTGTTCCATTCCGTTTAGCGTTTGTGGGGCAGATTGGCTGTTGATAACAGGTTCTTCCATGTTATTATCAGAAGTTTCGTCCATTTTTAATGCAATTGCGTGACCTTGAATACTTGAAAGCTAATCGACGTGTGATTTAATTTTGAAAATCCGCCCTTTTGCTTAAAATCACGTAACAACGTGATACCGAGGTTATTACTGTAAGGCCTGTTCTACACCGGAAATAAATTCTATTGCATTGGCAGCAACACACAAAATGCATGCGGGGCTGTGAGAATTACAAGATCGAATGCGGGGGTGTTTTAGCCGTACTGTCAGTAACAAAATAACGTATGCAAAAAGCGTGCCAGCGCACATATTTATTCTTGTCGTTGTTGTCGTCGTTGTTGTTGTTGTTGTTGTTGTTGTTGTTGTTGTTGTTGTTGTTGTTGTTGTTGTTGTTGTTATTGTTGTTGTTTTTAGTCCGAATTTTTTAAAGGCCTTTTGCTTCAAAAGGAATAGTAATGTGTTTGATACGGTATTTTGCGTTCCCTTGGGTTTGTCATACTTTATGATCTGTTACAATTGACACACCCAAATGGAACTATTAGAAACTTAGGGTATTAACAGCTAAGACTGTGACGTTGTCCTAAGTTAACGTATTATACTGAATGTGTTTTTCTGCTGAACAAACGCACTAATACACAGACCTAAGCGTCTGGTCCTTCTTCTTCCTAAAGTAAGTTTATAAATAGATGTCGTTCCGTTATTAATTAAAGGTCTTAATACGTTACGCGCTATTGATTTTAATGTACGTAATAAGATGTGTCTGCTGCGTCGAAGTTCTTATTGTAACCCAAGATCGTAGATGTGTATAGACTTTTGTGTAAACAAGTATGGAGAAATTTCACTGCTCCGTGCTAAAATGTGACAGCAACCTTTTTTTTAAAAAGAGAGGATGCTGGAAACAAGTGTATACCAAGCATGGATGTTATTACTATTTCGAAGAGAAACCACGTAAAACTCAATGATGAAGTCACCACGGACATCTGTGAGATACCCATGAAGGTGAATGTTTCTATTGTTGCTTAATGCGAGTGTATCCATGCAAGTTGTTCGCAAGCTCTCGGTCACATCTTTCTTATTGTTAAGTACAACAAATAGTTTCACCACCAGACAAGAGAGGAAGTATTTTTAATAACAATACTACCAACTTTTAATGCAAGGGAAGTTTCTTCAGAAAGAACCAGAGAATAATTTTTCCTCTCATTGTCTCTGATATTGTAACGGTTTCGCAAATAAAGCTATGCAGCATTTGGATGCTGGAGGGAAACTCAAAAATATCGCATTAAATTCACCCTTTCTACTATGAAACCACTGCATGCGAAGTGGTTGGTGAAGGCGTATGAACAGATAACAACTGCAACCGGCACAGAAATATATTTAAAAAGATGGGTAAAGGGTGGTATAAGTAAAGCTACTGAAAAGAGGATCTCCTACTTTATATCCCATTTTTGAGATTGATCCTATTAAAAATAAGATGCGACAACCAAAATGATTGAACCCAAATGTTTTACAGACAATTTGGAATCTGATTCCGGCTAAGAATAGTCCCACACTTCTTAATTTTTTGCTGACGAACCCAAAACTTGGGATCTGCATGTCAGCAAACATATAGCGCCTATACAAGTTTACAGAGAAAATTGTATTGCAAAACAAGTTACGGATCCCAAGTTACTGGGTCATTGAAAAAAAATTAAGAGATCTGGGACGAGCAATCGAGTGTCATTTTGGCAAAAAAAAATTTGTTAATCAATTTACCTCTATTATATCTATGACATCATAATTTATGCAACATAATTAAATCCGAAATTCTTTAAATGTGAATATCTTGAGAACGAAGAGAGTTTTTTAAAAAATTTATAAAGACTTGTTAACCAACTTTTTAAGCTCTATAATATAAGTCCAACATCATTTTGTACCTCGGGCTCCTTTTAAGTTTGATTCCATTTGAGGAAGCCTGTTAGAAGTTTTAAAGGAACGAATCAGTCTCTTTACAGACCATATTATTGTAGCAAAGTAGTTTTTGATAACCATGCTAAATGCTAAAATTGAGATTCTCTTTTTGTATTGCTGCAAAGTCTCGACGTACCATTCCATTTTACCTTCTTTTATTCAAACAAAATAATAAGAGAAATATAATTTTTAATTTTTATATTTGTATAATATAGAAGAAAAAAACATCATCCAAATCCCAGGGGAAATAGTAACATATATAATAATCTAGGGGAATGTGTTGTCATTATTCAAGTTTCTTTCTTCCATCCGATGGAACCAAATTATACCAATACTCCTTATTTGTTCTAAAAGTAAATAAATGTGATAGTTATTCGTAACCACGTCAGCTTTTATATGTTGAGCATTAAAAGATTTGCTGTAAGCAAATTAATATCATATACCTTTCCTGAACTATTGGATTGTGATGATGCTTTAACAATAAGCTACCATAAAGTCCACGACTGTTCTTAGGTAGACGACCTCTTTCCTTGTATAGCTAAAATAAATTGTGTCAATTAAAAGTATGTAATTTTTCTTTCTACAAAGGTATTTTTTTATTACCAGCAGCTATATGACCATGTAACGGAACACCAACTGAATCCTCGTTCTACTGGATTTATTTAGGACACAAATTTCATTTTATCTTTGAAAACTTCTACTAATATATTTCTGTTACAGCTTTAATACTGGTCTTTCCATCTGCACGCACCACCTAAAGTAGATTCTGCAATACTTGTAGGTCGTACTCATCATTATTACTTTTTTCTTCCAGTTTTCTTATTTTTTTCTCATTTTCTATATTTTCATTTATTTATTTGTTATTTAATTTCTAATACTTTTCGGGTTTGTTTTAATAAATTTTGTAACAGGACTCCTTTTGTTGGCAATTTTTTATACTATACTCCCTGTCGAAATTTTTTTATCGTTTATTGGTCAATTCACATCATCGTTTTAGCATCACATAAATAAGAGAAGTTTGAAAGGAATGCTTAATTATCAAATAAATTAGGTAAGGAATAAAAAAATTGCCATTAATAAAACGGCTAATTAATTACCTCTTCAGCCAGTGCTCTGATATGGTATGGTTCGAAACCACAGCAGCCTCCTATGAAACGCACACCTGCTTCATAAGCTCTTCTTGCAAATTTATGAGCATCCCAACGTGAAATTAATCGAGATTCTAGTGCTGTGAAATGAATCGAGATTATATACCTTTTAGATTAGTGTACCAGAACTAAAACTAACTAAATACTAATGACAGAATCATACTGGAGTTATTAAAAGAATGAAAAACATTCTTTACCCAGGACAGCTTCGGGGAGATCCTCGAAACCCCGTATTCCAGCATCAGCCGTTCGGTATCCTAAAGGTTGACAAATCCAGTGTTTCTTCATTCCCTCATTCTCAACGGCTTTCTTCATTCGAATCAAAGTGTCCAAACACATATCTGGATCAAATCGACAATTAGTGCCAATTATATCAGCTCCTGAAGACGGTATTAAAAAATTAATTTTTACATTTCTCTTAATTCTTAAATGGTATCTTTTGGTGTTTCCAAATCTCACGTTCAAGGCATACTTTAAACACTTCAAACTGTAGTTTCCGACACTTCGAGCATGCAGGTCCATAACCCATTAAGTACCTTTGAACGTAAATATCTTCAACCGTTTAATAAAAGGACATGATCCTATTCAAAACCTGATTGTTTAATAACACGTGTCTTTTTTTCCACGACTGTACACATTCTCCTAATTAAATCTGTGGTTCTTTGCTGATAATAGTTCTTATGGATGTTGTATCTTTACTTTGTAAAATATTCCATTTTCTTAAATGGACAGTTTCCTGCTGAGACCATCATTTAACGCGATAGCTAAATACAGTAAGAGTTGTTAAACTGAATATTTTACCTGTCTTGGCAAGCCTTATTCCACATTCTTCGACTGAAACGCCATTACAATCACCAAGTGGTCCAATGCAAAGAGAAATGGCTACAGGCGCTCCTGTGCTTTTCATCACTTCAACAGCCCACTCTGCTTCTTCGATATAACTAAAATACTAAAAAAATATCCTCGGACCGTTAATGAGTTTAACAAAAGTATATGTTTTGCATCAGGGTTTTTTAGCATGATTTCGTCTCTTATTCACGTCTTCTATGTTTCTATTTAAGATGATCTACAGTATACCTAGGCAATTAGCAAGTCCATATTATGCGATTTAAACACATCAACTTGCGCTTGAAACTCCTTCTGAACTTTTTCTTTTCCCATATTCTTTTCAAAAGAGTCTGTTGGTTATATTGGGCCTGCTACCAAACACCCATACTCTCTAGCAACTTCTTTAACCAGTTTACAACCGGCATCACTCACTTCTTTGGCCTATTTAAAATTAAATTCACATGTGAAAAACGTTACAAGATGCACTAAGTTAATAAGTCGCCTTATACATTACTCCAGTTCCGTGGTAGCTGTGTAGACGTAGATGTGTGTAGATAGCCGCGAAATTTATGTCATTTTTAAAATTAGCAAAGCTATTGCATAGAAGTTTTAAGTTTAAGGCCAAAAAGTTGACTTCATCTCCTGTCTGGGTAACTAGGGACCACCTAGGACCAAAATGGGACTAATTTCCTAAAGCTGGGTCAACCCAACCGTTATCCTATACATATTTTCGATCAGCTTCTCAAGCGATAACGGCAACTTGCTAACGAATTTCTGAAATAATGGATGTGCTACAGAGCACAAATGACCTCATCAAATTAAGCTTTCTTCGATCTTAGTGTATTTAACCAATTAGGATCTCTGATAGAACATTATTTATTTATAACCTTTGTACCCTTATTGAAATTAGAAAACTTCTGCAAACAAACGTTCAAATTTGCTTACAACCAGTTTAGTCTCATTTGTTCTACATCGGTTTAAATTTTCGTCTGTTCCATTGAATGCGAATGCTTCCAGTAAGTCCGCACCACATAGTGCAAATTCACGATGGAGTTCCGTAACTGTAGAAAAACGAGAGTATCGAATTTGAATTGTCGGTCGATTAATACGCCCTTATATTACCAGATGTTTAAAAGATATCTTAAGGACGTTATGTCGGTATGCGTCATAAATGTTTGCAAATTAGGCTCATAATTGGAAAATTAAATGTCGTAAAAGATCAGTTCGCCATCTAAATCTCAAATAATAATGTCGCAAAATGTTAAAAATAATTAATGGATTATATTATTGGAGACGATGATTTTCTGATTTTCGCGTATTTTTATTTGAACATAATCGAAATATATTAGAAAATGACGACTGGAAACTTGAATACAAAATCATGTCTATAAACTCTAAAAAGTATTATTAGTGTCTATCCCTAAGCCAGACCTTTATGACTTAGTCAAAAGGAAAAGTTCAAAGTCGCAAACAATTTATGATGCGTTTTTTTTATACCAGCATTAATCTTTCTCGTCAAGGTAAGCTAAATGTTTTTCTGCGACCAGAAAAGCTTTCATGGCCGGCAAAAAAAAATATCCGGCAAATTTATTGCTAGACATTTATGTAATATGTTCACTGAGAATTATTTTTGGATCTGGATGAGGTCAGCATTTTTTGCATAAAATTGGGGATAATGCCTTATATAACTAACTAAACAGTACTTTCAGGAAAAGGGAATACAAAAAAAAATTATTTTTCGTTTTGCCACGCCTTGAAACTAGTGCGTACGACGCCCCAGCGGTTATGGACTTCGTTTCTTAATCACAAGGTCCGTGGTTCGGTCCACACCGCGGCATGATTAGGAAGTGCCTTTCCCACAGCTACAGGTTAACCCATGTCATGTTAGGGAATTTTAGTAGGCAATGTCGGTGTATATATATTGTATACATTTTCCAACCCTGAAGTGGCAATATCCTGTAAATATTAAGAAGGAGAATAATACTAACTTACTATTAGAAGAAATATGCAAACGCTTTGCTATAAACGTGATTGACTAATAATAAAAATATCGAACCTGCACTGGGATACTTGAGAACTACTTCAGGTGTATAAGCGCCAGCGTTGACATATCCTCTTCGCTCAAAAGCATGCGTACATCCTCCATCGCAGATAGTAACTTCGCCAGCATTTAATCGGTCTAATATGCCTGGTTTCTAAAAGATAAACAAGAAAACCTAGGAGATTTTACCAGTAACCACACCGGAGACAACCTCAATCCTGGAAGCGATATATCCCTGCTGTTACCCTACTACCAGAGAAAAAGACGAGAAAACACTAGAAATTTTTGTGAAAATTGTATTGGAAAAGCCATCCATAATTGGCACAAATCCCACTTTAATATTGTTGCAGGTTGTCTGAAGGATGTCGCTTCGGTTGAAATAATTTTTACTGCATCAATTCAACATTGACAAGAGGGGAAGGGGGATGCCGGTGTGATATTAGCAATTTTTAATAAAATATCAATATTTTTAAGTACTAGTGTAAATGTTTGGATAAAAGTTTTCCCAAAAACATTTTTTGTTAATTTGCGAAAATTATTTCCAGCAAACTTTTTTTATATATATAGAATTATCAGCAAGAATTATTACCAGTGAAATTAAATTTTCGTTTTTGTCGAGATTCTCCATTGTTTCGGACGCTTTAGTGAAAAACAAAAATGTGGATTTATGGCTATCTGAAAAAAAACTGGAAAAAAAATTTAAGTTTCATATATTATCTTATAGACAATTTAATTTACTTAATTATATTCAATAATATTTTTTTTTTTAAAAAAAAGAAGAACTTTTAAGAAATAAGAAATATGCTCTGGGAACGAGATTAGACTGGTTAGAAAAATGCCTATCTCTTTTTATATGCCTTTCTTTAAATTAGCCATGCTGTTAAGGGTAAAATAATTTGGTAAGTGCCTGAGAAATTTAATAGAGAATTTCTGTAATAATAAACCACAAGTATTTGCAGTGTTTACATTCTGGCTATCCTTCAAGTGAGTCTAAAAATATCACAATTGTTTTTACATGTTGTCTGGGTGATTCATGAAACTCGATTTAGCCAGTGCATCTCTCTGTCAACATAAGAGGATTTAGCTTCGTAATTGTATGATATTCGCCCTACTTTTTTTTATTTTCTCACAATGTTAAGTAAATGAGACCACGTCTTTTATATCTCGATGTTCCAATATGTTTTTAACAACGGTTTTTAGAAGTGTTTACGTAACTATGGAAACAAAACGTCAACAAATTATTTTTACATATCCATGTTTTTGTTAGCTTTGGCCAACGCCAAGGTTGGCATGACCGTATAATAAAATTTATAATTACGAATGCCGTTTTTATAGGCAAAATTATCAATTTAATATGTAACCATAGATAATCAAACAATAATTAAGGTATAGATTTATCCTGTTATTACCGGTTTTTATGCAGTGCAGTCTAGGCACTAGTAAAGCGATTGTAGGGATAAAGTTTTCATAATGGTAGCGCAACAAGAAGAAAACAACAACATTAGCAGAAAATTTAACTTGTGGCTTTATCATTATAACACTAAAATGAAAGAAGGGTATTCTTTAATGGTTTAGGGACTGTATTCTAGCAGTACCATTTCAGAAAAGAAACAACAGAAGGTTACACATTTCTGTCTTATTTTTTTGTATGACACAAAATTCCTTGGGAGAAAGACATAAACTATAGCTATAGCACTTTACTCGTACCCAGACTGCGCTGTATGGGGCAAGTGTAATTAGTTATTACACTCCTCCGTCAATAATAGAAAGTCTTTAGAAAGAGAAGGAGAGTGATTATGAGTAATTATATGGTCAAACATTGTGGTGGCCACTTTAATGTGCTTTTCAGCATTAGGAGAAATACCTAATTGCTCACATACGAGCTTTAAATAGGCGTTTAATTTTGTCATAAAAAGTGACATTGCAGTCATTACACTTAAAACGATAAATAAGGCCCGAGCGAAACAGCTAGATTTTTGTAAACACTTTCTGAACTGCAAAGAAATCATTCCAAAATATGGTAAAATGGTACTTAAATTGGGGAACTTCAATACAAAAAATCCTAAATTGGAAACATAAATAATAACAACGATAAAGAAGCATAAATAAAAAAAAAAAAACGAGTGTGAATTTTGCAGACCGCAGCTTATTTCAGCGCCAAAAAAACATTATGCATCTATTTTTGAAAAATACCATTAAATAAGTAGCAAGTCATAAAAAAATGTAATTTTTCATTACAAGTTCGTTTTTATTGTTGCAATAACTATTTGTGCTGTTCAGCCCAATTAAAATTTTCGAAAAACTGTCAGTAGATTCGCAAAAACCTTTTAAATGATTCATTCTGGAAAAACATGTGCGAAATACCTTAACATTTTTGATTGGCGAAAATTAATTTTCGCAAAACCCATTTTTAGACTTTGCGAAAATAAGTCTAAACTTAACCAACTTAAAGTAACTCATGTAAGAACAACAACAAAAAAAATTGCGAACAAACTTTCAAAGAATCCATCTTCTTTTCTATTAAAAATTGACTTGATCCTCTTTTCATCTGCAATCGACTAGACTTTAAATAAAAGCATTTCTTATGTTTGTTTTAAAATAATTAAAATCACAGAATAGGGCTATGTAATTGCTATGTCAATAAAGTTGCTTAAGTGTGTTATTATTTATGACTTAGCTAAGTTAAACAAGAAACCAGGTCGGTTTAATACCACACATAACGAAAAACATTTCAGTCTACACGTCCCTGCAAAGAATATGTCGATATGATCTCGACCTAGATATTATTAAAAAAATAATAAGCTGCGTTTCCAGTTGCATCACCTGCATGTTCGTGAATTGTGTATTTAAGAAGGGCGGGATAAAATTCAAACTCAGTTGTTCATAAAACTAATTAGAACATGGTGTGTCAAAAGAGGAAGAAAAAACTAGTCGAGAATAAACCCGACCTCTAACGTGTTGATGAAGATTTTAAGAATGCCGTGTACAAGGTCGTCAAACTTTCTGCATGCTTTAAAATTTTATTAAACATTCTTATTACTCCGGACAAAAGCTTTTTTTCAAAAATACACAGTTTTGCATGCAAGCTTTATCCTCTGCGCGTGGCTGAGAGCTTATTTTAAAAGAATATGCAGAAAGAAAACAAAACTGAATACGAGTTTTGCTTTTGTAAGAGCGCATGTGAAAAAATAAAATTAAAAAAATAAACTTTAGGCTATATTTTTCAAAAATTTGAAACTTTACATGTTAATACAAAATTGTCGAAATAAGACACAATAAATTATACGACACACAAATTCTTTGCTACGATTCTTAAAGTACATAGAAAAATACACTTTATAATGAAAATTGGTTTGTTTGTTTCTTTGTTTTGCTGAAAAGAAAAATTAAAGATTTCCCTGCATAAAGTCTCCAAATTCTGGTTAGCTATATAGGAACTTTACAAACAGAAAGAAATATTACGTATCGTGACATAAAAACACTCCAACGTAGCGTCCTTTCAAGTCATCCTAAAATTGTTGATTTTTGATTTTAAAAATATTTTTTTACTTCACTTCAATTTTTGCTTAACTAAGAGCCATGCTTCAATAAAAACAGCTTAAGATATCTTAACGTTATATATCAGAAAAGCACAACAACATTAGCTTTCCGTTTACGCGAAAAAAATAGTAGATAATTTTTAATCCAGTGAAATGAGCAATAACAATACTCTAATCCAGTGTGATAAAACGTTTCTAAAGGCCGCTGGCGTTGCTGTAACGAAAGGGTAAACTAACATATCACACTTCTCCGTACGTGTGATATGATAAAGCAGACTTCTAACTAACATATGATTTTCTCTTTCTCTTTTATATTGTCAACATCAATGGAACATCAATGGAAATATATATCGAAACAACACTTAATAGGCAATAAGAATAAAGTAAAAGAGAGACTGTGGAGAAAACACGACACGATCTATACTTATTGTAGTAAATATAAGAAACATATACACCCTTAAACTTTCGAGGGCAGTGGCTAATGTACCTGGTTCAAAGACATTGTTTTACACTGCCTGCTTAGCCACGTGTAGCATAACACTGTAATAACGATTATTGTTGCTGTTGCCTCGAAATCCAATACCAAGTTTAACGGTAATGTTTGTGTTTTCTTTGGTTTGAATGAGGCCGAATAAAGGGGGATTTTCACGAAGCTCATTGGACAGCAAATTTGCTGGTGAAGTATATCTGCGCATGCGCAGTTTTATCTACTTTGATTTTGCTTCGGAAAATTCGCTTCACCGAAAAGTAGAAACAGTTCCTACTTTTTAGCAGAACCGAAGGTCGGATTTTGACACTGAGCAGAAAATAGATTCCGATCGTTCGGGTCTACTCCGAAATCTGGAAAACGGAATTGCAAAAGCTTGTATAATAACTATAGCATGATAGGAGACAATATGAGGTATGGCGACACATCCGTTAAAGATTTCGAGTATAGCAGACTGATTGACGATAAAAAAACCGCCGGTAAAGCTAAACAAACATTTCTTTGCTTAACCAGTGGCCGTGTAATAAGGGAAAGCGAACTGTGTTTGTCGTTGGTATTTTTACGGAATTCGCATAGTACTTTTTACCCGCAGAATGTATGTATTTGGTGTACTTTCACGTAAAAATCAAAAAATAATTCGCAGCTAAAACGCCGCTGAATTCGCCATTAACAATTCGCTCCGTGAAGATCCCCCTTAAAGAAAAGTCATGAAATTATATTCCGTGGACGTCAATTGCGTGGACAGTAACCGCATTTTTACACATGCTTATATGAAAATCTTACAACTTTATTGTTAGCAATGTAAAAACATTTTTGGACATAAGACCACCATATCTTTTTTACTTTTCAAATCACGATATATGTTCTTTTAACATTAATTAATATGGATTTTTTGTAGGATTAGGAGGGATAAAATGGTCACTCTTTATTAGTATTGACAAATCTAGACCAATGAAATAAAGAGCTAGTATAGGGGGTCATGATGTACAGATTTTTCCAAAAAACACGGTCAAACTCTCATAAAAAATATCATACAGAATTTTGCTTGTGACGTCACAGCTGTTCATCACAAAAACCATGCCGTGTTTATCCATACATATCATCACAAGTCCCTAATATGCTATGCATATCAAAGAATGCTGCAAAATGAGTAAATTCCCCTCCCCGCACACATACATCCGCTAATAATCATCAAAAATCAACGCATGCGCAGTAAGATGTGAACAATATGTTGAGTAAGGGAAATTCCCAACTTCGAAGCAATCTTCGGACGTTGTTAAAATCTGTACATAATAAATGAGTTGGTTTAAGAATGTAATCAGCAAACTATATAGCGCAGTGTCGGCACCAGTGGCAGCAACTCGCGACGCTCTTTCCGATCGATTACAGAGTGTGAAGGATGCCGTTGCCTTCTACTACAACAAGGCAAAAGAACATATTTCAGGGGGGACAACGCTTCACGACGAGGTCGAACAGGAGGCAAGGGAAGACTACACGGAGGACATTGAATATCAGGGCTCCGAGGACGATATCCAGATGCTGGAAGATGGAAATAGGATCAAAACATGGCGGTTCAACAAACATTTGAACCAACCTCTAAAGGACGCTATTATGCGAAAAATTACGTCACACGTGGACATACGTGTTAAGGTCGTGTACAGCTTCGGCTGCGATATTTACAAGGGTGGAGGTGGTGTGTCTAATTACCACAAAACCAAGAGCTCCGGGTCACTATCAAGCATTGCTGAAATTGAAGCGTTCGTAGAAGAATGCGAGATGAAGCGTCTCGATTTGGAGGATGGTGAGTTTTGGACTAAGGCTTATTTACCACCTGTTAGGACCACCGAGACCCTGGGAGCCTATGAAGGGAAAATCGTCTTTGGTCACGTACAGATCAAGGTGATAAGCACGCGCGAATCTCTTCTGGGATGCGGCCCTCTCCCGGATTGGCTGCGAAACAAGAGGTGCATCTACGCTATGGATGGGAAAATTAAACGAACGGACAACTTATGCTTTTGGGGGTGCTTAGCCGTAAGAGAGAGAGCAGACGTAGTACGGGGAATAGAGTTTCTTACAAAACCAGCTCTCACATTAGCCCGGAAATACTACGAGGACCCTAAGCTAAAGCGTAAGGACGTGCGCCCTACGAGGCTGGTGGATCTTGAGGGAGTTGCCAAACAATTCGGGATCAACATCAGAGTCTTTGAGCCCAAGACAAACTCTGAAAAAGCACCATGGCGACTCGTCTATGGGCAAAAGCAGTACAAAAAGGGTTTAGACACTATCAATCTTGGTATGCTGAATGGCCACTGTTTCTACATCAAGGATTTGGACGTGCTGACCCAGAAATGGGAATGTGAGGTATGCAAACAACTGTTTACCAAAAGCAACCACCTATCACGGCATAAGAAGAATGAATGCGAGGGTGTCAAGACGACAATCATTTGCAAAGGTGGGAAGGTCAAACGTATTCCTAGCAAAGCGTAGAAGGTCTTTCACAATGAGGGTTTTAGCTACGATGCATCAAAATGGGTGGAATACATGTCGAAGCAAACCGGAAGGCATATTCATCACGCGCTATGCGGTCATGGCGGTGAGCGCGTGATCTGTGAGGGTAAAAAGGAGTGGAAAGTTGATGGCTACGAGCCTATCACAAAGACCGTCTATGAATACAACGGTTGTAAGTGGCACGGATGTCCCTGTCAGCCCGAGAGAACCGACGCAGACAAAGCTCGGTACGGTGCAACCCTGCCTAAGGAAGGGCTGAAAAAGGGCTTAGGTTACAACCTCGTCACGGCCTGGGAATGTGAGAAACCACCCAAAATCAAGAGGTACTTTCAGAAGGAATTCAGCCCTATCCTCACTACATCGTGTTTGATTTCGAAGCCCTCCTAGCACCTTTAAACTACCAGCAAACATCTGATTTAACATACCTCTCGAGACATACTCCTGTAAGTGTTGGTATTGCCGATAGTTTGAATAACCACCCGATGTTCATTGAGCACGAGGATCCCAAGGTCTTGGTTAAGCAGTTTGTGGAGCAGCTGGAAAAGAGGCATGCCCTCATTGTGAAAGAGGTAGATAGAATGTACCCCAAGCCTGACGATTTTGACATGCTCTCCCAAAAAGGCCGGGAGTTGTGGAATGAGTGGGTAAATCAGGTAGCTGTAATTGGGGTTAACAGCGGCAGGTACGATATAAACTTGATCAAGCGGTATTTTGTCGAAGAGATCGCGCAGGGCGATAAGATCAGGGTAGCTAAGAATATGTTCCTCACCACCTCAAGGTTTAAATTTATCGACATTAGGAACTTCCTTGCTCCCGGGCTGAGCTATGCCGGTTGGTGCAAATCGTTGGAATGTAGGCTCGAGAAGCTCATGTTTCCGTATGAGTGGCTAACAAGCCACGACAAGCTGGACCATGTTGGGCCTGTCGCGCACGAGAACTTCTATAGCCGGCTAAGTGGGAAAACCCGCTATCCCCTGAAGAGTACGGGACATTCTGCGCGGAGTTTTACAAACGAGGCTGTGTTACCATGATGGACTGGCTGCGCGAGTACAACCTAGCCGATGTGGAACCGTTCATTGAAGCCGTGGACAAGACGAGGCTGCAGTATTACACCGATGAGATAGACATTTTGAAGGATGCGGTAAGTATTCCGGGCGTGTCGATGCGCTACGTGTTGAACAAGTCTCTACCGCTGAACCCAAACCTATACGCTCCGGGGGACCCATGTAGGCACAGGTGCAAGGACTCTTGCTACACCAAGATTTGTAAGAGTTGTAAGGAGGTACAGAAAGCATGTACAAATTGTACTAGGAATGAGGCCTACAAGATCTTGCGGACGGGGATGGTTGGAGGTCCTGCGATCGTATTCTGTAGATACCACGTGTATAAGAACCCCCACAAGTGCAAGACCATTCTAGGGTATGATGCAAACATGCTATACCCGAGTACCCTAATGCAGGATTTTCCTTGTGGGAAGGAACAGCTGATCAAAGTGGCTGCGCCAACATCGGAACACAATATCGAGATACTAACGGGAGGTGTGCGAGATGGAACCCTCTTTGGATTTGCCCAGGTTAATATCGAGGTACCTGAGGATCTGCGTGACAAATTCGGCGAAATGGCCCCGCTGTTTGTCGTCAAGGAGATACCTGACGATCAAATCCCCGCGCATATGCACGAGTACTTGAAAAATACGGGCCGTAAGCGTGTTCCGGGCACGCGTAAGCTTCTGGGGTTGCTAAAGGTCGAAAAGATCCTACTGTATACCCCTGTGCTAAATTGGTACTTTGACCATGGGCCGAAAGTGACTGCCTTTTACCAGTTTCTCAAGTATGCTAGAGGTAGGCCCTTTGAATGGTTTCCAGAAGAGATTGCCGATGCACGGCGACAGGCTGATAAAGACCCCGATAAACGTATTGCGGGAGATACGGCAAAGTTGAAGGGGAACAGCTTCTACGGCAAAATGATTGAAGACCAGGCGAGGCACGCAAATACTACGTTTACGAGGGATGAAAAGGCGGTTGATGCAGCCCTCCGAAGCCCGTACCTAGAGGATCTTGAAGAGATTGGAGATGCGTATGAGGTAAGAAGGGGCAAACACAAGTGTACTATCGATAGAGCCTACCAATGCGGTATCGCGGTATATCAACTAGCCAAGCTTCGGATGTTGGAATTTTATTACGATTTTCTCGACAAGTACGTGGATCGTCGACACTTTGAGTATATCTACATGGACACCGACAGTGCCTATTTTGCCATCTCCCGGGAAGAGTTGCGGGATGTCGTTCGCCCCGAGCTGCTTGACACTTACAACAAGGACGTGAAAAACTGGCTGGTCACCGATAAATACTCGAGTCGAACGGGAGGATTATTCAAAGCGGAATTCATTGGGTTTCGGATGATTGCCCTGACAGCCAAGTGCTATTTCATTGAAGGTAAAGAAGGTACAAAATTCTCGTGTAAGGGCATGTCAAAAAGACAAAATGCTCTGACCTGGGGTAGGTACCTGAGTGCGCTGGGGGTGGTATGGACAGGGCCAAAAACGTAGGCTTTAGGGTGCACAACCAGGGTATGGTTACGTACGAACAGAATAAACTCGGGCTCTCTGCGTTTTACGACAAAAGAGTTGTACATGACGACGGGGTACATACCTCCCCGCTTGTTTTTGAATAACTAAATGGAAGTGTGTTTGTATATTGCTGTAATTTTACCCTATACCCTGATCGCATTTTGTTTTTTCATTACAGAAGGCTATTAATAAAGATGACAGAGCTTGCACAAGTATTCGACACAGCCGCGGAATCTTTTGAACATGTCGAAAAACCAACGGATCAACGCCAAGCTTTAAAAGAAACTCTGCGTAAAGGGAAGGGATATCTCCTACCTAAAAAATGTACAAAAGGCTTTGTTGACAAGGCTCCCGATGAGGCCATCGACAAGGTACATGCCGAGTACGTACAACGAGAATTACAGGAGAAGGGGGGAGAAAACTGCAAAAGCGTTGACCTCTCACGTAGTCAATCTGTATGCGAACATGATTGGAAATTTTGTGGATATCGACAATGTCGAGGGCCTCCGAAAAGATATTGAAGAAGACCCTATTATCCGGGACGCTATGGCAGACCTCGGTATTCTCGTGTACTGTACAATCGGGAGGTGCCTGGCCCCTATTTTGGTGATGGGTCATACAGCTAGACATATGTCCAAAAAAGAGGATGAGGTGGAGGAGAAGGAGAAAGATCCTTAAGGACATTGAAATTTCTTATAAGCCATAAGACTTATAACAAATGACTGAAGACCCGGGACAACAAGAGAGAATCATTACAAAGCCAGTAAAGCATCCGGGAAGGGTTGTGCAGGGCCACAAGTTGGCGGCACTGATGAAGAAAAGGAAGGAAGAAATGAAACAACAAGAGGGTACCGTAGAGCCTACAGTCAAAGCCTCTTCTGGGGTCAGTTCCGTACGGTCGATGGACAATATCTACATATACGGCGTGGGTACGCTTGCCGTGCTTGCGATAGGGGTTGGGGTATGGTACAGATTTGGAAAAAATGATGGGGAAACTCACAAGCCCACCCGTGGGCCTCAAGAGGGCAAGGCTCAGCCTCAAATTTCAATTTTCAAAATGCTCTAAATAAATGAGTACAAAGGCAACACCAAGCAATGTAACGCCCAAGGAAAAGGAGATTTTAGATATGTTATATGAAACAGTGGTGGACATCAGTTTCACTTTTGCATACGCTCTGGCAGGTAAAAAATTCCTAGGCATAGCACGGCCCTCCACAAAATTGGATACCAACGATGTCCTCAAGATGGTGGCTTATTTTGCAGCAGGGAGAGCGAGTCGTGAGATGGCCGTAAGCAAGGGGTGGATCCCCGCGTCCCTTGTCCCCAAACCTCCCAAGTAATAAATGGATGTTGTAGACCCCGTGGAAATTGATAAGGAGATTAAACAGGTCCAACAGGACGAGAATTACCTACGCCTCTATACCTTGTTGTCCCACGACATTATACCTCGGTATATTGAACTTTTAAAGACACCCATCAAGATACCCCTCTTTTACCCAGGACCCTGCGCTGTCTTGCAAGAAAAAGCGCAGCTTGCTGATAGGTATCGTAACATATTACGTGTTTGATCCTATACTCATTGTCTACAAGACCATAGACTGCCCCGCCTGTAATGGGCATCTTGTCAGCAACCCTGGAGGTGTGTGGGTGTGTCTCGATTGCTTTTCCACTATCCCGAAAATAGATAAGAAAAAATGGTGCTATCAATAAAAATGCTAGATGTGGTCCTTGAACCCCACACAGCAATCTTTACAGGCCCGACAAGTTGCGGCAAGACGCAACGTGTCCTAGGCCTACTTGAAAACGAATATAAAAAGCACTATCACAATATCGTGATACTGTGCCCTACCCTACAATGGAATACCACCTACCTTGAGAGAGCCTCGCTCTGGAGGGACGAATATGTGTTCCTGATAGACCCCAAGGATCAACTATTTGAATGGATACAGAAATTGTCCTCGTTGCTGGCGGGCGAAGAGACGTTATTCGTGGTGGATGACATGATATCTGACGAAAGTCTCGACAAGCGTCGACAATCCCTGCTTGAATTGGCTATTTCAGGTAGGCATCGAAAGCACAGTTTGTGGCTCTTAACGCAGTTTTATACTGCTTTGCCCAAGAACCTTCGAAGGCAAAAGAAGCAGCTATTCCTCTGGTACCCTCATGAAAAATCGGACATGAAGATGGTCGATGAGGAGACCAATATGATTTCAGACTGGGATGAGATCAAAACTGAATTGAAAAGATCCAAGCACGCATGCCTATACATAAGGCTGGAGCACCCTAAGACTTGGAAAATCCTCGACTGACCGTACAAAAATCTGGTTCTATCCTATAAGAGAAAAGATGTCATCAAAAATGTCGCAACTTATGTTTAACGCAGGAGCCATCGAGACCCTGTCCAACAATCAAAATCAACCTATGTTCAAACGTGCCGACATTGGTAGGTTTTTGGGGATTGAAAAAATTAAAAATATGGCGATACCTTCAATGTTCCTATCTACCAGGTCCGAAATAGTAGGGTCCAAGGAGGCCCCCCCTATGGGCCCCCTTGGTAAGGCGAAAAACCAACATGATGTATTCGTCACATTGGATGGTGCCCTAGAAATTGTCCGCCGCTCCAGGAAACCCAAGGCTGTGGGGCTAATTAAATGGCTTGCTCGGGCAGGTGTCAAAAAATTACAGGATGAACTTGAGAAGCAGTGTCAGGCCCTCGAAGATAGGGATATGGCCATGGCTATAATGGCGGGTGATTTAGAGACCAATGAGGATCAAATTGTCTTCCTGGAGGACGAACTCGAGGATACGGAACAACAGCTTGCAGTGCTCAAAGAACGGTATGTACCACATGCTCAAGATCCTCAAAAGGATAACGGTATGGTCATTATCCAGAAGAACAACAACGATCCTTTTCCATACCTGGCCATCTGTGGCCAGCAGGGGTATGTGGCACAAAAAATACGGAACAAGCTTGTTGACTACCCCATCGGTGAGATTGTCGTACTGGCAGATACCCCGAATGCCATTGTACACTACAACTGGCTCAGGGAGCGTGGATGTATCGAGGTAAATCCTGAGCGTGTGAGACATTTTAGGCTTGGTGAACACTACACGCATGAACGTCTCCTAGATCTCGGGGAATAGGCGATGGTTTTTTCTAAAGTGTGGGGACACTTTAGAAAAATATACATTTTTGACCCGTTTGGCTTCATGCTTCCATATATTGAAATATCAAAAGATGGAGGCATACATAAAAACACAACAATTTGCAAGGGATTACAAGAAGATCCATGTACCCGTACTACAATGTTGTATCAGGGCAGAGTCAGTGACTGGTTATTGCCCGACATGCTTGAAAAATTTTAGGTTTCGAAATGGACTCTACTACGAGGGGTTTGAGCATCCCAAGGACGAAGAGCTTTTAAACAGATTAGCGTCAGGCAAAAAAGCATGGGGAACATTTGCAAGAAAAAAAAAAGAAAAGAAGTTGGAGAAGGATATAAAGCGCCTGGGGCTCCATATTGTTCAAAAGGCTAGGAACAACTATGGTGCGCTCTGTTATGGGGTCATCAAAGATAAGGAATTGAAGCTATCGGATTTGGCTAATATAGCAACAATGGGCGATATACTCAAGCTTGCCATGGAAGCAATAGGCGACATACGCAAGTTTCCTATAGAAAATAGACGCTTAGTTGACATTGACCTGGAAAATGAACCTGATGTTATCAAAGGTATCGTATATGGCTATCCATTCTATACACTACATCCTTTGGATTATCTGCGAGGTCCGAATGACGAAAATTGGGATGAGAATCTAGAGGAACGAATGAAGAACTATTACCACTCTTTGATATGCTCCGGCGGTACCTGAACGTCCTCTGGAATAAGCATTAATTCTTCCGCAACAAAACTACGATCAGGGCCGTCCTTCAAATAGTACAAAACACGACTACCTGCTACAATACGATCCATCCTGTAAGTTTGTTTGCTCCAAAAGGCGTCAGTTGCGCGTCTTTTAGAGTCGCCATGCTCCTCTCCCGGCTGTAACAGATAGAGGTACGGGCCATCCTCGGGTAAAGGTTTTTCTTCGGGGTATTGTTGACTTTTCGCAAGCGGTACATCTTCAAGTTTAATCGCCCTGCTAGGTTTCACATTAATCATGGCAGTCTTGGTGTTGTTTAGATTTTTGACGATAGTGTACAGGTGCTTGACCCAAATGGTACTAGGCTCCCTTGAGACCAACTCTTGCGCATCCTGGGGCTTGAAGAGTCTTTCAGCAAGTACCTTGTTGTACGACTCTACAAAGGCCGTGAATGTATGGTGGTACTTGGTGGTGGCCCGTTTAATCTCCACCCCCTTGTCCTCTAACAATTTTGTTACTGCTGATTTGAATTCGGAACCATTGTCACACTGGAAAGTTTTAGGGTATCGTAAAGGTCCCGCTTTATAAATGTCTTTGATCATGTCCGCGACCTCACTAGCTTTTTTGGTACGTAGGGGTCTCGCTACCTTATACCTCGAAGCCGCGTCAATACCCGTGAGAATGTACTTGTAGGTGTTTCCATACAGCTTGTCATGAGGCATATAGAGGATATCAAATTGATGCATCTCGTTAGGTCTCGTGATAGTAAAATGGGGATAATCAAATGGGGATAGTTTCGGGCCTTTGATGTGTCTCAACCATAGCCGTTGACGAGAAAGCCAGTGAATGACCTTCTTTTTGAATAGACCGCTCTCCCTCGCGAGCAATTTGATGGCCTTGCGTCCAGTCCAGATATGTTCTGGGGTATAGTAGATATGACTTAATTTTTCTGCTTCTTCCTCAGTAACGATATGTGATGCTTTTAACATGTTTATTATACATGTTAAAAACGTTCTTACAAATACTTGTATGCTACAAAACCTAGCAGAGACAGGGAGCCAACGATGAAAGTGAGTTCCCCATCTTGTTGCTTTTTTGAAGGCGTATAGTAATCAGACAATTTTGGAACCTTATCGTTCGATGCAATGTAGTATTTGTACATGTCGTCCTCCAGCTCTCTCAAGCACTTACCAGCCTGTAGTTGTAATTCCCGTTGCTTATTGAACCAGTCGATTTTACCTTGCCTATCCCGTACCCATTGGGCTTGGGCTGATTGCAATTTTTCCATAGCTTCGTCATGTCTCTTGCGCTCCGCCTCGCCGTGCCCTGAAAGCTTGTTAAAAAGGAAGTTCGTGCCACTAAACGCGAGCGCGTTGATCGCGGCACCTGCAACAAGAACAGCGATAGTTGCCATTTATTCTGAGACGAAACGATTGCCCTTTCGCCCACATAGGTTGTGCGTTGGAATATTGAAGCCTTTTCGCCACCTCATCAAGCAATGGAGCATCCCCATTTTCCTTATATTTAATTGGCACCTTGTGATCAATATGCCACTCTCCATAATTGTCCCAGTTCATACCCTCAACAAACTGAGCTTCAATATGGGCTCGCAGCTTAGCCATATCACACCCGATATACTCCTGAGAAGTAAGCTCCCTGTTTCCTTGTAGAGCCCCGCGGGCTCGACATCGTACAACAGAAGCAAGATGGCCACCAGGATCGCATATGGGCATTTCCGCCTTCGTTTTTATGGTCGCAGAAGATTATACCCCCGCATTCTTTGCACTGAGATCTTATCCTACCATGTTCCCTGCAGATACTTCCACCTCCGCATTCCCGGCACCTTGATCTTATCCTACCATGTTCGCTGCATCTGCCCCCACCCCCACACTCCTTACAGGTAAATCTCTGCCTTTGATGGGGGCACTTTGTACGCTCCTGTGACGCCTTCTTTTTATCCAGACATTTGATGCATGTTTTTGTTGTTTGACCATTACCCCTGATCCTGAAATTGTCCAAAGAAAGATAGTGTTTACATTTTTGGCAGCTCCTGTTTTCCATCTTGATTTGTATTTGCCCCTAGGACAAATGCAAATTGTGGTCACTAATACTCAACGCTGTGAAACCGCATTTATTCCAACTGTTTGACCTTCTTGCATTCTTTGCACTGGGATCTCCTTTTTTCATGCTTGCAAATCTGACTGCCCTTACATTCCTTGCAGCGATACCTTAATTTCTCATGGGGGCAAATCTGACTTCCTTTACATTCTTTACAGTGGGCCCTCCTTTTTTCATGGTGGCAGATTTGACTACCCTTACACTCTTTGCACTGGGCCCTCATCCTTAAATGTTTGCAAATCTGACTACCCTTGCAGTCTATGCAGCAAGCCCTCTGTCTCTCATGCTCGCAAATCTGATTGCCCTTGCATTCTTTACAATAGGCCCTATGTCTCTCATGCTTGTAAATCTGACTACCTTTGCATTCTTTACACTGCTCCTCCGCCTACCATGGGGGCACTTGTTTTTGGCACGCCGCTGTTTCTTTTTATCCAGACAAACCATACAACGTTTTGTCGGTTTTCCATTTTTCATCACCCTAAATGCATCTAGGGTTAACACTTTTTTACAATTTGGGCAGCTCCTGTTTTCCATATTGACTCGTTTTAGTCTCTACGACAAACACGAGTTGTGGTCACTAATATTCAACGCTGTGAAACCTACCGTCTAGGATGTTTAGCTGAGCATCTTGAAGCAGGTACACATAGCAGCGATATCCCCGGTGCCGTCGGCTTTCTTGGTCATGTGCAACGTGATGCCGTCACTAAGGCGTTGTAGAGGTCTTCCGGAACCATGTAGGATAGGATCTGGAGAGGTTCGGAAATCTATGAATAGACAATATCTTTCATTGAAAAATTGCCCAATCGTCACCTTGGAATCATGACCCCCAAAAAGATTTACAGCCCCCTCAAAATGATTCTTACCAAGCATGGCATGCGAGTACAAATCGTTTGGCTCACCCTCGACAGTGATCGAGATCTTCTCAATCTTGGGATTGTAGAACACCTCGTTGGAACCTGAATAAGTTTTCACTTTTGCAGGGTCTACAAACAGTAGCAAGACGCTTTTCAAACTCTTCGCCGGAGTATCAATTTGTAAATTATAGCTGGTGTCTGCTTTTTTTAAGGGTTACCACCTTGCTACGGAGTATCCGTTCATAGGGTAGAGCCAATCTTGCGTAACGTGACATCATAGCACTCGCGAGACCCTCGTGGTTGACCTTATCAAACTCCAATGAAATATTGGTGATCTCGTAGGTAGCATCCGCTGCCTTGGCTGCGGTGGACCCCGATGCTGCCGTACCTCCATCCCTGATCACGTCACCGTACGACGCAAAATGTAGAACGAACTGCAATCTGTCATACAGCCCGGCCTGATAGTACGGCAAGTCCCTCGTTAGTTCAAACATTTTGCCAAGGGGGATGGAAAATGTGTTACCATACGCCGCAACAATAGCCTTCTCCTCGTCGGTACCCACATGATCGCTGGCCTTTACCTGCAGGGCTCTGATGGTACCGTCGTTGGGGTTGATCCCCTCTAAAATTAGATTATTATCCTTTTCAAACTTGGGTAGCCACAAGTCTCTGTAGACCGCGAGCGTGCTGTAGTCGCTGATATTTTGAATTTCATTGCCATTCAGGGTGATACGTAAATCTCGCACTAGACTTTTCCCTATGTTGCTGACAAGGGTGCGTTTCGTGTTGGCCCCTGTAAGGACCAGGTCAAAGAGTAGCCTGATGATCCCCGGGGATATGACATCGTTCTGCCCCATGTTTGGCATGTCAACATAGAGGTCCTCATTCTGATTAATTGTGGAGGGTACGTGGCTTACCTTGACGCGCTGCCGCCTCCCTTTGATACCAAAAAGCTGTTTCATTTCTGCGTAGGGGTCCAATGTAGTTCCCAATGCACTCATTTATTTAGAATGGTTTTTTTAAATAAATGCAAACTAACCCAGTATATGAACACGATACTTTTGATGATGGTGGGAAAGATGATAAACCTGGGGATCCCCCATCAACGCCAAAACCTACATCAACGCCAGGGCCCTCAACCCAGGGAGAACAACAGGGTGCTCCAGGGGATCTCCTTGGGGAGCAGAGGGAAAAAATATTAAAATCAAAGGTTAATAGCCTCTACCATCATCTTAGTAAGGATAAGAGGCTGGGGAAGCTTATTATGATACCTTACGATGATTTTAGGATGTAAGGGGATAGTCTTTATTACAAGGGCATAGATATTACAGATCTTATTTACAAGGAAAAAAATGCTGGATTTCGATCTTCTGGATCCATAGCTTCAAAGTTGAAGGTAGACCTCGTGCGGGCTATGGGTTTCCCGGACTCTCCCACTACTACGCCCAACAAAGGTAGGGCAGCGGCCCAGGCACTTGGGCAACAGGGGGATGAACTTGTGAGGAAGGACAGGGTTGATGCCATTTCGATGCAATCTATAGAATCTATAGAGGGATTTGTAGATGCTGCGGAGAGCTTTATAGAAAATACTTCATTTGGCGGCGGACCTGATGAAGTATTCACCGAACGTGAGAGAAATGGGCTTAACCTCGAACTCCAAACCATACGGGGTAGCTTGAAACTATTGAAGGCTAAGATGATCAAATACGAAAGCGAGATCAACAAGGCAAAGGGCAAGTTGAAAGAACTCAAGAAGCAGAAAGCCGGGGCAGCCAAGGGACAACAAGATATCCTTGATGGGAAAATCAAGGACCTTGAGGAAGAGATTGAAAAATTGAATGATAAAAAGAGGCTGCGCAAGATGCACATAGCTTACTTTCCTCCCAAATTTACAGCCAGCTGAAGGTCATTAGGGAAACGCTGAAACGCTGATGAAAATTGCCGGAGATGACACGTCTTTGCTCGAGAAGCTTAAAATCTTGTTCAAGGAGCAGGGCCTGACTATAGCGAGTATCGTGTCAACCTTTGGTCTACTGATAAGCACCATCGTACTCGCCGTTACAGGAGGGGGTGCCGCAGCAGGTGCTGCAGGAGGAAGTGCTGCAGGGAAGGGGTTTGTAGAGAAGCAGCTTGAAAGGCTTGGAAAATTCCTGAAATACCTGGCAGGTAAGGCAGGTGCTGCCTTACCGGGCATTATTGGTACGGTTGTCTCTTTCTTTTTGAGGGTAGCGGCAAAGATTATCGAATACGCAGCCAAGCATCTATATATGGCAATCGCGGACGCCGTTGGGTTTGTTGTGGTTTGCGTTGGTAAGACGAAAAAGGCCTAATATGACTTATTTTTTAAGCCAGATGTAGGTAATGATGATGCCTACCCCTGTTGTGATCAATGCGGCCTTGGTATCCTCGTGCTGCTGTGGAGGTTCTATGTGCTTAGGCGTAGTATGTATTGGGGGCGTAGCATGTATAGGAGGTATGGTATGCCTAGGAGGTGTAGTATGCTTAGGGGGTGATTTGATAGCTGCAGCATGCTTGATGGTCTGCTCCATATGCTTAGGGGGTGCTTTGATAGCTTCCACATGCTTGATGCTCCGCTCCGTAGGCTTCACAATAGGCTTGTTATTCACATCAACCTGGACCCCCACACTTACATTGGCAGGTGCGATCAAGATGTTGTTACTATACCCCGAGATTGTACCGATGAGCATGTCCATATCGGAAGGTAGCATGTACACGTTGAGCATGACGGCAAAGTTTACCGGAGTTTGGGAATATTGCAAGACCTTCTGGAATTGACTTATATCATGCCCTACATTTTCCTCCCGTTGTACCATACTTTCAAATTTTTGTAGCAAAATCTGCCTAGCCGTATAGTTGTCTGCACCTGACCCGAGAAGGGATGCCTTGGCCCCCGCCTGCGAGCCAAGCAACAAGACTACGTAGACCCGAATACTTTCACTCAGCTTGGTCAGACCTTCCGACGTTAGGCCTTGACTTGTTGGCATGATGAATTTAGCCCAATCACCAGTGGCCACCATCTTCCGTTGGTTTTTGATACCGATACTGATCCCGTCTTGTACAGGCTGTTGGGATCTGCACCGTATTCGCGACACACCTGCGCGTATCCGGAGGTTGAATAGGGATTTTTGTACTGACTAAACCCATTATCGTAAGGCATGGGTGCCTTCATTCTTGCCAGGATACGACGCATGTGGTAGTAGACGTGAAATTTGAAGATGGAGTTGACAAGTGGCACGGAGCCCGTTAGGTGCTTGGCGGAGATGCCTAATGCAGTGCTTGCGCAATGGGTGGCAAAGTTAACCTGGATATTCCAGTAATCCAAGGCTTGTCCCTTCCATCCCACTATGACGGGGTCATTAAGGTAGGTTGTTGGAACTTTGATGGTATACTTGCTAAACTCAGGGAAGGCCACGGAAATGTGTGACCCCGTAGACACATACAAGTCTTGGTGTTCCAGGCTGGTTACGACAAGAGGCCATCCTCCCCTGTTGGACCTGTACTTTGCCTTGGGGTTGTATGAGTAGATATTCATCCCTTTCTTCTAACAAAGGAATGAAGCAACTCTACATTACTGATATTGCAAAGCCCACGATATTTGAGGACTACCTGGGACAGGATACGAGAATTTCCCTGAAATCTATTAGTATCCGACCCATGTGGCTGAACATTTACACAGACAATGATTTCACCATCCGTAAGACAGGGCCTGATCAGAGGGTTCCCCGAATTGAAATCATGAATGGTCTCTATACGATCGAGGATTTGGCGGCTATCGTGAACAGTCAGGCGGGGGACAGGATCAAAATGTTTGTCCTGAAAAATGGACTCTGCAGGCTCCGTGTCAGTGACGGGTACACGTTGGTAATTAACACGCAACTGCAAGAGCTCTTGGGCTTACCTGCTCCAGCTGGTGGTAAGTATTACACAAAGGGGGACTATGATGCATACTACAATACTGATGCTTACCAAAGATTGAGACTTGTTTGTCCTCAGTTGGATGAAGACGACTGCCTGCTAGATGGTAAAAATTCTAAAATTCTGGCTCTGCTTCCCACCAAGGAATTGAATGCCTGGGGGGACATGCTGACCTGGAGTTTTGACACTCCGATATATCTTCCTTTGAAGTGTTCTACGGATCGCCTCGAGTTTATGCTTACAGATGAATATCATCATGACAAAAATGTATCCTTCACCGGAATTACAATGTGTTTGCTCATTGAATAGTAAATGAGCGATATAAGCAAGCTCTATCCGAATTTACCAAGTGCGCCTGACGAAGATACTATACAGGATGAAAGCCAGAATTTTAGACTTGCCAAGATAGGAGGTATTGAAGCATTTCTAAGGGGCGAGATTAAGGAGCGTGACAGGCTCTCAAAGAAATTCAAGATGCACGGGACCTGGGTCCGATACTGTGATCATGGACTACTAGGTGTTAGTATTATCACCTCGGGCGTAGGGATTGGGGCGCTAGCCTTGGGCCTCGGCGTACCCTTGTGTGTGGCTATGGGCGGGATCACGATTGCCGTAGGTATCGGGCAAGCCGGTCTGCGGAACGCCTCAAAGAGGCTTAGTGTGAAATCGAAGAAGCATGGGAATATAAGGCTATTGGCAGAGTCTAAATTGAATTCCATCATTGACCTGATTTCAAAAGCGGTAGAAAACGGGGTTATCAGTGACTACGAATTTAGTCTCATTATCCAAGAAAAACAAAAGTATATGCTGTTAAAGGAACAGATGCGACAACGTTTTAACCGTATTGTCAACGCCATTTTAAAAAAACTAGCATCTGTACAGTATGCCAGCGGTATCTAGAGCCTCCATCTGAGTATAAGCCTTATTTTTGTATATTTTATAGGCACTATAAGGCCTACAAAATATATGGTTTTTTAATCCTCACCTAGCAGCCATTTATTCAGGGTTTTATACCTACATTCCACAACATGTACCTGTGGGTAGCAGTTGCTACCTTGAACATATATGGATGATATCACCGGCACGCCACCGAGTTTGCAAGGCTCGTTATAGGGTACCGGTTGACCATGAAAGTTAGTTGTTATCACGTCCTTGTAGTATTTGAGTTTGGCGTTGATATAACGATCTTTTTTGACTGGCTCCGTCGTCAATTTTTGAGATATCAACTCTTCGATCTTGTTCCAAATTTAACGATATTTTTCGATAAAATCAGGGTACTCTTCAAAATCAAGGCTCATCGCTGGTACGGCACTGGTATTGTATTGACCGACCCCATTAGACCAGACTTTAGGCGTCATTATCCTCAGGGCTACTATGAGGTCCTGTGTAAGATACCCCACGATGTACCGCTGATCCTTGTCCTTATTGTCAGGAATGGGATCTGACACTGTCAGACAATCCACATTGATATCACTGATATCGTTAAAAGTAGTCGCAAAACTATAGAAATTTCTGGGGTTGACAATTTCTTCTTCAAATTTCAGCATCCTTTATTGAGAATTTAAAGCAAGGCCCGAGGATTGCTTCTCCTCGCACATACACAACTACCCCCGTTATATGTGATATATTCCTGGTAGCAGTACCAGCACAGTATTTTAACTTTCACCACAAACCTTCGTCCACAGCTACATCTGTCATACTCGTCAAGCACACGCTCGCAGTCACTACATTGTTCTTCCATTTATCTTATTACTGCGCATGCGTTGATTTTTGATGATTATTAGCGGATGTATGTGTGCGGGGAGGGGAATTTACTCATTTTGCAGCATTCTTTGATATGCATAGCATATTAGGGACTTGTGATGATATGTATGGATAAACACGGCATGGTTTTTGTGATGAACAGCTGTGAAGTCACAAGCAAAATTCTGTATGATATTTTTTATGAGAGTTTGGCCGTGTTTTTTGGAAAAATCTGTACATCATGACCCCCTATACTAGCTTAAAACATGACATAGTAAAGAAATAATTTAGCATAATTATTTTGTCTGTTATGTAGGCATTTTTTGTCATGACGTCATCAGCAATTTTAAAATCTGAAGAAAATACCATAATTTAAATTCTAAAATAGACATGTGCCCTTTGGTTCAGGAAGTGTGACAAAGTTGGGTTACAAAGTGCGACGGGATTACAAACAGTTGTTAGCTATTTATTCCTTAAAGCTTATACCCCATACGTGAAAAACAAGTTGGGCTCATATAAAAGATTTTTGAAATTTATCTAGGAATCTTTTCATTATTTAAAAAAAACTTCATTGGTTCTCGAGGCAGTTGTCTTAAAAGTTGGCGCTAATTATGCGAAATTATGACGTCATTAACTAGCTCTATAACGCATGTACTTGCTGTTTTCAGCATAATTAAAGTAACTGAGTAATAAAATTTATGTAAAATGTTCAAAACGCCAAACTTTTAACCCTATATGCCTTGTTAAATAGCTACAACACCCACCCACAGCTAGTTCACGACGCCATGTATAATTAGTGGAATTTTTAAGTCCAAATTCTTAAGAATCAATCAAGAATTTTGAAAAAAAAAAAAAAATTCCTAGGTAACTTTTCAACCTCTTTCGTATGAAATCAACTTGATATTTCCCGGAAGGTAAGCTTTAATTATCATCTACTACTCTTGTTTCATGTCTGTCTTCTTGAACATGTTTTGCAGGAATTCTAAATATATCATTGCCTTTTGTTTCTCTCGACATACTGCACCTGAATATACTGCAATTTACATATGGCATTCTTAAAAACTACAAGCTGTGTTAAGTTTTACAGACCTGTTGTTTTGATCAATCTTATCTGGTTGTAGCTTTTCGTGTAGCCGTTTTATAACATATACCTGTATACAAACTTTCCCTTTTTTGCTGTTCTAACAAAACAAAATTTCTAACTGTAAAAAATATTTTTAAACACAACAATATTTTTGTTTGTCTTATCTTTCCTCTTTTTCAATATAAAACATAGTATGATTCTATATGAAATCGCTATTTAAAAATTCATTTTTCTTGATGTTTGTTTAGTGTGACACTTTTTAATACAGCTTTGTAGCTTTTCCAACTATTGTACTGGGCGACTTATCCAAAGTACGACGTAATGAGTAATTTATAATTATGTGGTCAGTCTCACTAATTGCGAGAAACACTTGTGAGTGATTTATATTTAAGCGCTTAGCTTCACTAATTATATAGGAATTTAATTTAATTTCTCGGTTCGGACATAAAAAGTTTCGTAGATGGTTGTTTCTGAAATTTTGAGAAAGAGGTCAGGTTTAGATTTTGAGAGGGGGGGGGCCTTCCAACCTGTTCCTATCTGTCACAAATATTGTTTCTCAATAGTCGTGAAATGTGGTTAAATATCTGTGTTATGTAAAGGGCCACACAGATAACTAAAGGTGGGGTAATAATAGCTAGTAGCAGGTTAGGCGATATCTGCGACAAAACACAACAAAGTTTTCAAAACAAAATTACAAAAATAAAATTTCCTGAAATCCATCCAGCTACATCCATAAATCCACATCCATAGTACAGTATCTTCGAGCATTTCTGCGTTCCTTGTGCCATCATTTCTTTCTCCACCCTCCATCACCTTGTGTTACAATTAAATAAGCTTGTCAACTCTATTTTAAACGCGCAATTAATCAAATTCCACATGTCGTCAGCCTGAACCACGGATATTACGAAGCCGTCTCGTTAGAATATCATAGGCATAGAGGAGCCTAGGGGACGAGGTCGTCAAGCCTCATTTTCTCCGTAACCGTTCATGAAAAGTACATGATCTTATACATTTTCTTGAGTAGTACTTAAACTCCCTGCAAAAGAGGCTAACAAATGAGTCAAAAAACAAATTTTTAAAATAAAATGGTCATTGGTGGGTCTTAAATAACGTCAGCAAAACCGTAACCCTTTTATATCTTCTTACTGTTTCTTATAACGACATGATCCTATATATTTTCTTGGTCAGGTTTCAAGCTTTACACAAGGAAACAACAAATGAAAAAATAGGGAAAAAATTGTTGTGTATAAACGCGCCACTGCTGACATCATCAAAATTCTTAAAATCTCGCCCCTTCTCCACTGTTCTTCTCCCTGGGTGGTTTATTCAACGAGTCTTTTCAAAAAGTAATTCTCTACTTCTGTCTGTCTGTGACAGGCAAAGTGAATGTTTTCATTTTCCTCTGGGGCTCCTGAAAAATACATGTCTTAAGTGTTAATCGGCAAATTAAAAACGTCACGACGTCAATAACATTAGTTAGTACCTGGCAGTGTGAAGTCTTCTTTATATCTGACGTTTTTATTGGCTTACTAGTCGATAAGGCCAGTGGAAAAATCCACTTGGAGGAAAGGACAATGGAAAAATATGCTGTTTTAGATTTTTTGCTGACATTGGCAATGTAGACACAAAAAGATTTGGCGAAATTTAGTTTATTCCTTACCTATGTTTAGAGGTTGAAGTGCTGATCAAAATGATGTATAGGATCATATGTTTTTGACAAACGCCAAACGAGATAAAAGGGTTTTAAAATTTTGCTAAAGTCAGCAAAGACTCACCAAAACACACAAAACATTTTTTTTAGAAATTTGTATACCTATTGCCTTTATTACATAGATCTTGAAACGCTGATCAAGAAAATGTATAGGATCAAGTATCTTTGACAAATGGTTCCAGAGATATTAGGGTTTGAAAGTTTTTTGATGACGTCATTAAACCGTCCATTCCGAAACGGATTCGGGGACCGAGGTTTGGGAAAGTTACCCAATTTGGTCCCAGGTGGTCCCTAGTTACCCATGCGGTGTAAAATGACTGACATCACCACCTCGTTTCCAAGTTATTAGGCCTCAAGGTTGATATATTAACGTTAAATTAACGTTATTAATGTCGTGCCGTAATGTCAGAAGATTTAACATTTGAGAAATAAGTTTTTCTGCTTCATCAACGGAAAATGAACACATCCACTATATCTGTTACAGACAGACAGACACACGCTCTGTATCATTATAGGCGACTAGCTGTATGTCCATGGAAGAATCCACTGTATTTCTCATTTAATCTATGTAACAGATATACGTGAATCAAAAAACAAACAAAACAGCAGTGCTAATCTTACAATCTGTATTATTATATAAGTGACCAACAAAATTGAAGGTGTCCAACAACTGCAGTATATATGTGACATTTAGAAGCTAAATCTACTAAAGTTACTTGCTCTGACCATGCAAAAATAATTTGGAAAAACGTTCACCAAAGCATTTCAAAATATACATCCTACCTATAAAAATTTAAATCGCTTAAAATTTATATTTTAACATACTTCATTATGTCTCATGCAAAAAAAAGCTGATCAATGTGAAACACAAATATAAATATGTTAAAATTAGCTAGTTTGTTACATAGTGCACCCTGCTAAAGGTTGACACAAATGTAAAAAATAAACAGTTAACAACACTTCAAATATTGCATATATAGTGCCTGTAGGAAATTTTTTTATCTGAAACATAAAAGAAATGGAAGAGACATATGTTTATTCGTTCTGGGACAGTTGTTATTAATTGAGGGATTCTCCTCAACTGCTTTATTACACATCTCTTGAGTTTTGACTCAATCTGGAATATTTTGAAAAAATTCATTTTCCCTTTATTATAAGTTTTTTTTTTATAAATTTTTTGAATTAGGGTATTTCCTTGATTCAATCACGATTACTCCCACAATTTTGAGATATCTTGCTTCTCATCCTCCGTCATACACCAATCCCAATATCGATCTGGATACCAAGCTACACAGATTAGCTCTTTGGATATGCTGTAATAGCATTCCGCTTTATGCATCGATAAATTATGGTCATCGGTCCACATCTCAAACAATTCCTCCGCAATTAAATACCTGAATTTACTATTATTGTTCTCCATCATCCTCTTCAACTCCTTCGCGCTTTGCTCATCGAAATAGATCGCCGTGTTTGCCATTCTCTTTATTGTTATATATTTTAGAAAAAATTATTTTAGATGGACAGAAATTGAGACAACTTGGGCATGATGACTTCGTCAGATTCTGTCGGATATCGTTGAATTTGTCGGATGACGTTGGATTCTGTTGGATGACGTCAGATTTTTGCGCATGCGCAGATGGGGTGTCGGGGGAGCTCTAGAAAAGCGAGGGGTTTTCCGCTTGAATCCCAAAACTATATGGATATCCATCGGATCTCCATAGAAGCGGGGGTTTTACGCTTGAACCCCAAAACTATGCGGATCACCATAGAAGCGGGGGGTTTTACGCTTAAACCCCTGGGATGTGGGGGGTGTCGGGGGATCTCTAGAGAAGCGGGCGGTTTACGCCTGAAACCCAAAATTTGCGGGGTGTCGGGGGATCTATCGAGAAGCGGGCGGTTTACGCCTGAAACCCTCAATTTATTACAACTGTCCCAGAACGAATAAACATATGTCTCTATGGATTGCAAGTATAAATTTAATGCAATAACATTCTTTCACAAAATTCTTATCTGAAAAATTCACAACCCACAACCTGTGGATTAAAAACAATTAAGATCAGGTATTTCCGTCTACTACATACCATTCTGTCCCAAATAACTTTATATAAAATGTTAAAATTGAGTGATAAAACAAAAATTTGTAAAATTCCATTATTTTGCCATACATATTGCATTATGCCTTCAACCAAAGATGTTTGTTAATCCAAAATGTCAAAAAGAAAAATAAGCTTGCAAATATATGACCATACACACAAAAGTTTAGCCCGAATGTCAAAAATAATAGTTGTTTTTAGCAATTCTAAATAAACAACAGTCAGTTCTTCTATCATGCTGATTATTGTTTTTTTCGCACATAACCTTACACGAAAATGTCAAAATAAGTAATTTCTCTCATTTATAATCGGAAATTTTTTGCAGGAAAAAACATTTCTGAAATCAAATTTAAATATATATTTTGGGGTTAAACACTATAAGCAGAGGTTTAAGAAATAAATTTAGAAAAATATTGAGGAAATTAATTGGCGTTCGAATCTTTTGTTTTGCGAAACCATGTAATTTTTTTCTTCAAAAAATTTCTGACAATAACCTATACCACACACAGTTCTTCCCCATAAACATTTGCACGAAATATATAAACACCAATGGCTTACATGGTGTAAAGTCTAATTCTACAAAAAGTAATTCTTTTGAATTGCTTGACAAAACCACGAGCGTTTGTATTACACTATTGTTATAAATGGGAGTCACGTTATCTTTTCCTGTACAATTTTTAACCTTGATTTCAAAGACCCAAGTATAGCTATATATATAAACTTTTCTTAAATAACATTAATGTTAAAACAAAAACATTTGAGTCAGAACATCTAGAAAAAAAAATTCTTTTCGCATGCATTTTATGTAAGTTTATATAGTTACACAAAATGTGAAAAATACACTATTGTTGCTAGCCTAGTTAACTAAGCTTTCTTCGTGGATATCAAATTCAGTAACTATTCCGATTTCCTGGTGGTAAGAAAAATTATGCTGGTTCTCCTGGCTATATTTTTGCATCAAAAAGTGTCCTCAAACTATCCTTTAAATATCAGGTGCATATATAATACTTTCTTAAAAGGTGTTGTAGCTTGTTACATCTTCCATGATTTAAGCTCAAAAGGTCTAGTCAAATAATTTACATCTATAATCCTAGCAAAGACCACTAAGAAGCTAGCTACAGATAGCAACATAACTTACAAGTTAGCTAGGTACTAGTAATCTGGAAAAGAATAATATCAACATTCTACATAACTAAAAGACCCGGGTTAAGCGCTTAGTACAAGTACGCCGTGTCATACATCCAAATGGGGCGCTTAAAACGGTTTCACGGTGTGTCGCAAATCCAATGGAGCCGCTTTCAGCCATAAAGCATTTTGGTCGTAATATTTTTCCAAACCATTACCTTACAGACCCATGGGATGTAAACTGTTATTACCCCGCCAAAGCAAAAACAAGCGGTCAGTATTTTTTATTTTGCGAAATAAGTTTCTGTGAATGCTCCAAAGTAAATGAAAGTAATACCAGGTTGTGCACTTACTAGTAATGATCCATGTTGTAGATCCGAGTAAGGCGTCAAATGTAACTTTTTTACAACTTTGATGTAGTTCTATTTTTACTTACATATTTAACGTTAATATTCTGGCACTGCGCTTAAAAAGTGCGTTCCTAATTTCTCTAGGCTGGAAAAAGCGTTTGTCCCCTGCTACAGATTTTATTTAGACTATATTTGATTTATTTTAATAATAAAGATTGCCTTTAAGGGAAAAATGTAAGTTTTCCAGTGACCACACTCAAAATTTAGGTAGCTACGCTCAAACATAAAACACAGGTTATCAATAATGTTGTTGTATTGACACTCGAAGGTGCACGCAGCTACATTAAAGCATCAGACACAGCATCAAAAAGATTAGTGCCAGTTTGTTTATATTTACAAACATCTGTCTGACTACTTTACATAGGTAGCTAGCTACACAAAAAGAAAGAATAAAGTTTGCTAGGGAATACATTTTACCAAAACAAAAGAACTCTAGCTGTAATCTTGGACATAAGTTAGTGAACAAGTATTAAAATTTCTAAACAATTTCTTTAGCAGGCACAAAATATGCATCATCAGAGCTAGTTTTATTGTTTATCTGTTTTTAGGCGTGGATATTTCACGGAACGAGTGACTCATCACTTTCCACATATTAGTTAATATGTATTTTTTGTCAAATCAGCAACTCCGATGAGGGACAAAAAACCTGTGGACGAGGTTGGCTGATTTTCAAAATGACGATTTAGCATGAAATGGCTAAAGCGCCACGTATTCAGATATGTTGGCCACATAACCATCGTCTAAAATACACTAGCCAGTCGTACATTCTAACATGTGCACATTACGTAAGAACCCATACTACGGCCCGTAAATGCGTCGAAATTTGTAAAACAATCATTTCAAGTTTACATCCTTTAACTCTGCTAATCAAACCAAAAGAATGTGAGTGCGCGCACCTGAAGCCGCATAAGAATTGACAACTTTGACGAAGTTATATTAAAAAAATGCGCTTTTAACTATCTTTGGCTCTCTGTACGCCGACATTTTTTTTCATTTTTATACGAAGTAATCATACGCTAATGAAATACTGTACTAGATCAAATACATATAATATGCGTACAATATAAACGCCATAACCCATTAAAAAAAGTACTTAACCTTAAATATACTGGTACTTTTTAGGTCTATAAATTTGGGCGTTGTTATTCAATTTTTATTATACCGCCTATTTGGGAAGTTTGCGTGCTAGTTAGATTGACCAACTCAAGTTCACCAACCTTGAGGTTGGTGAACTTGAGTTTTGTCAGATGCAGAATATAATTCTCCTTTTTAAGGGCTACTATCTTAACATATCACAATTGAGCGATTACGACTTATGATCAATGGACAGCATCTCGCCATTTCGCCCTCTGTTCGACGCCATGTTGTCGACAACACGGGCGTTGAAAACATGGCCGTCGACATATGGTCGTCGACACATTGTTAAATGTGCAGGTATCATATTTTAGTGATGTAAGAAGACCCGTCATGATTGGGTTCCGCGGAAATTAAATTTTTCATCATATATACTAAAATGGAAAAAATTCTCCGACCTCATTTTATGAAAAATATTCAAAATTATACAAAATATTTACTTTTTGATGGACTACCTTTATTCTTGACATAACAAATTTTATATAAGAAAAATATTTTTTGTGTTCAGCCTGTATTTTCGTTAAAGAAGAAACCTGCAAAAGGTTTATCAGTAAGAGTCCTTTAATTCACCAGTTTAATTTTTTTTCATTTTCTCAATAAATAAAAATTGCGTTCGCAGTTAAATGTACATATAATAACAACATCCTGGCCACCCCAGTATCGCAAACCTCTGCGAAAACAGTTTTACGTTCGAATTCGCAGGAGACATGCCAACACTTGCCAATTTAACATTGCTTTGTGACTCCGATCGAGTTACTTCTAGTCTAAAAAAAACGAGATTATGGATTGAATCCAATAGATTTGGGTGTTAAAAGATCTATTCAGAAGAGTGGGAATAGTTTTTGTGACATGCGAATTCTTTAGGCCTAAGATTCTACACTTAAATTATTAATTTATAATGCTTTGAAAAATGAACAGACGAACATTCTACAAATTATTTAACTCCAACAGAGTGATTGTAATGTCGACTATACCTTTCTAGATCTTCTTGTATGTGATCCTGTTTCCTCAGTTGCAACAGTTTCAAATGTATGCTTCGCCACAATCTATGAAAACAAAGCAGATCCAATGAAGAATGTCAATATACGTAACCTAACGTTGTAACACCAGTTTTTAAATAATACGACAATGTTGTAATTGACGAGAACGCTTAGAATAATATAATATTGATGTGCTTAAAAACAAATAATGTCTGTGTATTTGATTAAAATAATGGGTAAAGAATAGTAATCTTGTTTTGTAGGATGTACAAAACTAGATTTACATGACTGGTTTACATGGCTGGATCAAAAGAAGCAGCTACAGATAAATTCCATATACTTAAAATAGTATATTATTTTATATGAAATGCTCTGTGTAATTTATGTATAAATTTTTAAGGCAGATGTTCATATCAATATCATACTAACCTCACTTTCATTATTGATAAGAGAAGTCACAATGGAATTTCCAAGAGGCCAGTCAACACTTCTCAATACAAGATCAGTTGGTGCTTTACTTTTCACACCAGCGGAGTTACTCCAAATCTAACAAGAAGACATGCATCTATTGCTGGTTCTTCAAAAGTTGACATGTACTGCAGACGAAGGGGGGGATGGGACGTTAGGTATACTATTCAAAAATACGACAAAATTTGTTTGCGATGGCTGCTAGGCAAAATTTAGGCAAAATTTAGGCAAAATATGACATTTTGACGCTCAACGGCAGACCAAGTAGCTCAATAGCATGTGCGACTTCAAGAACGTTTTCAGCCAATTATGTTCCTCAAGCATCGTGTGCGTGGGTTGGGTTAGACGGATTTTCTTAACGCTGAATCTTCTTTCAGGGAAATGATGTGGAATTTCTAGGACGGGAAAAAGGCTAAAACACGGCGAAATTTCTAACCGAAAGACAAAACATGACAATCGTTTCTGCTTAAACACTAGGTGGTACTTATGTCTGCAACGACAGAAGAAATTGTAAAGAATGCTTTGATCTTGAGATTTCCTATTTCGAGTGGTTTCCGAACTTAAACGGCAAAAAACGCAGGCATTAAATACAAGTAAAGTGGCTAGAGAGCTACCTAAAAATCGTTGCAACTGGTTGCTATGAGCGTTGTTATGCAGTTTTTTTTCCGCGACTGGTTGCGAAAAGTGCGGGATTGCGCAATATAAACCGAAATTTATCATAAGCACTACTTGCCGGCGTATTCTAAGATAAATTTGATGTCTGAAAACAGGCAAAAAACAATTCTTGAAATTTCGCCATTTTTGTTCTTAAGTACAGCTAAAACAACAAGGAAAAACGACATACTGTAACGCTGTGACCAGCCTTTAACACAAATTTAGGTGTAAACTTGTATTCCACTGCATCGTCTTCCTTATCATCTACTATTCGTTGCACGTGCCATCCTCCTAATGCTTCATCCTATTGTACATCAAAATAATTATGATTATGATGCTCGTACACAAGTCTATTTATTGGAGTGTAAGTATGAACACATTTTATTTAAAGGTTTCAGTTCAACCTTCATAGCCTTTGTGTAGCAGGCCAACTCAAACTTAATTTATTTTACTGCTACGTAGGTTCTGCAACTTACAGTCTCACTCTTGTTGTGAAGCTTGATAAATTTGCCTTCTGTATCACATTCAGCTATTTCAACCCCTCCTGATAAGCTGCTTTCAACAGGTTGTACTTCGTATTCGTGACGAGAGCGTTTTTTGCCAATCTTTGATGAAGAGCGTGTCACCTGAGATGACACGATGTCCAGTCTATAACATTGTGAACAGGACGTTAGTGAATATATGTCAATTTGTATGATTATTAGACAATAACACTTTCCGATGTTTCATTATATGTTGGCTTGTGTTGTAGCATTAAGAACCTACCTTTGCTCTTCCCCTTCCAGCAATTTTCGGTACGCAGCTATTTCCATATCTAAAGCAATTTTGATGCCAAAAAGAACTTCACATTCTTTTTCTAAATCATCAATCTTGTCACTTAGACTTGTAATTCTTGCATCACGCTCCTGCAATTGCAGCTTAAACTCATTCCTTTCAGCATCTATCAAACTTTCTAATTCAGCAGTTCTTTTCATCAACTCCACATTCTATAAAAAGCCATGCGCGAAACATAGAATTTATACTCGCAACCATAATAAGAAAATGAGGACTCTGTCCAGTTTAACACTTTTTCTACTAGACTTTTTGAGGCTGTTGAGAGCTAGGAGAAGCGGATTCATGATGTGACTAATGATGTCACCAGAGCGCTTTATTAACGGATAAATTTAAAACATTTTACACATAATATAATATTACATCATCTATGACATGGTACAAGTCGTTTTAGTTGAATATTTGTCTAACTAGAGAGTCTGCTTAAAGCAAATCTTATGCTAAGTGAGAGAAAAAATTCAGGCAAACATTAACCTGGCTAATTTTTCCATATTTTCATGTAGCTCAAATGTTTACTTTTATTTATTTTACAGAATAGACTATTCAAATTTGTAAAGATTCCTAGGAGCAATATAACTAAATAGGACACAAAATCCCCAAAAATTTAAACAATAATATCTATTATTTTTTTAATAATATTTACTTATTTATTTATTTATTTATTTATTCATTTATTTATGTCTAAATATTTATACATGTTAAAAAAAAATACAAAAACTATCAATATCCTGCATAATCAAACAATATTTTTTCAACTCTTTGGAATCTCAAAATCCTTACTATTAATTATTCAACAATTATCTCCTTCGACATTAGGACCTTTATATCAGCATCGTAGATAAAAAAGAGATCGAATCATGCATCATATATACTAATTTAAATTGAAGAGAATTTGACTACTAAAGACATGGCGCCATCAAATCAAGATCAAATTTCCTAACCAAATTGGATCATAATCCCCGTAAAAATTCAGGTCAAGAAATTGGCTGTTTAAAGGGATTCCTGCCTCAAAAATGATTTTAAGGAAAACAGAATAAATAGCAAGTTTTTTTAAGGAATAATTTTTTGATTAATATATTACTTAACACCGTGCAAGTTGATTTCATATGAAAAAACTTTAAAAGTTATTTGGTATAGAAGTTTTGTTAATTATGCTAATTTTGCATGCAATCGTGTATTTGTGATAAATTAGGTTCTGTATTTAATTTTGCATAATTAGCAAGACTTAAAAGTTGTTTATTTCAAAAACCGATAAAGATTTTTTCCTCAATTTGTGTTTTTCGCAAGAAGTGAGATTTGAGCATGATTTTTGTTCTCTCTTCACATTCATTCTACATGCTAGGTAAGCCTCTTTTCTTTCCCTTCAACCAACATTCTTTAAGTTATCGAGGGATAAAAGTACTTTAAAAATCCAATGAAAAAACTTTTACTGACGTTGTACTTCCTTACGGCTTTTGCCGGTAGAACTTTAAAATGGGCTCCTTTTTGTCGCCTGTTTTCCTGTCGAGACTAGCGAAACTCGGAAGGGTACCAGTTTAAGGTAGCGGTAGGTAAATTATTATTTTATGAGTGTGTTAACAGACTACCCTGTTGAACAAGGTACAACAACCTATTATTTTTACAAATAAATCATTTCGCATTATTATTTTATGTTCAGTTGGTTTCGCTAGTACCAAGCTACAACGGTCGTTTGTTAAGCTAAGGGGGCGCGAGGGACATTTTCATGCGCGTGCTATGCAACATTGCTCCATTGCACGCGCATAACAAAATTTGCTCGTGTCCCATATCTACTTTTTACTGCAATGGAGCACAAAAAAAATGTTGCATGGAGCAAAAATTTTGCTCCACAACTTCGGGGACAAAATAGATCAGAATCTATTTTGTGCCTGTGCTCCAGGGACAAAACTTGATGAATGTTTTGTTGCATCGCAAATGTTGCTCGTGTCGCCACCTTCTGCAACATGTCCCGGGACAAAATTATTGTTGTGGCACATTTGTGCCTCGTGTCCCCATATCATGCAACAAATATTTTGCGAAACCATTTGAGGCATAGTGTAATTAACCAATGAAAATGCAAGAGACTGTAAACATTGCTTTCTTGAGAAGTCGAACATCAAATGGAGAGAAAAAATAGGAGAAAAAGCAACAATGTTAGAAAAAAGGAAAAAGCTATCTGAAGACAATTTCAATCAACTTTTATAAAACAGATCCTGCGTTATGGAATAGTAGTGATGTATATTACAAAAATAAAAACAAAAAAGAAGCCATAAAGCAAGATCTGGTTAGTAAACTCAACGGTGCATACAGCTCTGATAATCTCGAAAAAACTTTCCACTCCCTCCACATCCATGCTTCGGCAAGTTGAAACATTTAAATCAAAGTTTTTAATAAATTTTACGAAGCTAGATTTGTATTTCTTACAACGATTTATAACGAAGTAAATCAAAAATAGTTGTTTTTATTGATTTTTCATTCGTCGTTGCTGTCCAGTTGAAAATAACTAATTATTAATAACCTGAGCATTTTTCTGCACAATTGGAGAACTAAAGCAAATACTCGTCCCCCGTAGAGGAATTTAAATCAGTATTACGCCGTAGAACTTCCTGCAGAAACGGCTGGTTTCTATTTACATTTGCAAATGTTACCTTTAAACACAAAAATAAAAAATATCTAAAATGACTTAATAATTTAACAATATTTTAAGTCAAAAAAAAGTCACTCCTGAAATAAAACACAACAAACAGAAATGTCGTTTTTTTCACCTGGTTAAATGGTGGCGAAAAAAAAACGGCGCAATGTTATTTATACATTGAAGCAATATTTACTTTCCAGGAAGGATTGATTTGATTCAAATTACTTTTATAAAAATCGATTACATACGTTTTAAACTTTTTATTTGTTCCAAGTTTTTGCAAAAAAAACAATTTTCGTCCAAAAAAGATTTACCTTGACTTCCAGCACGCTGCAGTTGGATCTAAGTTTGTCCAGTTCAATTTTCATTTCATTATTTGTCCCAATTCGCACTTCCTTGTACTAAATAAAATTGATTTTAAATTATATCATGCGCGTACTATAGATTTAAAAATGTGGGAATTACTTAGAGCACATCTTACCTTTTGATCGTATGCCTTTTCAAGCTCTTGTCTAGCATTTTTAGCCTTCTCTTCAAATTCATTACGGAGTTCTTGAAGTTTGTCACGTAGTAAAGTATCATAATCTGAAGCACCACCAGTTTCCATTGTAAATTTCATTTCCTGTTTACTTCGCAATTGGTTTAGCTCCTACAAAAAGAAAATTAACATATCTGGAATCGAGTTAGGTCGTGGCAAAATAAATTGGATGCATAGTTCTAGCTACGCTAGCAGTGGACTAATAATATTGGTTATCAGTTAAATAAGTTACTGTGGTCCACGGGGAAAAAATGGTAAAATTTTGAATGCAGGTAAAAAAGTGAGAAAATTTGTTTACCAGTTTCTTTGCTCCATTTTTTGTAAGAAAAATAACGGTACTTTAAATTTAAGGAGCGAAATATTTCTGAAAATGTTTTTTGGAAAGACAATTTAAATTTAGTGGTATGCAGTAGATACCTCGGCATGAACCAGTTTGGAAAAGCGGACTTCTTTTTGAACAGTTTGCATTTGGTTTTCTGCATCAACTCTTCGAATAATCTCTTCTTCCAATGCATCTTTTTGTTTCTCCAATTCATCTTGTAATTGTTTTAATTGTTTTTCTAAATCTTTTACTTGCTGATCAAGCTCTTTGCGTTCTTTAGCGATTCCTTCTAACAAAAATTCTTTCTCATGCAATCGTCTTTCAATTTGTTTTAATTCATCTTCAGCACGTGAACGTAAGGCACTCTCTTTTTCAAGCCTAATTAAAAATAGAATAGAAATAGAAAAAAAGTAGAAACAACTCTTATAAACTTTATATATTCTTGATAAGAATATCAGAAAAAAAGAAATAGAAGAAAGACCAGTTTATTCATATGAAACATCAATAAAAAACTTTACTTCTTGACTGACAAAAAATATGGTAGAACATGAAAACTGTGTCGCTAGTCAAGGTTTATTTTGGATTGTTTAAGAGCTTTATTTACAAAACACACATGATCGGCATGGTACTATATGATTCCTTTTAAAAGCCAAACATTATTTTTCTTTGTAAACAGCGTTTTCTGCGGCAGCCATGTTGTCTTATTTAATTTGTACGTTCGTACATTTAATAGAAATAAAGTTAAGGAAAAAAAAATCACACGACTTATGTGGGAAAAAAACTTTTGTGTGTGATTTTCGTTACATCGTGCACTACCCCGTCGGAGCTAATGGAAGAGAATGTAGCATATTGCGAAAGTTTAGCAGTTAATCAAATGATCAATGTTACAGCGGTAATGTCAAAAGTATTAAAACTACTTCGAAACATAGTTTTTAAGATACCTGTACTAATACCTGTGAAGAAATAGACGGATCGCCTGTGGAATTGTGAGGTGACTCGTTTATGAAGGGGAGAATAAGACTGGAATTTAGGTGGTAGTAAAAACATTCACGTTGAAACTATGAGTTGTGCTAGTGCAGCTGTATGTAGGGCAAATTCAGAAGCGGAGAGAAACAGATTTGCAAATGTGGTGAGAATGGAAACCATTGCAGAGGTGTTTAAGCTAGCAAAGCAAATCAAGAAGGCTAATTAAGATGTCGTCAAAAAGAAGTGTATTGCAGTTTTAGAAAGTTAGAGGATTAATACGTTTCTCCTACTGTAGAAATAAAAACAATGCTTCTGTTATATTGTCAACATTATATCAAACTGAATGTTAAACTACTACTTTCAACGCCCCACAACCACGCCCAACGCCACACTCAAATTATTCTTAGTATAATGACAGCAGAACTTTTTTTTTAAATTTTGTGCAAAGTTTTTGAACTCGACAGTTCTTTTAATATTTTATTTGCCATATTCTTTTAAGTTAAAATATAATGTGTTTGACACGTAGTGCAATGAAGTAGCATTCACTTTGACTTGCAATTTTGCACCAAGGTGAAAGGAGGGCGTTGTTAGAGCGAAATAAGCAAAAATTTCCTCCTTGCGTCACCCGCTTATTGTTGAATTTTATGTCATAAAACTTACATTTAGAAGGAATAGTGGCTATACCGATAATAATGTCCGATAGTACACAATTAAGCCCTCAATGATGACTGCAGAAGAAAGTTATACCAGTTTTTAATTTTAAATTCGAATTACATTTTTTTTCTTTTACAATTTTCTTTCTTAATCACTTAAAGTAGTGGCAGAGATATACTTTTTAAAAGTTACCAACAGTAGTATCCCAGTAGGATATAATTTTTAATTCTGATGCAACAATCAATTTTATGTTATTTGCTTAACTAGTCACATAAAACCCAGATAATTAAGACAATAAATTATGTTTCAGGTTTCTTATTCTTTGAAATGTCAAAGTGTTTTTCTAAACAGATACTGACGACCGTTTTTGATGTTGTAACAATAAAAGGTAACAATAGTAAGGTCAAATATACAGACCTGAATTGCTTCTCATTTAAAAATAAATTTTCTTTTGTAAACAAACCAGTTAGTGTAATAAGCGATAATAATTAAACTAGACTGTTTGGTTGGTTAAGAGGCGTTCGATTATTGCCCAACCAGGCTATTACTCGCTGGTAATGCACGCTGAAACATTATGAATATTCGAATGACACTTAACCTATAGAAACTTTGATTGTAAACAAAAAACAAAGCGATGAAAAAGTTGAAGAAGATGACATGCTTCAGAAACATATGCATTTCAACAAATCAACAGCCAAATATTTTAAGGTTTATATGTCATTTCACAGCACACCAGTAACATTTCATCAAAGAAAACTTTACACATTAAATATGAAATCCTCTTTTAACTCGATGCTCTGATTTATGTTAAAATTCGTTAAGAATTCTCATTGTTATTCATATAGTTTTCGCAAGCGCGGCCAATACCTTTGACATCGGTCAATATATTACCTATTTAATGCCCTCGTAAACAGGCTTAATATATTGAGATGTATTGCTTTCAGTGATTTTAACATATTTTTAGCTCCTTAATTATCATAGCATTTATATTCCTGTTGTTGTTGTTTTTTTAAGACAACCAGGTTTTTTATCAACCTTGGTCAAAATTTACCTTGAACGCAGATCTTCAGCTACACCACACAACTTGTTATTTTCCAGTTGCAACAAAGCCTTCTCCTTTGCAGTATCGTCCACTAATTTTCTTGCATCTGCAAGTTCTTTTTCAAACAAGATTCGAACATTTGCGACTTCCTTAAAAACATTTTCTTCCGAGGTCGATATTTCTGCAGATAGTTTGGTATTTTGGTGCTCCAGATATCTCATACGATCGATGTATGTTGCTAAACGATCATTTAGATCGGAAAGTTCTTCTTTCTCTTGAACTCGTGTTCGTACATTTGAAGACTGAAAGAATGCCCTGCTTGGACTCTTTCGACCTTCAGGTTCATAAGGCATGTTTAACAAAGGTTTATTTGTAGTTAATGCATTAAACTTCTTCACAAAAAAACTAATCATATGTACTTCAACAAATTTTTGAGCGTTCCACACAACAATGCGGATCCAAACGTGTTCTAAAAGAGTACAGAAGAAGACGAGCCATTCAATAACAATGAAAAACAGCCTGTCACATACTCACAACCGCCCTTATACTAAATAAGGATCTACTATGTATTATTAAGTAGCTGCATCACATCTGTCTTTTGGAGTGCGGAAATAAAATTATTTACCATTCAAATAATTGAAATAATGTGTTTATTATCAGTTCCACCCAACTTTTTAAAAGTGTAGCTTTCAACTTCATTTTTCATTGCTTTGTGTCAGGGCCTGTCGGTTTTGCAGCGTGTTTTAAAATTTAATAACCTGTCAGTTTTGTTTTTAATTTTTAACTCACATTACAGTACTGAATAAACAGGGGAGGGGAGGAGTAATGGGGGGTGGTCATTTGAATATGTATTGACAATAATTGTGGGGTGATACAATTGGATGGGTGAAAAAAGGGAGCATGGATATTTCGATTATGGTTGCGTATTTCATTTAAATGACACGCCATTTTAATGCAATATTGTTCTTGATCCTTTTCTTTAGACTACTTGTAGTCAGATACTGTTTCAAATTGGTTACAAGAAATATTAAGCAGCCAAATGAGGGCTTCACGAAATAGTATGACGGGCAAGTCTCTGTGAAAATGTTTAAGGGCTAACAACTAGTATATATATAATACTTGCACTTCCCATTGTTACTGTCAGACTTTATTAATGTTATTCATAAGTTTATGAAGTTTCCTCAACATGTTGATTTGATGAGGGCTTGACTCGCACTAAAATATTCTTTGAATTCCAAGCTGGAACTGCGGGCACATGCTTAACAACATGCATTTATGGAAGAAAAGATAAAACTCTTTTTATAAATGTTTTAGCGAACTTTTAGCTTTTAGTCAATGTATTTTTTTACATTAGCAAGGCATTATTTGTATCTTTCACATTAATGTTTTCAGTTACTCCAAAGTAATAATGACTGTCAGTAATTCGGAAAATGACTTGCTGGTCGTGGTTTCCGTGTAGGTATAAGGTAGCCTGGCATGTGTAGCCTGGTATTTTTGAAGTCACCGATCTAACTACGACTGTGTGGGAGATTTCATTCTTTCATAAGCTTCATTTCGATTGTGAGATAATGTGAAATGAGATGACATGATTTTTTGCACATGATTTATTAATTCATGTTATTTGTGTTTCCACTGTGAATTACTTACGAAGTAATAACGAACGAGTTTTCTTCTGAAAGAACACTAAGTGTGATAATTAAACGCTTTTTTTTATTTAACATAACATTCAATATTTTTATTTTAAATTTTTAATTGTCAATTTTTATTTGACAGCTCTTTTAATGACGGCTACGTGAGGTGTGAGATGAAAAGACTGCATAGTCTTCTACTTCCTCCTGCCATTTTATTCTACGTCCCTGATACATATAAACATTTATGCTTATACTTATGTGTATGTAGAACTTTTATTTGTAATTTTAAAATAGTTGTATGTAATTTTTTTGGCGTAAAAAACAAAAAAAAAAACAAAAAAACAAACAAAAAAACAATGGTAATACACGTTTTGTGGTGTCCAGCATAGTTTTTATAAGTACAATTACTAAGTGTAAATTTAAGAAAAGAAAAAAACGGAGTAAAACTAAAAGCAAGATAGTACTGTTGCCATTGAATCAAAAAAGAATGACACACGAGTAAATTGAATTCGACAAAATGGGTCGTGTATCGCCCGCTTAATAAAAACTGCTTACCGAAAAAAAAACTTATGTTGTAATTTTTATTATGTGACTTTTCACGCTTCTGCTATTAACTGATTTCATTATTTTTCTGTATAGACAGGAAAATAAGGCTAATAAATCATTTATTACCAGGTTAAAAAACAAGAAAATAGAACTTTCAAAATGCCACTGGTTTATAAAGAAAACACATCGATGATTGTAAACCAGATCATTTTTTGTAGCTGAAAGTTTGAAACATATTCGATGCAGAATTTGTTTAACAATAAATATCAACCTCGTTCCCAGGGTGGGTCGCCGCTATCAACTTCATCAACAAGGCAAATTCTTGTTGATGAAGTTGATAATTATGCTTATAATTATGATATATATACCCGAAAAATAATTTATGAACAGTTATTACCCTGCAAAAATTTATTTCTGCCCCGCGCGGGAGTTTTATGTAAACAAGAATATAACAAATATGGCGGTCGATTAATTTTGTGGAGTGGATAAAAAGACCAGCAAAGTTTTGCATTAACTTTAGGAAGGCCAGTTTGAGAAATGTGTTAGAAAAAGATACCATTTTATAGTTCTACATGCAAATAAAGAAAATTTATCTCGATAATTAAATTTATATATGTGAGGTGTTTGTCTTTCTCTACAGAACTCTACAGAACATCTTAATAGCTAATAGCCATATATATCGATGTTGTTAAATTCATTACCCTACTTGGGTACAAAACTCAATGTCGTTAGTCAATGTTTGAGTCTATTTTTATAAATATTTTCGTGACAAGCTGGCTGTTGTTGTTCTCTTTAAATCTTATGCTGCCAAATTAGCTAAATTATCTGTCACATCTCTAATAAACATTTTGTTGGCTAAAAACATTGCAGCTCAATTTTATTGTGACGTGTGTTGTTTAAAATCCCGAAACCTCTTACGCAAATCGACAGGCAAAATAATGCAGGTTGAATCGGTCTTTTCACTGTCCAATGTGTTCTTTTTTCTTGCGTGTTTGGGAATTCTCCTTCCTCTAATCCTTCCTCCATTGGTTCTTGTGTGGCATTTTCCTGTGTGTTTTTCTGTTTTTTGTTCTTTATTGTTTTTCTTGTTGGTCTGTTCTTTATTTTTGTTATTTGTGTGGGCTCTTGTTTAGTGTTTTGCATTTCTTGTGTTGTAATTTTTGATGTCGTTTTTAACTTGTGTTTCGGTATCTTTAGTAAGTCAGGCTGTCCTGTATATTGGACTTTGATTGTCTCTCAAATATCTTAATATATCTTGATATATTTTCATTCAGTTTCTTGAATGAAAATTACGTCACATCTACCATCAACAAACATTCACCACTGAAGGAGAAAAATGTTCGGGGAAAGCCCAGTCCCTGGTTGACACGAGAAATACGTCAGTTGATGCACACAAGAGATTATCAACTACGCCGCTTCAAACAAACTAGCCTTGATGCTCATTGGGACAATTATAAGAAACTCAGAAATACTGTAACAAAAAAGATACGTGCTGCAAAAGCAAACCACATCAGAAATGTATTTAAGCAATCCACTGACAAACCTAGCGACTTCTGGAAGCAAATCAAAAACTGCTATCCTACTAAGGGTACATGTGCTCCAAGTAAATTTTTCAAAATCAATGGGGAAAATGTATCGAATCCCAAATGTATATCAAATGCATTTTGTTCGTTTTTTACGAAAGTCGGATCCAAATTAATGAACTGTAAAATCATTAATTACACATGGAAAATGTTTGACCATCGGGACCCCCTGAAGGATATAAACCGAACTAATGCAACATTTAAGTTTAAAGAATTAACAGTCCGAGAAACATTAAAAATCTTAGAATCGACAAATGCATCGAAAGCGGCAGGTCCGGACACATCACCTGCAAGAATTGTAAAGGATATTGCTCCCGTAATTGCAGCACCACTTACGTTCTTAATAAATGCAAGCTTGTTATCTGGCACCTTTCCAACATCAGAGAAAACTGCAAAAATTAACCCTGTGTTTAAAAATGGAGATCGCAGTAATATTGATAATTACCGTCCGATCTCTGTGCTCAACATCCTGTCGAAGACCATCGAGAGAGTCGTTTATAACCAACTAGCTGACTACCTGGAAGAAAACTTCTTCCTGAGCAAACACCAGTATGGCTTCCGCCGGAAACGATCGACTAGTGATGCAGTTACCAAACTTACAAATAACATCCGCGAAAACATGGACAAAGGCAAAGTAACAGGTGCCTTGTTTATGGACCTGAAAAAAGCATTTGACACTGTTAACCACAGTTGTTTACTTTACAAACTTCCTTACTATGGCATACTTGGTAAAGAGGTTGATTGGATATCTAGCTACTTGTTTCACCGAAGCCAAATCGTTAACGTTGATGGAGTACTTTCTGAGAAGGAGTTTGTTACCCATGGTGTACCCCAAGGTTCGATATTGGGACCTCTGCTATTTGTCCTTCTTATAAACGACCTTCCGATCCAGCTAAATTACTGCAACGTATTAATGTATGCTGATGACACAGTGATTTATTTTTCACACAAATCGCTAACTGAGATCGAAAAATGTATAAACTCAGATGCTGAAAAAGTGTTCAGATGGATGCAAGATAACTGTCTTATCCTAAACCCAAAAAAGAGAAAAACAGAATTTGTAACATTTACATCTCGATCACGTAACACCCAGATCAATATAACAATCAATAACAATGAAATCCACCAGCCTGCGTTCTACGAATATCTTGGTGTAATCATGGATAGCCATCTAAACATGAGCTCTCACCTTCAACGAATGTACAGGCGGGTTAGTTCAAGGCTCAAAATGCTCAAGAAAGTAAAACATAACATTTCACCAATTGTTGCTGAGAAGATATTCACGTCAATGATTCAACCTCTAATTTTCTACTGCTACCCTGTTTATGGTGGCATGAGCGATACATGGCGATTGAAATTCGAATCGTTATTTCTGAAAGCAAAATTCATTGTCAAAAATCGTAAAAAATGGCCAACTTTCACAATACGACTGAAAAGAAAAATTGTTATTGACGTCTTCAAATCGTTACATTTCGAAACTGATGGGAAATATGTTATGATCAACCACTCGATAAACACTCGAGGAAAGAACTGTTCACTTCGGCTCCCATCAATTAAATCTGAAGCTGGGAGGAAATTATCATATTATCAGGGAGCAGTTATTTTTAACTCCCTACCTGTTAGTATTAGGAAAGAAACTAATTTTAATTTATTTAAAAAACTAGTAAACAATTATGATTTTTAAACTTTTCTGGTTCATCCACGATGTGGGAAGGAACGGTTGACGCCAACGACACAAACAACACAATTTCCACGTCCTCTCACTGCCAATGTATGGATTGTGTGATGACGTCGTCCGTCGTTTCTTACATCGTGTTTCTTGATATACTTGAAAATTTTTCGCACAAAGTCTTTCACAATATTTTTAATTTTCTCATATATGGTTCTCAATGTTCATTCTCTTAAATTTTTCAATATCCGCGAATTTTTTATTTCTCTCCGTTTAAATCTTACTTCGAAAATTTTATATTTTGTTATTTTTTGTTTTACACAGGTCTCTCATTGATAACAGTAACATTTACATATATCCTGTATATATTTACTGACGTAGATAAACCTGTATAAAGATGAATAATAATAATAATAATAATAATAATAATAGATAAACTCTTGTTCTATTGTATGTCATTTTACAAAGCAATCTCTTCCTAACTCTAAAGCTATCATATTATCTATTTAATAATAGCCGTATTCTGCGTGTTCGAAACGGTTGTGCGCAGTATTATTTGGAAAATCCACGCAGAACACGATTGTTACGGACTTTGTTTTGGTGGCACGCTGCATAATTTTGGAATCACGGCAGAACCCCCCAAAAAAGGAAGGTCATTTTGGCTTGGAATTGATGGTGTCAGGTTTTTAGGTCTCTTGACCTTTTTCTTTTCTAAATACTCTATTTCTATAGGAATATTTATTTTCTGTATGTTTTCACATGTTAAGATGAATATATCTTCACGTTTTCTATGCAGTGTGGCTACAACAAAATTCTTAATCAATAATTCTTATGCTAAATGCAGTCAGCTGTTTCCTGTCTTTTTATTTAAAACGAAGTTGTGATAAAGTTGTTCTGAAAGAGGGTATTACGCCTATACGGATGTGCAACACGGTTTGCCTGTACTACGCGCTCAGCTCGGTGTTAACAACAGATGGTTTCCCGTGTTTTTATTTAAACCGAAGTTGTGATAAAGTTGTTTTGAAAAAGGGTATTACGCCTATACAGATGTGCAACACGGTTTGCCTGTACTACGCGCTCAGCTCGGTGTTAACAACAGGTGTTTTTATTTAAACTGAAGCTGTGATAAATTTTATTTTTGTAAAAGGGTATTACGCCCATACGGATGTGCAACACGGTTTACCTGTAAGCGCTTAACCCTGTGTCACAATTAGTTTTTTAACCTCTGCGGAAACTTATTCCGCAAAAGAATAATATTGTCAGATTGTTTTTGCTACGACGGGGTAACAACGGGTTGTAAACTGTGTTTTATTTCATCTAAAGTTGTGGGAAAGTTATTTTGTGAAAAATATGTAACGCCCGAAACACTATGATGTTGTGTGCGCTTCACTCGATTTTCCATAGGAATGTTAAAAAAGGATACCTTTTTGTTCGCTAGAATTTTTGGTAGTGGTTTAGGGTATTTATACATTCTGCGATAATTTTTTTTTGTGTTCATCTTACGTGTATATTTCAAGTATATATTTTTTTGTTGCTGGATACTTGTACACCATCTATTCTGTTGCTCAAAATCATATCACAGTAGTGATGATAGCTGTCTCTGCGCCAATTTATAGCTGTGTTACTGACACACGAAATGAGATATATAGAGGACGGGCCAATTTGTGGATAGACTTTGTGATTGGTTTAGTACGCGCGAGCAGTCAAAACGAAGTTTGTAAAAATATATCACATTTCTTATTTATAGCTTGCTTTTAGCAGACAACGAAGATTAAATAAAGGTGATTAAACTGAAAGACATCAGAAATAACATACCTTTCTTACAACTTTTTATGACGAAGTTCACAATCAACAACTTAATATTTCACAACCTCCACTTTAAAAAATACCATAGATACAAATAAGTAAAAACACCTGTAGTCATTTATAATTCCAAAACTATTGAAGAACTCAAAAAATGTCATATTGCATCGGCACCGTGCGATAACTAGTAATTATTTAACGTCAATAACTTAATTTAAATCAATGAAGCCATTGCAATGCACTTAAAATTTGAGGCCAAATAACTTAGAAACGCTTGGGAAAAGCTGATATCATCTCCTGCAGGTTCAATTGTGCAATTCTCCTTCTTTTCTACTTTTTGATCCATATTTTTTTCTGTTTTCCCCCGCAATATCTTTCGGCGTGTTTTATTGGCGGAATTGTTTTTTTAGTCAGATCGAAGAAGACGTTTACGGTTTAATTTGCGCAACCCTTCAATGTGTAACTTCCAGGAATCATACCAAGCTGTTCATAAATCAAAACAGTGCCTTTTCGGTCCATGTTGAAGTTAGCCACTGTATCATAAGCTTCAATTTTTTAACTGGTTGAGCAAGACATAATGGGACTTGGGAATATTCTCCCAGATTGTGCCGTTAAAAATCTCGTTTGGATTTTGGGTCTAGCCATGTAAATATTTTTGCAAAACTTTATCATCGCTTAGTTCTTCAAATATTGGTACAATTTGTCCCCTGGTTTGCACGTATTAGTTCCATTTGCCTTTGCCCATTTTAAATTTGCGCCAACTGTCGGCACCAGTGGAGTAATGAGCAATTATTTTTTAAAGAAGATCCAACATTATGATGGATGGGGAGATAGAACTCTTACAACATAAACTTGCAAGGGTTCCTGCTTTCATTGCTTTTACATTTCCTTTGCTTTGTCGTATCGCTATTCGGAAGTAATTCTGCATCTGTCGATTGCAGCATCTGCTAATCGGCTATTTCGCCTAATCATTTTAATTTATTTTTTTAATTGACGTAAACGGGTTTCCACTCTCTTTTGGTAATGGCCAACATATTCGAGCTAGTAATGGGTCTTTTCGCTTTAATTCTTCTTTGGGGTAACATGCTTTACAATTCCGACTTTCCCACTTTCGATGTAAATAGCGCGGTCACAATTCCGTTTAAATATAAGAAGCCGCGTCGTTGCTAAGAACCGTCACAAGAAATGCTAATATCCGTTACACCATCATCATCGGAAAAATATCCCTAACTTCCATGGCTGCATCGGTCATTGTTTATTCTGCCACATATTTGTAGCACTGGTCAATTGTATGAACTGATATATTGTAGTTTTTTATGCGTCTTGGGTTTCGGCATATTCATAAGAGATGTAAAAAACATTTCATTGCGGAACGTCCGTGTCACAACACACGCATCGTGCACACTTTTCGTTTGTTTACATCCAACAATCTTCCACAGGGCATGGAAGTAAAAACCAATGAAAGAAATCTCAGCTCTTGTTTTCACATCCCGGACATGACAACAGCTTGAAAATATCATGAAATAGAGATGTATCAATATTCCGTACCCACTAATTTTATCCTTTTCCTTTGTTGTGGATGCATTTATGTCTTCCACTTTTCGTGAAGAAGAAGTTGAAAGTCGATGGTAGAAATGTTGGAGGAGGCCAAATTGGTGTCTGCTGAAGGTCCTTCTTCGTGGGTATATACTGATGCGGATTCATTAGCTTCATTATTTTCAAGGTCGTCAGTAGTATATACAGCTTCTTATTTGTCACTAAAGCCCCTTCTTTTCTTCCTATAATGTGTGTATTGCTTGATTCTAACTCTTCCAATTTCGCAACAAGATTTACTGTGGTTGTGATGCTATCTCTTGCTGAGTAAGTCTTCGATTTGTTGCGCTTTTTAAAGACAGATAATTCGCTTGTTGTTTCAATATATGACGTCTTAGAACTATGAAAGTAAGATGGACTTTTTCTAAAAGATTTACGGCTTTTAGGTCTTTCTGAAGGCATACCTTTGTTGTTAGGAACGTTGCTAATGCCATTAAAATTTACTAGGTGGTTAAAATACCCCAATATCTTTAAATATAATTATTTTGACTAAAAAATAATTTCAGATTCGCTTTTGTCGATAAATTCTGCCCTAGAAACAATAAAAATGTTTGAAAAATTTACAGGGTGTTTGCTGGCAAGCAAGAACTTCAGATTAGAATTTGTCCACGAAGACCAGCCCCTCCCCATTCACCTGTGACTGTGCTGTGACTGTGAAGCGTCAAAAAAATTATCATCAAAAAGGGTTTTACCTTAAGTTTTAAAGACTGAATTTAGGGATTTAAGGGATTTGAAACAACATTCAAACGACGCTTTATGTGGCTACTTCTTTATCAGATTAAAAATATTAGTCACAGAATAATATTTTTTGAGGAATTGCTTAGACTCGCACACCCTTCGCAGAAGTTGAATGGTGGTGCATGTTTTTTGTCGCCAGCGCTTAAGTTTCTTGATGAAGACCAGGACTTACAGGAAAGTGCTCACAAAAGGTTTGTTAGAAAAACACTTAAAAATACTTAAACATCTGCGACTCGTGTAAAATGAAGCTTGTAATATTTGTAGTGGAGACTTTAGCACCTACGTTAATCTCTAAAATTGTGAACAGAACTTTTTTGCCCTGTATTCATCTATATGATTTGTGTCTATCGATGGCTAATACTAGCTAACTCACTCCTCTCCTGTTATCAGCTGTAATAAAAGGTAAAAATTTAACATCAATTTAAGAATACCACCATTCTCCACGTTCCTTCAAAAACATCTCACCGCCTTTTTTCGTACAGTTTGAACTTGTTGAAGGTTGAATCCAATTTATCGAATTAAAGAATATGTTCAACTTTTTGGATTTGTGAAAAGAAACGTTCAACATTTCTTCAAAATTTATTTAAAAATTGCAACTAATCACACTCTCCGGAATGCAATTCAAATTTGTGTAATTGTATCAAAAAAGCGATGCTCGATAATTTGTCGAATTTGAAGAATGGATCATCAGCAACTTTTGAGCGCAATGTTCGAATTTGACTAACCGAATTCAACAACCAGATGGCAAAAAACTGCTGACATAAACATAGAAAAGCTGAAAGGGATTGTGTATGGCCTACTTACTTCTCTGCTCTCGGTTAAGCATTGTTTTTTTTTATTTTGTGTTTTATTTACACCAAACATTGTTTCCTTGTGCCTAAAGTGATAAATAATTCTGTAAATTTTATATACTTTGTGCATCGCATTTGGTTGTCTCTTGTTAATAAATGCTCCCAGCGAATAATTGAAGCACTGCCTTGCTCAAAGAGACAACAATTGAATAGCAACTCGGTGTTCATTCAGTTTGCGCTAAATTATTTTCTTTTTCCTCATATTTTAAACGTTTTTTTTGGATCAACCGTTATTAAAACGTCTGCGATCAGTACTTTCAAAAAATCTTTGTACATACACTATTTTGGCGTTCAAAACTTATTTGGTAGCATTCAAACGTTACTTTAATATACCCATAGTTAACCGATGACATACTGAACTACTTGGACCATTTACCTTGTTCAAAATTTATTATAGTCGAATCAACTATTTTACAGAACAGGATTATGTCATGGCATTTCCTGAATTTCCCTTCCAAATCAATTTCAAAAATATCCAGCTCAAGATTCTTTTAAAATACTATATGATTTTTTTTTCACGTTGATAATATTTTTTAATTCTTATTTTTATTTCTTTTCTATTACTTGTTCAGCCTGGAACTGTTTTTATTCCTAATAAGCATATTTAATTTATTTTACATTCATGAAATCTAAGGATATAAAAGTTTTGCTGTAACAATTTATTCTGTGAACAACTCTACCTTGTAAGATATTTCTCGACGTTCGTTGTGTGTTTAGCGGAGAAAAAGACAAAACAGTAAAAACCTCTTGTCCATTGTTCTTTTTTGGTTTTTAATTCAGCGATTTTCAGCCTTTGTTTAAAAATTTCAAATTTCAGGACTTTCCAGGTTATTGGAAACCCTGAGGTTAAGTGGAAATCTTCAAGCCGCAGCGCTTCTTGTTTCATGCGAAAACAATCCACGTTTTTAAGTCACCCACAGAGTCACTGAATAGAGACTCTTTTATTCAACAATGTTCATGCAGATATCACGATAAATAAGATTTCGCACATTTTTTAACTAAATATTTTTCACAGTATTTCTACGCTTGGTTTCTTTCTGTATGATTTATGTTATGACAAAAATTTGCAAAAAACATTCTGTCGAAGGTACCATTTAAAGATTCGTGGAATTGCTTTTTTTCCTGTATGCAAAAAACCTTCACGTAAATTACACTGTCAAATGAAACTTTGCTTTACACTTCAAGCTAAAGACGAGCTGATACTTAGCAAAAAAAATCTCTGTGAAGAAAAGAAAACATAGTAGAATTTGTTTTGAGTTAGAAATAGCCATCATTGATTCAAGATATTGAAGAATTTTTTTTATAGGGAGTACAAAACGGTTCATGTAAGCTCTCTGTCATGGAAGTTACTCTCCATCCTCGCACATTTTGGAGGCAGGGTGTAATAAATGATCACTCGAAAGATCAAGTACAAATAATTATACACACTTCACAACTCTATAGACAACATGTTTATGAGCAATTATTGTTTTATAATGAAATTGCTACTTTTTTATTGTTATTTTCTAAAATAATAATGGTAATAAAATTTTAATATTCTTTTTGGCGGTAAAATGTGCTACTGTCTGTCAAATATATCAAATATCAGTAAATCGAAAGTTTGTTTTGACTGGGAAAGAAAGACAACGCAATGAGCTATATTTGGTGAGAAAAATACCATGTCACAAGCTTTAAGAAGGTAATAAATACCTCTGAAAAGTTTTTAAAGTCATCGTTGTTGCTTCGACTGGGTTGACTATATGTGTACAATAATTGTGTATGTTTATATGCAAATTTTTTAAGAACATAGCTAGCTAGTTAGCTAGTTCAAAAAAGTTGGAAGTTTACTTCCTCAGAAAGTTTGATTTGATGCAGGGGCGGCGCCACTAAGGGGACTGGAAGTAATATTTTTTTATTTTCTGCCAATAAGTGTCTCTATCACTGCATGAAAATTGATGTTATCCAACCAGAGAAGCTACAGGCTATCCTACTAAATATAGCTGTTTTACGTGTTTTAGGACTCTAAAAATGCGTTGGCTTCCACGGACACCACCAGGGGACTTACAGCGCCCCTGGACCCCAGCTGTTTCGGCAACTCGCTTCGCTCTTTGATTGTCACTAAAATCTCAAAATCTCCCACTAATGCCTAAGCCACAACACACAAACTGTTCGCATATTGCCCTTGATTGTTTTCTAAATGTATAAATATACAATCATGTTATTTAGGCTGGCTGCTGTTTACTTGAAGAAATTCAAGCAATTTAGTTATGTGTATTTTACTGAATTGGTTGGCTAGCAAACACTGGGTTGCAAAACTTGTAGCTAGGGGAATCTTGGAAATTGGCAAATGATTTGCCCACCTGACCATAGCACTTCGTTGGTTCTCTAAGGTGCAAATATGGCTACATAATTTTCAAATGGTCGTGTCATTCTGGGTGCCTGACTTAAAGTAGCTAGCAGAAATCTAACTTCATATTAACATTTACATTTTTTATTCATTTTGGCTGAACTTTAGAATTCTCAATAACTGTAAGTTCATATATGTGTCTGCATCACTGCTTTTATATGATGACCAAGATTTTGCTGTACGAATCCCAAAGTTGCTTTTTTATTATTTTTTTGCACAAAATTTATTTAAACAATAGTTAACTGAAACTGAATTCGTATATGGTGGACTCACTGCTTGCAGTTATATTGGGTGAAAAAGGCTTCAAAAAAATTTACTTTAGAAGTCTTTTTTGCTTTTACATTTTGTGGCCTTAACATTTCCAAAAAGCCACCCATTACTAATAAATTCTGCTTTTTCTATTCATAATGACATGTTTTTAAAACGCCTTACAGCTTTTTTATTTTTAACTCGACAAGCTCACATTTTATTGCATGCACAGATATACAAAAACAAGGTTTTTTGTTTAAAACATAAATAATCTAAAAAATTTATCAAAAGCATGCTGGTTTGAAAGTTGAAATCGACAAGTCCACATGCTTTGTCAATTTAATGTATCACTGCCTTAATAGTTGAGAAAGAATTGGTATACGACTTTACCAACAGCAAAGTATTGCTACCTTAAAAGAAAAAAATGTTTGGGGAACAATTTTTTGAGGAAATTATTTTGGGGATTTTGGACCAAAATTAGTTCCATAAAGTCGCACTTTTTAGAGCTCATCAAAATTCTGCTGCTGTTCAAAAAACGACTTTTAATTGATATATACATCTATTTATTGTTATCATTCTGCTTTGAAAGTATTTAAAATGCCAAACTAGCTAACCGTGAAGATTAATTCAGTATTCTCATAAGAGCATCCAATCAAAAAAAGATATCAGCAAAAAGATATTCTTTGCAACTAATTTTTTCGTATACTGGCATAATTTTAGGTTGAATCTTATCTGACCTATATTATCTTAGTCAAAATTGATATGCTGTCAAAAACGGCTTATCTGCGTCTCTGAAAAGGGCTAAATTCTGAAACTCAGACTATTTTTTGGCTAAATTCCATCAAACCAATCTAAAACCATATCATACCAAATCTCAAGTCAATATTTTAATTTTTACTGAAGTTATGGGACGCTATATATACTATATACTCGGTTTCTAGACTTTTTTGTCAATTTCTTATGTTCACTGCTTTGTAATTAGTATTAAAACTCTTGAAATAATATATCACAGTGGTGAGCTGTTCAATATCTACCACTATCTTCAGTACATCCTTGATTTAACCATATGCCAGATTGAGCGCTCAATCAAAGTGTGACTTAAAATTTGGTTGAGTTCGATTTTCTGAAATTTCTTCATAGCGTGTTAAAAAAGACCTAGCGAGAATCAGTTTAAGTAAATCTTCCTACCTTTTCTCTTCCTCAAAATGGCTGTGTAATTTTTTTATGACTTGTGTAAAATTATATTTTATCGGATTGGTCTAAAAGTACTCCATAACAAGTTTCAGGTCAATAATTTTTTTTTTTTTACCGAAGTTATTGCACTTTGAATTTTCTTGAATTAGGCCGGGTAAATGTGCAGTCAATGATAAAATGGCTCCGACGGTTAACCTACTGGCTTTTTATATTTTTTATGGAAACCAAAGCATATAAAGTAATAAAACATGCCCACTAATAACAACCTGATATAATTTCAAACGTAATGATACATATATTTTGTAAAAAAAACATTTTCAATATTTTGTGCAAAATTATTTTGTCTAAAAAGGACATGGGCGGCACTAGGTCTCTCAGCTAGTAATTTTATGTAACGTCATTCTTTGCATAAAGCTGCAAATTAAACCTGGCCACTTGGAAACAAGTTGAGTTTCTTTCTTTTGTTTTTATCTTGATTGTTTGCTAGGTATAGTGTGCTAGCTAGCTACTTTTCTAGTTTTATTAAACTTTTCCATGTAAGCAGTATTACTTTATGATGTCTTATTTTATACTCTCATTGCTTAGTAATGTTTTTTATAAAATTTTTCACTTTGAAAAAGACATGATACTGATACAGCTCCTCCGCCATTTTAATACGAACAGCTTCCTCCTGTTCGTCACAGACTCGCCGCCTCGCCAAAATGTTTTGTATGATGCAATAATTATGTGACATATCCGCGCCAATCAGGTTTCATATCGGACCAGCCTCCTCCAGAGCCATGTTCGTATCGCCGTCCCGGGGTCAGAAAAGATACAAGATGCCCTTGGGACGAGGTTGATAATTAAGATGATTTTAAATGTTGGTTTTGTCCTCAGTGCTCATAAATTTATTTACCGCCAGTAGCTCGACTTTCGTGTAAATCACTAAAGTTAAAAAATGAACAGCCCGTTTTGTAGCCCCGTTAATGATGCTGGGAAATGAAAAGAAATTTTTTACAGCAGAAAAAATATTTATTTTTATATTTTTTTAGACAACTACCTTTACCACTCATCCCTCAATAGATGACCTGCCAATTTTTACAAAAATTTTAAAAAGTTTGCAGTTTTTTTTGCACATGCGCAAGCATTTCTGTAGGTAGGAAATATAAACAACAGACCACAGTAACCGAAGAAATCCATCCAAAAAATAAAACATTCGCTAAAAACTAATGAAATATTTCAAGAAGAATTAGAAGAATATAGTTAAAATTTAATTCCTGTTCCTCTTGGATCTTATACTACCCAAAAATCTTCATTAATAGCCATTTCACCCTGTCCGAGTCCTGTTTTACCTACACAAAAGTGCGCGCATGCCCATTGTTTTCAAAATAAGATCAAATCAACTACGTCACGCGGAAAGTGGTCTATTATGTTTGACTTTTCCAGATTGTCTGTTGTGGAATAAGGAAAAAGTGAGTCCTAGTTTAAATTCTAGCTATATTCCTTCAGTAAAAACATCTACACTATGAAAAAATTAAACCGAGAACATTATTCATGCGCACAGAAAGTTCTTTCCCCAACCTTTCTCTTCCGGTTCATCGATTTGTAAGCATTCTCCTGATTTGTCGTCTTTTCCGTTGAATGACCAAAAAAAGTTATACGGGGCTGCTTTCTTTGAACATAAATAATTATTATCCCAACCATCCGTGTTACTCGATCCTGTAACTTTTACGCATTTCATGTTTGGAATGGTGCCTAAAAAACGATTAAACATTTAAATTTTAAAGTTTCATCATTTTTTCGTTGGATTAGGTGACTTAACTATACTCAAAGAAAAATATAATTAGTTAAAAAATAATACACATGAACAAATAGAAATTTTTGTTTATTTAAATAAATCGTAACAAGTTATAAGCAAGAAGTCATACGAGTTTCATACAGACTTATTTGTCCTTCCAAAATTAGACAAGCCACAACTAAGCAACGGTTGGAAAATACAGAAACGTAAGCAACTCTGACAAAGTATACACCAGAAAAAAGTATTCAGCATGACTTATGAAAATTAGTTTTCGCAAAAATAAGTATTATTTAAACATTTAAACAACTTAATCTGTAATTCAATTCCTTTAAACATTACCTTTAGTTGACCATCTCAACGATGGGTTTTTTTCTTTATCTTTGTAGCAGAGGAAGTTGTTCGACCATGCAGGATTCTTTTTAGCTCCTTCGATCTTCACACAATTGCATCTGCAAGATGGGGCTGCAGTATTGCAATTACATGAAGATGGTAGACCATTATTTGACCAAGTAAAGTCTTGGGGCCAGCATGGATAACCTAAAGGAGGAAAGGAATTGACATCACTGTTAATAAAGATAAATTTTGGTATATTTGTTTATAAATACTTGCACGGGAATGGAAATAAGAATCTTACTATTTATCCATTAGTTTTGAAAAATTATTAATACACGCGAGTAAATTACAATCAATACCATCAACAAACGTAAATACCATGACTAGCTGAATTTCAAGGCACATAAAAATTGCTTATACCGCCATTAAAACACTGTTAACAATACCCGTGATTGACCATCTTAACAGCCATTAATAAAATTTTAGCTTATACTTCAACTGTTCTGTACATACATTAGTAAATTTTTATTTTTGAAGTTGAAACATCTCCGTTGTATTAACAATGTGACTGAACGCGACATATGTTTAAATGTTCACCACATTTTAAGCTAGTTTAAGTAGTTATCCAATTGACCTTTATCTTATGAAACACATGCATGCTACCAGTGACGTTTTATAATGTAGTTATATTAATAAATCACGCAAAATATTAAAATTAATACCATTGTTTGTTGTACATTGAGCTTGTTGCTGACAACAAGGAGCTGCAAGGTGCAGGTGCTGGTGCTGGTGCCGGTGCGGGTGCGGGTGCGGGTGCAGCTGGCAGGCAACATGGCGCAGCTGTTGTTGTTGTTGTTGTTTTCGTAGTGGTTTTGCAGTAGTTGGCTTCTTTGTGATGGTAGTTGGAATTGTAACTATAGAGGTTACAACTGTCGGGACAATTTTAGAGACAACTTCTGTTACTACAGTTGGTATTACCTTTGTAACTTCCTGCGTTGCAGGAGCAGCTGTTCCTGATGCAGCATCTGCTGCTTTTGATCCAGCATGTCCTGCTTTTGACCCAGAATCTCCGGTTGTTGATTCAGAATCTCCTGTTTTTGATCCAGCGTCTCCTGTTTTTAATCCAGCGTCTCCGGTTTTTGATCCAGAGCTTCCTGTTTTCGATTCATCATCATCTCCTGCTTTCGATCCATTGCTGCCTGCTTTTAGTCCACTTGTTGGACCTGCTGTAGCCGAAGCTCTACTGGAAATAGTCGGTCCAACTGTAGCTTTTACCTTGTCTGACGAGCTTGTGTCGGATGCTGAAGAAGCACTCGCTTTGCCTGTAACTGAATTCGATGCTTTAGCCGTTGAACTACTTCGTGCTGTTGGCCCTGCTGCATCATCGAACTGTTTTTGCTTTGATTTGGTAGTCGTAATTGGTGCATCGGTGCTTATTTTTAATACATTTGCGGGTTGTGTAGAACGAAGCATCGTTTCTGTTGATTCTGTTGGTGCTGCAGCTTGCTTGTCATCATCTTCTTTGGATTTGTTATTTTCAGAAGATGGATTTTCAGATGGTGATTTAGTCGTGGTAGCACTTTCATCCGTTTTAGGAGACGGAGAGGTACTAACAGAAGTAGCTGCAGTGGTAGTAGCTTTTTCGTTACACTAGAAATAATGTCATAAGGATTAGCTGTGCAGCCATAAATTTGTAATCAACTTTCATAAGCAAAATAATCGAGTTAAGATAATGATAGGTTAAGATTATTTTTGTTTCCTTTTTTTCTGATAAAAAAATGTATTTGGACTAACGCCTTACATAAGCATTTGAAATTCTTTGGATGTCAATGTTACTCAATCCAGATCTTTGTCCTAATTCGTCGGAACTAACGCTAGCATCTAATGGAATAATTGTTTTCTGCAGTCCTGCATCTTTACCAAATGCACGCTGACCAAGATGCATAATGGAATAGTAGTCATACCTAAAATGATGGAACGCGCAAAATATCAAACCAGCCTAATCATGTTATCGCGTATGATGGGCACTCTTTTCGCTGGGAAATTTTAAGTTGCACTCCAAGAAACAGCTTAAAAAGGAAAAATTTGGAAGCATTCTTTTTTTTTAAGTCGTTAAGACCTGTTCTTAACTAACATGTTGGATCTAAAAAAATGTTACTTTTTCATAGCGGCATGACGTAAATAAATAATTTGTTACAACGTTATTTTTATAGCTTAATTTAAAATCTGCTCTCCCATTCTTTACAGTCCTTTGAGAGTTCGCAATTTTATAGTATATATAGTGGTTTTATTGTTTTAACAGTGTTATATATTCTTACCTGACCATGTAAAAGTTTTTACTTACGAAAAGCTTCATATTTTTATTTTAAGATGTTCTTATTCTAATAAAATCCTGCTAAGAATTCCTGCGCATTGCGAATTTTGACTTGATTCCATGAAGGTATGCATGTATTATTTTTATAAGCAACTCCGCTATTGTGTTTGTACTTCAGGTTGATAAAAAAGTGGGATACTTTGAGGGGATACCAAAAAACTTTGCTAAAAATATATCTAATACCCAGTTCGAAATATCCAGTTCGAAATATGTGATAAAAGAGATGTCCTACAAATGTATATAAACGAGAATCTTGGAGACACAGAAAGAACACCTATCAAAGTCATGTTCGTTATACCAAGAAATCATTGGTTGCTTAGCGGTCGTGCAAATTTTATAGGAGTTGCTTATAAAAAATACGTCTAACCAGGAATAAAAATAATCTAATATAGGCTTACAGTAAAAAAAAAAGAATGAAGGTGCAAGTGATAACATCTATGATGCAAGAGTAAGAATTGAAAAAGTTTTTAAACATCGTAAATCATGATGAGAAATAAATAACCAAAACACATTAATAATACAACACACTACTAAAACAAACATGCTACTAACAGGAAAAGCTGCAAAAACCAAGCAAAATATTTCAAAACAATGATCACATAATGCTTTGACAGAACAGGATGAATGTATGGTCGACAAGTACGGTGCATTGAAACGATGTAAACCGCATGCGAAGAAGAGATAACGTTAGATGCAAGAACTATGAGTTTACTGAAAAAGAAATACACTACGCCTTCTCGTGTACGTTTGGGCGACCAATAGTGTAGTGATGGTACCGAGATGAATACCTGAAAAGTGCTTTAGTGTCTGTGCTTAAGAATGACGTAATCGTATTTATTGACTGTTGGGGAGTTTGCTCTGGCTACGCCTTAGACTGTGTAAAAGCTGTTTATTTAATGCCAAGTATTGAAGAATCCTTTCCAGTATATTCCGCCTCTATTCAATCAAATGACACATAATTATTTATTACAATCCCCATTATGGATTTATAGAAGTAACATCAAGTGAAATACCTGCACAGGAAGAGCCCTGCCGCCATGCCAACATGCCCTAACGTTGTCATATTTCAATGTTTATGCTATTAGAAGATGAAAATCACTTTAAGGATTCGAAGATAATAAAAGCCACTCTGCTGATTTTATTTTACTGTAAGTTTACTCCAGAAATAAGAATAGCTCGATAATTTATCTAAATTAAATCTGAAATTTGCTATTACCTAGATCCCACCAAATCTTGAATGATTATATAACCTGATTTTTGGAAAACGTGTCAAAATAGATTACAGAAATGTGTTTGCTGGATAAAATAGCGAAAGTGAACTACAAGCGACATATAGCTGATTTATTGATGGCTATGAATTTAAATGAAAAATCCCGTTTATTAGTAACTAACTAACTTTACCCTAGTTACTACCTTGTTACTACTAAAGAAATAATTACCTGGCTATTTCACTGCGAAGCTTATATTGTCTAAAAAATATGATCTCAGAATCTGGTAATATGAGCTTGTTTTTAAAAATATCTGTGTAGACGAATGAAAGAGTCCAAGATAATAAGAAATCTTCAGATCAAAGCATGTCCATGTAATCGACAATGCAATGTTCTAAAGGATATAAGATATACAACCAGTAAAATAAGGAAAACCGAAAACGATTCAAATCGTAAAACAGACGCATTATAAGACGAAGATTATGTTCTTACAATTAAATATAGATGGTGGAAGACACATTTTAATACGTGGAGCATTGTTCAACTTGCCTTTTAGTGCGCCAAATAAGGATTCGTTATACGAAGACACATATCAACACTGCACACATGGTCACATTTAACCTTAACCCTATTCGGTCCGAGCGGCCTGCAGGTTATTTTAATAACTCTTTTCTGTCTTGCTGCCATGCAAATTCAGTAAGTATCATATACTTACTGAATTTTTTTAAACTAAAAACCTCGCAGAGCCTTACATAATGGCCATTACTCCAAGGTACCCTTTAAATTTCTATGAAATTAGGAAAATTCAATAATTTCGTTAGGATTATCCTTAGAACTTGAAACTTAACACACAACTTTATTTCAACAAGGGGAATCATACTGCAAAGTTTTGACACATGATCAACCCAATTCCCCGATTTTTTTAGATTTTGCACAATAATGGGGAAAAATCGGGTTTTAGGGCGATTTTTCTCATCCGAATTATTTGAAAACCGAAAAATATGTTAAATAACTTTAAACGTTAAACAGATTGCTAAAATTCGTTGTAGAACTAAATTAATTAAATTTCGATCCGATAGTAGTATTTTGGATAAATTTGGGGCTTCCGATGACAAAATACTGACGTAAGCAAGAAATCAAAAGTTAAAGAAGGGCGGCGGAATCAGCTTCCCCCTCGTTGTACTATGTTTGTACTATGTTTGAAATACCCCGGACATGTTTAATAAGTGAATAAAAAATGTTTTATGCAAATCGGCAAACGAAGCAGACAAACAAAAACTTAGTGCGAGAGGCTTCGGGTTAATAGCTTGCCTAGCTTAACACAACACGATAACTGAAAACAATAAGTAAATCAAAAAGGAGAAAACTTTCGATGCGCGCGTCATGCAAGTCATGGAACTCTTATTCTTGCTCGCCTCGGCGTCCGGAGTATTTCGGCGTCCGGAGTAAAGAATGTCGGCGTCCGGAGTAAAGAATGTTTTATGCTTGTCTTTTAAGACGATTGATAAAAAAATTAATGGAGTTATTTTAAGAAATAGTATTCTTTTCTAATTCGCTTTGCTCAACCGAAAATAACCTTATTTACTTTCAAATTCCATGCGGGACAATAACAACGCGGTATTTAGTATTGTAGTCGTCTTAGTTATCAGAGTTGCGCAACTTCGTAAATACGTAAATACGTGAATGTAAAAATGCAAATGTGAAGCATATATCAATATGGCTAATGGCTGCTCTACTAAGATCAGTGTTCAAAATATATTTAACTTGTTACAGCTCTGATGGTTAATCGACTTGTGAAAAGGGTGGGAGTTGTTGCACGTGTTATGAACGTTAAGACTGGAACTCGTGTGCCATGTAACGGCACACAAATATTACATAACAAAACTAAATACGAGTAATAAAGTTTTTTTAGAAATTTAATTACTTACGGACTGTTTTGTTGCTTTGGAATAATTGCGTTGCTTTCATGTATTTTGAAATTGTCTCTTTTGTCTAAATTGACATTAAAAATAATTCAGCAAACATTCATATCTGCTAACTATCTACATAGAAATATAATAAATAATAAATACTTATTATATTTCTATGCTATCTAATACCTAGTAAAAACCTAAAACTAAAGTCGGTGATTTTCTCATAAATATACGTGGTACGAAACACTTTACTCTTCCAATTTCGCAACAAGATTTACTGTGGTTGTGATGCTATCTCTTGCTGAGAGTTTCTTTGTTTGTTGCGCATTTTAAAGAAAGATAATTCGCTTGTTGTTTCAAATATATGACCCAGTCTTTAGAGACTATGAATAAGTATAGGCTTTTCTTCTAAAAGATTTACGAGACTTTAGGGTCTTTCTGAACGGCATACCCTTTGTTTTATAGAGAACGTTGCTATGCCATTAAAATTACCTCATAATGGGGTTAAATACCCCAATATCTTTTAATATATATTATTTTGACTAAAAAAATAATTTCAGATTCTTTGTCCGATAAATTCTGCCTAAGAAACAATAAAATGTTTGAAAAATTTACAGGTGTTTGCTGGCAAGCAAGAACTTCAGATTAGAAATTTGTCCACGAAGACCAGCCCCTCCCCATTCACGCTGTGACTGTGCTGTGACTGTGAAGCGTGCAAAAAAATTATCATCAAAAAGGGTTTTACGTTAAGTTTTAAGGACTGAATTTAGGATTTAAGGGATTTGAAACAACATTCAAACGACGCTTTATGTGGCTAATTCTTTATATCAGATTAAAATATTAGTCACAGAATAATATTTTTGAGGAATTGCTTAGACTCGCACACCCTTTCGCAGAAGTTGAATGGGTGTGCATGTTTTTTGGTCGCCAGACTTAAGTTTCTTGATGAAGACCAGGAACTTACAGGAAAGTGCTCACAAAAGGTTTGTTAGAAAAACACTTAAAAAATACTTAAACATCTGCGACTCGTGTAAAATGAAGCTTGTAATATTTGTAGTGGAGATTTTAGCACCTACGTTAATCTCTAAAATTGTGAACAGAACTTTTTTGCCCCTGTATTCATCTATATGATTTGGTGTCATCGATGGCTAATACTAGCTAACTCACTCCTCTCCTGTTTATCAGCTGTAATAAAAGGTAAAAATTTTTAACATCAATTTTAAGAATACCACCATTCTCCACGTTCCTTTCAAAAACATCTCACCGCCTTTTTTCGTAAGTTTGAACTTGTTGAAGGTTGAATCCAATTTATCGGAATTAAAGATGTTCAACTTTTTGGATTTTGTAAAAGAAACGTTCACATTTCTTTCAAAATTTATTTAAAAATTGCAAACTATCACACTTCCGGAATGCAATTCAATTTTGTAATTGTATCAAAAAAAGCGATGCTCGAATAATTGTCGAATTTGAAGAATGGATCATCAGCAACTTTTGAGCGCAATGTTCGAATTTCGACTAACCGAATTCAACAACCATGGCAAAAAACTGCTGACATAAACATAGAAAAGCTGAAAGGGATGTGTATGGCCTACTTACTTCTTCTTGCTCTCGGTTAAGCATTGTTTTTTTTTATTTTGTGTTTATTTATCACCAAACATGTTTCTTGTGCCTAAAGTGATAAATAATTCCTGTAAATTTTTATATACTTGTGCATCGCATTTGGTTGTTCTCTTGTTAATAATAGCTCCCAGCGACTATTGAAGCACTGCCTTGCTCAAGAGAACCAACAATTGAATACAACTCGGTGTTCCATTCAGTTGCGCTAAATTATTTTCTTTTCCTCATATTTTAAACGTTTTTTTTGGATCAACCGTTATTAAAACGTCTGCGATCAGTACTTTCAAAAAATCTTTGTACATACACTATTTTGGCGTTCATAACTTATTTGGTAGCATTCAAACGGTTAATTTAATATACCCATAGTTAACCGATGACATACTGAACTACTTGGACCATTACCTTGTTCAAATTTATTATAGTCGAATCAACTTATTTTACAGAACAGGATTAATGTCATGGCATTTCCTGAATTTCCCTTCCAAATCAATTTCAAAAATATCCAGCTCAAGATTCTTTTTAAAAATACTATATGATTTTTTTTTTCACGTTGTAATTTTTTTAATTCTTATTTATTTCTTTTCTATACTTGTTCAGCCTGGAACTGTTTTTATTCCTAATAAGCATATTAATTTAATTTTACATTCATGAAATCTAAGGATATAAAAGTTTTGCTGTAACAATTTATCTGTGAACAACTCTACCTTGTAAGATATTTCTCGACGTTCGTTGTTGTGTTTTAGCGGAGAAAAAGACAAAAACAGTAAAAACCTCTTGTCCCATTGTTTTTTTTGGTTTTTAATTCAGCGATTTTTCAGCCTTTGTTTAAAAATTTCAAATTTCAGGAACTTTCCAGGTTATTGGAAACCCTGAGGTTAAGTGGAAATCTTCAAGCCGCAGCGCTTCTTGTTTCATAGCGAAACAATCCACGTTTTTAAGTCACCCACAGAGTCACTGAATAGAGACTCTTTATTCAACAATGTTCTAGCAGATATCACGATAAATAAGATTTCGCACATTTTTTAAACTAAATATTTTTCACAGTATTTCTACGCTTGGTTTCTTTCTGTAGATTTATGTATGACAAAAATTTGCAAAAAACATTCTGTCGAAGTGTACCATTTAAAGATTCGTGGAATTGCTTTTTTTCCTGTATGCAAAAACTTCACGTAAATTACACTGTCAAATGAAACTTTGCTTTACACTTCAAGCTAAAGACGAGCTGATACTTAGCAAAAAAATCTCTGTGAAGAAAAGAAAACATGTAGATTTGTTTTGAGTTAGAAATAGCCAATATTGATTCAAGATATGAAGAATTTTTTTTATAGGGAGTACAAAACGGTTTCATGTAAGCTCTCTGTCTGGAAGTACTCTCCATCCTCGGCACATTTTGGAGGCAGGGTGGTAATAAATGATCACTCGATAAAGATCAAGACAAATAATTATACACACCTTCACAACCTAATAGACAACATGTTTATGAGCAATTATTGTTTTTAATGAAATTGTCTCTTTTTTATTGTTATTTTCTAAAATAATAATGGTAATAAAATTTTTAATATTCTTTTGCGCGTAAAATGTGCTACGTCTGTCAAATATATCAAATATCAGTTAAATCGAAAGTTTGGTTTTGACTGGGAAAGAAAGACACGCAATGAGCTATATTTGTGAGAAAAAATACATGTCACAAGCTTTAAGAAGGTAATAAATACCTCTGAAAAGTTTTTAAAGTCATCGTTGTTGCTTCGACTGGGTTGACTATATGTGTACAATAATTGTGTATGTTTATATGCAAATTTTTTAAGAACATAGCTAGCTAGTTAGCTAGTTAAAAAAGTTGGAAGTTATACTTCCTCAGAAAGTTTGAATTTGATGCAGGGGCGGCGCCAACTAAGGGACTGGAAGTAATATTTTTTTTTATTTTCTGCCAATAAGTGTCTCTATCACTGCCATGAAAATTGATGTTATCCAAACCAGAGAAGCTACAGGCTATCCTACTAAATATAGCTTTTTTACGTGTTTTAGGACTCTAAAAATGCGTTGGCTTCCACGGACACCAGCCAGGGACTTACAGCGCCCCTGGACCCCAGCTGTTTCGGCAACTCGCTTCGCTTCTTTGATTGTCATACTAAATATCTCAAAAATCTCCCACTAATGCCTAAGCCACAACACACAAACTGTTCGCATATTGCCTTGATTGTTTTCTAAATGTATAACATATCAATCATGTTATTTAGGCTGGCTGCTGTTTACTGAAAAAATTCAACAATTTAGTTATGTGTATATTTACTGAATTGGTTGGCTAGCAAACACTGGGTTGCAAAACTTGTAGCTAGGGAATTTGGAAATTGGCAAATGATTTGCCCACCTGACCATAGCACTTCGTTGGTTCTCTAAGGTGCAAATATTGGCTACAAATTTTCAAATGGTCCGTGTCATTCTGGGTGCCTGACTTAAAGTAGCTAGCAGAAATCTAAACTTCATATTAAAATTTACATTTTTTATTCATTTTGGCTGAACTTTAGAATTCTCAATAACTGTAAGTTCATATATGTGTCTGCATCACTGCTTTTATATGATGACCAAGATTTTGCTGTACGAATCCCAAAGTTGCTTTTTTATTATTTTTTTGCAACAAAATTTTTAAACAATAGTTAACTGAAACTGAATTCGTATATGGGTGGACTCACTGCTTGCAGTTATATTGGGTGAAAAAGGCCTTCAAAAAATTTACTTTAGAAGTCTTTTTTGCTTTTACATTTTGTGGCCTTAACAATTTCAAAAGAGCCACCCATTACTAATAAATTCTGCTTTTTCTATTCATAATGAACATGTTTTTAAAACGCCTTACAGTCTTTTTTTATTTTTAACTCGAGCAAGCCAACATTTTATTGCATGGCACAGATATACAAAAACAAAGGTTTTTTTGTTTAAACATAAATAATCTAAAAAATTTATCAAAAAGCATGCTGGTTTGAAAGTTGAAATCGACAAGTCCACATGCTTTTGTCAATTTAATGTATCCACTGCTCTAATAGTTTGAGAAAGAATTGGTATAACGACTTTACCAACAGCAAAGTATTGCTACCTTAAAAGAAAAAAATGTTTGGGGAACAATTTTTTGAAGGAAATTATTTTGGGGATTTTGGACCAAAATTAGTTCCATAAAGTCGCACTTTTTAGAGCTCATCAAAATTCTGCTGCTGTTCAAAAAACGACTTTTTAATGATATATACATCTATTTATTGGTTATCATTCTGCTTTGAAAGATATTTAAAAATGCCAAACTAGCTAACCGTGAAGATTAATTCAGTATTCTCATAAGAGCATCACAATCAAAAAAGATATCAGCAAAAAGATATCTTTGCAACTAATTTTTTTCGTATACTGGATAATTTTAGGTTGAATCTTATCTGACCTATTATTATCTTTTAGTCAAAAATTGATATGCTGTGTCAAAAACGGCTTATCTGCGTCTCTGAAAAGGGCTAAATCTGAAACTCAGACTATTTTTTGGCTACAATTCCATCAAACCAATCTAAAACCATATCATACCAAATCTCAAGTCAATATTTTAATTTTTACTGAAGTTATGGGACGCTATATATACTATATACTCGGTTTCTAGACTTTTTTTGTCAATTTCTTCATGTTCACTGCTTTGTAATTAGTATTAAAACTCTTGAAAGTAATATATCACAGTGGTGAGCTGTTCAATATCTACCACTATCTTCAGTACATCCTTGATTTAACCATATGCAGATTGAGCGCTCAATCAAAGTGTGACTTAAAAATTTGGTTGAGTTCGATTTTCTGAAATTTCTCATAGCGTGTTAAAAAAGACCTAGCGAGAATCAGTTTTAAGTAATTCTTCCTACCTTTTCTCTTCCTCAAAATGGCTGTGTAATTTTTTATGACTTGTGTAAAATTATATTTTATCGGATTGGTCTAAAAGCTACTCCATAACAAGTTTCAGGTCAATAATTTTTTTTTTTTTACCGAAGTTATGCACTTTGATTTTTCTTGAATTAGGCGCGGGTAAATGTGCAGTCAATGATAAAAATGGCTCCGACGGTTAACTCTACTGGCTTTTTATATTTTTTATGGAAAACCAAAGCATATAAAGTATAAAACATGCCCACTAATAACAACCTGATATAATTTCAAGACGTAATGATCATATATTTTGTAAAAAAACATTTTCAATATTTTGTGCAAAAATTATTTTGTCTAAAAAGGACATGGGCGGCATAGGTCTCTCAGTAGTAATTTTATGTAAACGTCATTCTTTGCATAAAGCTGCAAATTAAATCCTGGCTACTTGGAAACAAGTTGAGTTTCTTTCTTTTGTTTTTATCTGATTGTTTTCTAGGTATAGTGTGCTGGCTAGCTACTTTTCTAGTTTATTAAACTTTTCCAATGTAAGCCAGTATTACTTAATGATGTCTTATTTTATACTCTCATTGCTTAGTAAATGTTTTTTTATAAAATTTTTCAACTTTGAAAAAGACATGATACTGATACAGCTCCTCCCGCCATTTTAATACGAACAGCTTCCTCCTGTTCGTCACAGACTCGCCGCGATCGCCAAAATGTTTGTATGATGCAATAATTATGTGACATATCCGCGCCAATCAGGTTTCATATCGGACCAGCCCCTCCAGAGCCATGTTCGTATCGCCGTCCGGGGTCAGAAAAGATCACAAGATGCCCTTGGGACGAAGGTTGATAATTAAGATGATTTTAAATGTTGGTTTTGTCCTCAGTGCTCATAAATTTAATTTACCGCCAGTAGCTCGACTTTCGTGTAAATCACTAAAGTTAAAAATGAACAGCCCGTTTTGTAGCCCCGTTAATGATGCTGGGAAATTGAAAGAAAATTTTTTACAGCAGAAAAAATATTTATTTTTATATTTTTTTAGACAACTACCTTTACACTCATCCCTCAATAGATGACTGCCAATTTTTACAAAAATTTTAAAAAGTTTGCAGTTTTTTTTGCACATGCGCAAGCATTTCTGTAGTAGGAATTATAAACAACAGACCACAGTAACCGAAGAAATCCATCCAAAATAAAACATTCGCTAAAACTAATGAAATTATTCAAGAAGAATTAGAAGAATATAGTTAAAATTTAATTCCTGTTTCCTCTTGGATCTTATACACCCAAAATCCTTCATAATAGCCATTTCACCCCTGTCCGAGTCCTGTTTTACCTACACAAAAGGTGCGCGCAATGCCCATTTTTTTTCAAAATATAGATCAAATCAAACTACGGTCACGCGGAAAAGTGGTCTATTATGTTGACTTTTCCAGATTGTCTGTTGTGAATAAGGAAAAGTGAGTCCTAGTTTAAATCTAGCTAGTATTCTTCAGTAAAAACATCTACAACTATGAAAAAATTAAACCGAAGAACACTTAATTCATGCGCACAGAAAGTTCTTTCCCCACTCTTTCTCTCCGGTTCATCGATTTGTAAGCATTCTCCTGATTTGTCGTCTTTTCCGTTGAATGACCAAAAAAAGTTTACGGGCTGCTTTCTTTGAACATAAAATAATTATTATCCCAACCATCCGTGTTAACTCGATCCTGTAACTTTTACGCATTTCATGTTTGGAATGTGCCTAAAAAAACGATTAAACATTTAATTATTAAAGTTTTCATCTTTTTTCGTTGGATTAAAGGTTGACTTAACTATACTCAAAGAAAAATATAATTAAGTTAAAAATAAATACACATGAACAAATTAGAAATTTTTTGTTATTTAAATAAATCGTAACAAGTTATAAGCAAGAAAGTCATACGAGTTTCATACAGACTTATTTGTCCTTCCAAAATTAAGTCAAGCCACCAACTAAGCAACGGTTGGAAAATACAGAAACGTAAGCAACTCTGACAAGTAATCACCAGAAAAAGTATTCAGCATGACTTATGAAAATTAGTTTTCGCAAAAAATAAGTATTATTTAAACATTTAAACAACTTAATCTGTAATTCATTCCTTTAAACATTACCTTAGTTGACCATCTCAACGATGGGTTTTTTTTTCTTATCTTTGTAGCAGAGGAAGTTGTTCGACCTATGCAGGATTTTTTAGCTCCTTCGATCTTCAACAATTGCATCTGCAAGATGGGCTTGCAGTAATTGCATATAACATGAAGTGGTAGACCATTATTTGACCAGTAAAGTCTTGGGGCCAGCATGGATAAACCTAAAGGAGAAAGGAATTGACATCCACTGTTAATAAAAGATAAATTTTGGTATACTTTGTTTATAAATACTTGCACGGGAATGGGAAATAAGAATCTTACTATTTATCCATTAGTTTTGAAAAATTATTAATACACCGCGAGTAAATTACAATCAATACCATCAACAAAACGTAAATACCAATGATAGCTGAATTCAAGGCACATAAAAATTGCTTATACCGCATTAAAACACTGTTAACAATACCCGTGATTGACCGTATCTTTAACAGCCATTAAATAAAATTTTAGCTTATACTTCAAACTTGTTTCTGTACATACATTAGTAAATTTTTATTTTTTGAAGTTGAAACATCTCCGTTGTATTAACAATGTGACTGAACGCGACATATGTTTAAATGTTTCACCACATTTTAAGCTAGTTTAAGTAGTTATCCAATTGACCTTTATCTTATGAAAACACATGCATGCTACCAGTGACGTTTTTAAATGTAGTTATATTAAAAATCACGCAAAATATTAAAATTAATACCATTGTTTTGTTGTACATTGAGCTTGTTGCTGACAACAAGGAGCTGCAGGTGCAGGTGCTGGTGCCGGTGCGGTTGCGGGTGCGGGTGCGGGTGCAGCTGGCAGGCAACATGGCGCAGCGTTGTTGTTGTTGTTGTTTTCGTAGTGGTTTTTGGCAGTAGTTGGCTTCTTTGTGATGGTAGTTGGAATTGTAACTATAGAGGTTACAACTGTCGGGACAATTTTTTAGGAAGCAACTTCTGTTACTACAGTTGGTATTACCTTTGTAAACTTCTGCCGTTGCAGGAAGGCAGCTGTTCCTGATGCAGCATCTGCTGCTTTTGATCAGCATGTCCTGGCTTTTGACCCAGAATCTCCGGTTGTTGATTCAGAATCTCTGTTTTTGATCAAGCGTCTCCTTGTTTTTAATCCAGCGTCTCCGGTTTTTGATGCAGAGCTTCCTGTTTTCGAACTTCATTCATATCTTCCTGCTTTCGATCCATTGCTGCCTGCTTTTAGTCAACTTGTTGGACCTGCTGTAGCCGAAGCTCTACTGGAAATAGTCGTCCAACTGTAGCTTTTACCTTGTCTGACGAGCTTGTGTCGGATGCTGAGAAGCACTCGCTTTGCCTGTAACTGAATTCGATGCTTAAGCGTTGAACTACTTCGTGCTGTTGGCCCTGCTGCATCATCCGAACTGTTTTTGCTTTGATTTGGTAGTCGTAATTGTGCATCGGTGCTTATTTTTAAAATACATTTGCGGGTTGTGTAGAACGAAGCATCGTTTCTCTGTTGATTCTGTTGTGTGCTGCAGCTTGCTGTCATCATCTTCTTTGATTTTGTTATTTTCAGAAGATGGATTTTCAGATGGTGATTAGTCGTGGTAGCACTTTCATCCGTTTTAGGAGACGGAGAGGTACTAACAGAAGTAGCTGCAGTGGTAGTAAAGCTTTTTCGTTACACTAGAAATAATGTTCTATAAGATTAGCTGTGCAGCCATAAATTTGTAATCAACTTCAATAAGCAAAATAATCGGGTTAAGATAATGATAGGTTAAGATTATTTTTTTGTTTCCTTTTTTTCTGATAAAAAAAATGTATTTGGACTAACGCCTTACATAAGCATTTGAAATTCTTTGGAATGTCAATGTTAACTCAATCCAGATCTTTGTCTAATTCGTCGGAACTAACGCTTGCATCTAATGGAAAATTGTTTTCTGCAGTCCTGCATCTTTACCAAATGCCACGCTGACCAAGATGCATAATGGAATAGTAGTCATACCTAAAATGATGGAACGCGCAAAATCCAAACCAGCTAATCATATTATCGCGTATGATGGGCACTCTTTTCGCTGGGAATTTTTAAGTTGCACTCCAAGAAACAGCTTAAAAAAGAAAATTTGGAAAGCATTCTTTTTTTTAGTCGTTAAACCTGTTCTTAACTAACATGTTGGATTAAAAAATTGTTTACTTTTTCATAGCGGCATGACGTAAAATAAATAATTTGTTCCAACGTTATTTTTATAGCTTAATTTAAAATCTGCTCTCCCATTTTTACAGTCCTTTGAAGAGTTCGCAATTTTATAAGTATATATAAGTGGTTTTATGTTTTTAACAGTGTTATATAATTCTTACCTGAACATGTAAAGTTTTTACTTAACGAAAAAGCTTCATATTTTTATTTAAGATGTTCTTTATATCTAATTAAAATCCTGCTAAGAAATTCCTGCGCATTGCGAATTTTGACTTGATTCCATGAAAGGTATGCATGTATTATTTTTAATAAAGCAACTCGCGCTATTGTGTTTGTACTTCAGGTTGATAAAAAAGTGGGATATTTTTAGGATACCAAAAAACTTTGCTAAAAATATAGTCTCAATACCTCGAGTTCGATAATAATCCAGTTCGAAAATATGATTGATAAAAGAGATGTCGCTACAAATGTTATATAAACGAGATCTTGGAGACACAGAAAGAACACCTATCAAAGTACATGTTCGTTTACCAAGAAATCATTGGTTGCTTAAGCGGTCGTGCAAATTTTATAAGGAGTTTGCTTATAAAAATACGTCTACCCAAGGATAAAAATAATCTAATATGAGGCTTACAGTAAAAAAAAAAGATGAAGGTGCAAGTGATAACATCTATGAGCAAGAGTAAGAATTGAAAAAGTTTTTAAACATCGTAAATCATGATGAGAAATAAATAACCAAAACACATTAATAATACAACACACTACTAAACAAACATGCTACTAAAGGAAAAGCTGCAAAAACCAAGCAAATATTTCAAAACAATGATCACAATAAATGCTTTGACAGAACAGGATGAATGTATGGTCGACAAGTGGTGCATTGAAACGATGTAAACCGCATGCGAAGAAGAGATAACGTTAGAATGCAAGAACTATGAGTTTACTGAAAAGAAATACACTACGCTTCTCGTGTACGTTTGGCGACCAATAGTTGTAGTGATGGTACCGAGATGAATACCTGAAAAGTGCTTTAGTGTCTGTGCTTAAGAATGACGTATCGTATTTTATTGACTGTTGGGGAGTTTGCTCTGGCTACGCCTTAGAACTGTGTCCAGGTGTTTTTATTTAAACTGAAGCTGTGATAAATTTTATTTTTGTAAAAGGGTATTACGCCCATACGGATGTGCAACACGGTTTACCTGTAAGCGCTTAACCCTGTGTCATAATTAATTTTTTAACCTTTGCGGAAACTTATTCCGCAAAAGAATAATATTGTCAGATTGTTTTTGCTACGACGGGGTAACAACGGGCTGTAAACTGTGTTTTATTTCATCTAAAGTTGTGGGAAAGTTATTTTGTGAAAAATATGTAACGCCCGAAACACTATGATGTTGTGTGCGCTTCACTCGATTTTCCATAGGAATGTTAAAAAAGGATACCTTTTTGTACGCTAGAATTTTTGGTAGTGGTTTAGGGTATTTATACATTCTGCGATAATTTTTTTTGTGTTCATCTTACGTGTATATTTCAAGTATTTTTTTTGTTACTGGATACTTGTACACCATCTATTCTGTTGCACAAAATCATATCACAGTAGTGATGATAGCTGTCTCTGCGCCAATTTATAGCTGTGTTACTGACACACGAAATGAGATATATAGAGGACGGGCCAATTGTGGATAGACTTTGTGATTGTTTTACTACGCGCGAGCAGTCAAAACGAAGTTTGTAAAAATATATCACATTTCTTGTTTATAGCTTGCTTTTAGCAGACAACGAAGATTAAATAAAGGTGATTAAACTGAAAGACATCAGAAATAACATACCTTTCTTACAACTTTTTATGACGAAGTTCACAATCAACAACTTAATATTTCACAACCTCCACTTTAAAAAATACCATAGATACAAATAAGTAAAAACACCTGTAGTCATTTATAATTCCAAAACTATTGAAGAACTCAAAAAATGTCATATTGCAACTGCGATAAAGTAAATTTAACGTCAATAGCTTAATTTAAATCAATGAAGCCATTGCAATGCACTTAAAATTTGAGGCCAAATAACTTAGAAACGCTTGGGAAAAGCTGATATCATCTCCTGCAGGTTCAATTGTGCAATTCTCCTTCTTTCTACTTTTTGATCCATATTTTTTTCTGTTTCCCCCGCATTATCTTTCGGCGTGTTTTATTGGCGGAATTGTTTTTTTAGTCAGATCGAAGAAGACGTTTACGGTTTAATTTGCGCAACCCTTCAATGTGTAACTTCCAGGAATCATACCAAGCTGTTCATAAATCAAAACAGTGCCTTTTCGGTCCATGTTGAAGTTGGCCACTGTATCATAAGCTTCAATTTTTTAACTGGTTGAGCAAGACATAATGGGACTTGGGAATATTCTCCCAGATTGTGCCGTTAAAAAATCTCGTTTGGACTTTGGGTCTAGCCATGTAAATATTTTTGCAAAACTTTATCATCGCTTAGTTCTTCAAATATTGGTACAATTTGTCCCCTGGTTTGCACGTATTAGTTCCATTTGCCTTTGCCCATTTTAAATTTGCGCCAACTGTCACGGCACCAGTGGAGTAATGAGCAATTATTTTTTAAAGAAGATCCAACATTATGATGGATGGGAGATAGAACTCTTACAACATAAACTTGCAAGGGTTCCTGCTTTCATTGCTTTTACATTTCCTTTGCTTTGTCGTATCGCTATTCGGAAGTAATTCTGCATCTGTCGATTGCAGCATCTGCTAATCGGCTATTTCGCCTAATCATTTTAATTTATTTTTTAATTGACGTAAACGGGTTTCCACTCTCTTTTGGTAATGGCCAACATATTCGAGCTAGTAATGGGTCTTTTCGCTTTAATTCTTCTTTGGGGTAACATGCTTTACAATTCCGACTTTCCCACTTTCGATGTAAATAGGCGCGGTCACAATTCCGTTTAAATATAAGAAGCCGCGTCGTTGCTAAGAACCGTCACAAGAAATGCTAATATCCGTTACACCATCAACATCGGAAAAATATCCCTAACTTCCATGGCTGCATCGGTCATTGTTTATTCTGCACATATTTGTAGCACTGGTCAATTGTATGAACTGATATATTGTAGTTTTTTATGCGTCTTGGGTTTCGGCAATATTCATAAGAGATGTAAATTTCATTGCGGAATGTCCGTGTCACAACACACGCATCGTGCACACTTTTCGTTTGTTTACATCCAACAATCTTCCAGAGGGCATGGAAGTAAAAACCAATGAAAGAAATCTCAGCTCTTGTTTTCACATCCCGGACATGACAACAGCTTGAAAATATCATGAAATAGAGATGTATCAATATTCCGTACCCACTAATTTTATCCTTTTCATTTGTTGTGGATGCATTTATGTCTTCCACTTTTCGTGAAGAAGAAGTTGAAAGTCGATGGTAGAAATGTTGGAGGAGGCCAAATTGGTGTCTGCTGAGGTCCTTCTCGTGGGTATATACTGATGCGGATTCATTAGCTTCATTATTTTCAAGGTCGTCAGTAAGTATATACAGCTTCTTTTTTGTCACAAAAGCCCCTTCTTTTCTTCCTATAATGTGTGTATTGCTTGATTCTAACTCTTCCAATTTCGCAACAAGATTTACTGTGGTTGTGATGCTATCTCTTGCTGAGTAAGTCTTCGATTTGTTGCGCTTTTTAAAGACAGATAATTCGCTTGTTGTTTCAATATATGACGTCTTAGAACTATGAAAGTAAGATGGACTTTTTCTAAAAGATTTACGGCTTTTAGGTCTTCTGAAGCATACCTTTGTTGTTAGGAGCGTTGCTAATGCCATTAAATTTACTAGGTGGTTAAAATACCCCAATATCTTTAAATATAATTATTTTGACTAAAAAATAATTTCAGATTCGTTTTGTCGATAAATTCTCCCTAGAAACAATAAAAATGTTTGAAAAATTTACAGGGTGTTTGCTGGCAAGCAAGAACTCAGATTAGAATTTGTCCACGAAGACCAGCCCCTCCCCATTCACCTGTGACTGTGCTGTGACTGTGAAGCGTGAAAAAATTATCATCAAAAAAGGTTTTACCTTAAGTTTTAAAGACTGAATTTAGGGATTTAAGGGATTTGAAACAACATTCAAACGACGCTTTATGTGGCTACTTCTATATCAGATTAAAAGATATTAGTCACAGAATAATATTTTTTGAGGAATTGCTTAGACTCGCACACCCTTCGCAGAAGTTGAATGGTGACGCATGTTTTTTGTCGCCAGTACTTAAGTTTCTTGATGAAGACCAGAACTTACAGTGCTCACAAAAGGTTTGTTAGAAAAACACTTAAAAATACTTAAACATCTGCGACTCGTGTAAAATGAAGCTTGTAATATTTGTAGTGGAGACTTTAGCACCTACGTTAATCTCTAAAATTGTGAACAGAACTTTTTTGCCATGTATTCATCTATATGATTTTTGTCTATCGATGGCTAATACTAGCTAACTCACTCCTCTTCTGTTATCAGCTGTAATAAAAAGTAAAAATTTAACATCAATTTAAGAATACCACCATTCTCCACGTTCCTTCAAAAAGATCTCACCGCCTTTTTTCGTACAGTTTGAACTTGTTGAAGGTTGAATCCATTTATTCGAATTAAAGATATGTTCAACTTTTTGGATTTGTGAAAAGAAACGTTCAACATTTCTTCAAAATTTATTTAAAAATTGCAACTAATCACACTCTCCGGAATGCAATTCAAAATTGTGGAATTGTATCAAAAAAAGCGATGCTCGATAATTTGTCGAATTTGAAGAATGGATCATCAGCAACTTTTGAGCGCAATGTTCGAATTTGACTAACCGAATTCAACAACCAGATGGCAAAAAACTGCTGACATAAACATAGAAAAGCTGAAAGGGATTGTGTATGGCCTACTAAATATGTTACTTCTCTGCTCTCGGTTAAGCATTGTTTTTTTTTTGTGTGTTTTATTTACACCAAACATTGTTTCCTTGTGCCTAAAGTGATAAATAATCCTGTAAATTTTATATACTTTGTGCATCGCATTTGGTTGTCTCTTGTTAATAAATGCTCCCAGCGAATAATTGAAGCACTGCCTTGCTCAAAGAGACAATAATTGAATAGCAACTCGGTGTTCATTCAGTTTGCGCTAAATTATTTTCTTTTTCCTCATATTTTAAACGTTTTTTTTTGGATCAACCGTTATTAAAACGTCTGCGATCAGCACTTTCAAAAAATCTTTGTACATACAGTATTTTGGCGTTCAAAACTTATTTGGTTGCATTCAAACGTTACTTTAATATACCCATAGTTAACCGATGACATACTGAACTACTTGGACCATTTACCTTGTTCAAAATTTATTATAGTCGAATCAACTATTTTACAGAACAGGATTATGTCAGGGCATTTCCTGAATTTCCCTTCCAAATCAATTTCAAAGATATCCAGCTCAAGATTTTTTTAAAATACTATATGATTTTTTTTTCACGTTGTACATATTTTTTAATTCTTATTTTATTTCTTTTCTATTACTTGTTCAGCCTGGAACTGTTTTTATTCCTAATAAGCATATTTAATTTATTTTACATTCATGAAATCTAAGGATATAAAAGTTTTGCTGTATCAATTTATTCTGTGAACAACTCTACCTTGTAAGATATTTCTCGACGTCGTTGTGTGTTTTAGCGGAGAAAAAGACAAAAACAGTAAAAACCTCGTGTCCATTGTTCTTTTTGGTTTTTAATTCAGCGATTTTCAGCCTTTGTTTATAAATTTCAAATTTCAGGACTTTCCAGGTTATTGGAAACCCTGAGGTTAAGTGGAAATCTTCAAGCCGCAGCGCTTCTTGTTTCATGTTTATTCATGCGAAACAATCCACGTTTTAAGTCACCCACAGAGTCACTGAATAGAGACTCTTTATTCAACAATGTTCATAGCAGATATCACGATAAATAAGATTTCGCACATTTTTTAACTAAATATTTTTCACAGTATTTCTACGCTTGGTTTCTTTCTGTATGATTTATGTTATGACAAAATTTGCAAAAACATTCTGTCGAAGGTACCATTTAAAGATTCGTGGAATTGCTTTTTTTCCTGTATGCAAAAAACCTTCACGTAAATTACACTGTCAAATGAAACTTTGCTTTACACTTCAAGCTAAAGACGAGCTGATACTTAGCAAAAAAAATCTCTGTGAAGAAAAGAAAACATAGTAGGATTTGTTTTGAGTTCGAAATAGCCATCATTGATTCAAGATATGAAGAATTTTTTTATAGGAGTACAAAACGGTTCATGTAAGCTCTCTGTCATGGAAGTTACTCTCCATCCTCGCACATTTTGGAGGCAGGGTGTAATAAATGATCACTCGAAAGATCAAGCACAAATAAGTATACACACTTCACAACTCTATAGACAACCTGTTTATGAGCAATTATTGTTTTATAATGAAATTGCTACTTTTTTATTGTTATTTTCTAAAATAATAATGGTAATAAAATTTTAATATTCTTTTTGGCGGTAAAATGTGCTACGGTCTGTCAAATATATCAAATATCAGTAAATCGAAAGTTTGTTTTGACTGGGAAAGAAAGACAACGCAATGAGCTATATTTGGTGAGAAAAATACCATGTTACAAGCTTTAAGAAGGTAATAAATACCTCTGAAAAGTTTTTAAAGTCATCGTTGTTGCTTCGACTGGGTTGACTATATGTGTACAATAATTGTGCATGTTTATATGCAAATTTTTTAAGAGCATAGCTAGCTAGTTAGCTAGTTCAAAAAAGTTGGAAGTTTACTTCCTCAGAAAGTTTGATTTGATGCAGGGGCGGCGCCACTAAGGGGGCTGGAAGTAATATTTTTTTATTTTCTGCCAATAAGTGTCTCTATCACTGTATGAAAATTGATGTTATCCAACCAGAGAAGCTACAGGCTATCCTACTAAATATAGCTGTTTTACGTGTTTTAGGACTCTAAAAATGCGTTGGCTTCCACGGACACCACCAGGGGACTTACAGCGCCCCCTGGACCCCAGCTGTTTCGGCAACTCGCTTCGCTCTTTGATTGTCACTAAAATCTCAAAATCTCCCACTAATGCCTAAGCCACAACACACAAACTGTTCGCATATTGCCCTTGATTGTTTTCTAAATGTATAAATATACAATCATGTTATTTAGGCTGGCTGCTGTTTACTTGAAGAAATTCAAGCAATTTAGTTATGTGTATTTTACTGAATTGGTTGGCTAGCAAACACTGGGTTGCAAAACTTGTAGCTAGGGGAATCTTGGAAATTGGCAAATGATTTGCCCACCTGACCATAGCACTTCGTTGGTTCTCTAAGGTGCAAATATGGCTACATAATTTTCAAATGGTCGTGTCATTCTGGGTGCCTGACTTAAAGTAGCTAGCAGAAATCTAACTTCATATTAACATTTACATTTTTTATTCATTTTGGCTGAACTTTAGAATTCTCAATAACTGTAAGTTCATATATGTGTCTGCATCACTGCTTTTATATGATGACCAAGATTTTGCTGTACGAAATCCCAAAGTTGCTTTTTTATTATTTTTTTGCACAAAATTTATTTAAACAATAGTTAACTGAAACTGAATTCGTATATGGTGGACTCACTGCTTGCAGTTATATTGGGTGAAAAAGGCTTCAAAAAAATTTACTTTAGAAGTCTTTTTTGCTTTTACATTTTGTGGCCTTAACATTTCAAAAAAGCCACCCATTACTAATAAATTCTGCTTTTTCTATTCATAATGACATGTTTTTAAAACGCCTTACAGCTTTTTTATTTTTAACTCGTCAAGCTCACATTTTAATGCATACACAGATATACAAAAACAAGGTTTTTTGTTTAAAACATAAATAATCTAAAAAATTTATCAAAAGCATGCTGGTTTGAAAGTTGAAATCGACAAGTCCACATGTTTTGTCAATTCAATGTATCACTGCCTTAATAGTTGAGAAAGAATTGGTATACGACTTTACCAACAGCAAAGTATTGCTACCTTAAAAGAAAAAAATGTTTGGGGAACAATTTTTTGAGGAAATTATTTTGGGGATTTTGGACCAAAATTAGTTCCATAAAGTCGCACTTTTTAGAGCTCATCAAAATTCTGCTGCTGTTCAAAAAACGATTTTTAATTGATATATACATCTATTTATTGTTATCATTCTGCTGGGAAAATATTTAAAATGCCAAACTAGCTAACCGTGAAGATTAATTCAGTATTCTCATAAGAGCATCCAATCAAAAAAAGATATCAGCAAAAAGATATTCTTTGCAACTAATTTTTCGTATACTGGCATAATTTTAGGTTGAATCTTATCTGACCTATTTCTGAGGTTAGAATAGCTTTTAAAATTTTCTGAACCTGTATCTTAGTCAAAATTGATATGCTGTCAAAAACGGCTTATCTGCGTCTCTGAAAAGGGCTAAATTCTGAAACTCAGACTATTTTTTGGCTCAATTTCATCAAACCAATCTAAAACCATATCATACCAAATCTCAAGTCAATATTTTAATTTTACTGAAGTTATGGGACGCTATATATACTATATACTCGGTTTCTAGACTTTTTTTGTCATTTTTTTATGTTCACTGCTTTGTAATTAGTATTAAAACTCTTGAAATAATATATCACAGTGGTGAGCTGTTCAATATCTACCACTATCTTCAGTACATCCTTGATTTAACCATATGCCAGATTGAGCGCTCAATCAAAGTGTGACTTAAAATTTGGTTGAGTTCGATTTTCTGAAATTTCTTCATAGCGTGTTAAAAAAGACCTAGCGAGAATCAGTTTAAGTATATCTTCCTACCTTTTCTCTTCCTCAAAATGGCTGTGTAATTTTTTTATGACTTGTGTAAAATTATATTTTATCGGATTGGTCTAAAAGTACTCCATAACAAGTTTCAGGTCATTAACTTTATTTTTTTACCGAAGTTATTGCACTTTGAATTTTCTTGAATTAGGCCGGGTAAATGTGCAGTCAATGATAAAATGGCTCCGACGGTTAACCTACTGGCTTTTTATATTTTTTATGGAAACCAAAGCATATAAAGTAACAAAACATGCCCACTAATAACAACCTGATATAATTTCAAACGTAATGATACATATATTTTGTAAAAAAAAACATTTTCAATATTTTGTGCAAAATTATTTTGTCTAAAAAGGACATGGGCGGCACTAGGTCTCTCAGCTAGTAATTTTATGTAACGTCATCCTTTGCATAAAGCTGCAAATTAAACCTGGCCACTTGGAAACAAGTTGAGTTTCTTTCTTTTGTTCTTATCTTGATTGTTTGCTAGGTATAGTGTGCTAGCTAGCTACTTTTCTAGTTTTATTAAACTTTTCCATGTAAGCAGTATTACTTTATGATGTCTTATTTTATACTCTCATTGCTTAGTAATGCTTTTTATAAAATTTTTCACTTTGAAAAAGACATGATACTGATACAGCTCCTCCGCCATTTTAATACGAACAGCTTCCTCTTGTTCGTCACAGACTCGCCGCCTCGCCAAAATGTTTGTATGATGCAATAATTATGTGACATATCCGCGCCAATCAGGTTTCATATCGACCAGCCTCCTCCAGGGCCATGTTCGTATCGCCGTCCGGGGTCAGAAAAGATACAAGATGCCCTTGGGACGAGGTTGATAATTAAGATGATTTTAAATGTTGGTTTTGTCCTCAGTGCTCATAAATTTATTTACCGCCAGTAGCTCGACTTTCGTGTAAATCACTAAAGTTAAAAAATGAACAGCCCGTTTTGTAGCCCCGTTAATGATGCTGGGAAATGAAAAGAAATTTTTTACAGCAGAAAAAATATTTATTTTTATATTTTTTTAGACAACTGCCTTTACCACTCATCCTCAATAGATGACTTGCCAATTTTTACAAAAAGTTTTAAAAAAGTTTGCAGTTTTTTTTGCACATGCGCAAGCATTTCTGTAGGTAGGAAATATAAACAACAGACCACAGTAACCGAAGAAATCCATCCAAAAAATAAAACATTCGCTAAAAATTAATGAAATATTTCAAGAAGAATTAGAAGAATATAGTTAAAATTTAATTCCTGTTCCTCTTGGATCTTATACTACCCAAAAATCTTCATTAATAGCCATTTCACCCTGTCCGAGTCCTGTTTTACCTACACAAAAGTGCGCGCATGCCCATTGTTTTCAAAATAAGATCAAATCAACTACGTCACGCGGAAAGTGGTCTATTATGTTTGACTTTTCCAGATTGTCTGTTGTGGAATAAGGAAAAGTGAGTCCTAAGTTTAAATTCTAGCTGTATTCCTTCAGTAAAAACATCTACACTATGAAAAATTAAACCGAAAACATTATTCATGCGCACAGAAAGTTCTTTCCCCAACCTTTCTCTTCCGGTTCATCGATTTGTAAGCATTCTCCTGATTTGTCGTCTTTTCCGTTGAATGACCAAAAAAAGTTATACGGGGCTGCTTTCTTTGAACATAAATAATTATTATCCCAACCATCCGTGTTACTCGATCCTGTAACTTTTACGCATTTCATGTTTGGAATGGTGCCTAAAAAAACGATTAAACATTTAAATTTTAAAATTTCATCATTTTTCGTTTGGATTAGGTGACTTAACTATACTCAAAGAAAAATAGAATTAGTTAAAAATAATACACATGAACAAATAGAAATTTTTGTTTATTTAAATAAATCGTAACAAGTTATAAGCAAGAAGTCATACGAGTTTCATACAGACTTATTTGTCTTTCCAAAATTAGACAAGCCACAACTAAGCAACGGTTGGAAAATACAGAAACGTAAGCAACTCTGACAAAGTATACACCAGAAAAAAGTATTCAGCATGACTTGTGAAAATTAGTTTTCGCAAAAATAAGTATTATTTAAACATTTAAACAACTTAATCTGTAATTCAATTCCTTTAAACATTACCTTTAGTTGACCATCTCAACGATGGGTTTTTTTTCTTTATCTTTGTAGCAGAGGAAGTTGTTCGACCATGCAGGATTTTTTAGCTCCTTCGATCTTCACACAATTGCATCTGCAAGATGGGGCTGCAGTATTGCAATTACATGAAGATGGTAGACCATTATTTGACCAAGTAAAGTCTTGGGGCCAGCATGGATAACCTAAAGGAGGAAAGGAATTGACATCACTGTTAATAAAGATAAATTTTGGTATATTTGTTTATAAATACTTGCACGGGAATGGAAATAAGAATCTTACTATTTATCCATTAGTTTTGAAAAATTATTAAACACGCGAGTAAATTACAATCAATACCAGCAACAAACGTAAATACTATGACTAGCTGAATTTCAAGGCACATAAAAATTGCTTATACCGCCATTAAAACACTGTTAACAATACCCGTGATTGACCATCTTAACAGCCATTAATAAAATTTTAGCTTATACTTCAACTGTTCTGTACATACATTAGTAAATTTTTATTTTTGAAGTTGAAACATCTCCGTTGTATTAACAATGTGACTGAACGCGACATATGTTTAAATGTTCACCACATTTTAAGCTAGTTTAAGTAGTTATCCAATTGACCTTTATGAAACACATGCATGCTACCAGTGACGTTTTATAATGTAGTTATATTAATAAATCACGCAAAATATTAAAATTAATACATTGTTGTTGTACATTGAGCTTGTTGCTGACAACAAGGAGCTGCAGGTGCAGGTGCTGGTGCTGGTGCTGGTGCCGGTGCGGGTGCGGGTGCGGGTGCAGCTGGCAGGCAACATGGCGCAGCTGTTGTTGTTGTTGTTGTTTTCGTAGTGGGTTTTGCAGTAGTTGGCTTCTTTGTGATGGTAGTTGGAATTGTAACTATAGAGGTTACAACTGTCGGGACAATTTTAGAGACAACTTCTGTTTACTACAGTTGGTATTACCTTTGTAACTTCCTGCGTTGCAGGAGCAGCTGTTCCTGATGCAGCATCTGCTGCTTTTGATCCAGCATGTCCTGCTTTTGACCCAGAATCTCCGGTTTGTTGATTCAGAATCTCCTGTTTTTGATCCAGCGTCTCCTGTTTTTAATCCAGCGTCTCCGGTTTTTGATCCAGAGCTTCCTGTTTTCGATTCATCATCGTCTCCGGTTTTGATCCAGAGCTTCCTGTTTTCGATTCATCATCATCTCCTGCTTTCGATCCATTGCTGCCTGCTTTTAGTCCACTTGTTGACCTGCTGTAGCCGAAGCTCTACTGGAAATAGTCGGCCCAACTGTAGCTTTTACCTTGTCTGATGAGCTTGTGTCGGATGCTGAAGAAGCACTCGCTTTGCCTGTAACTGAATTCGATGCTTTAGCCGTTGAACTACTTCGTGCTGTTGGCCCTGCTGCATCATCGAACTGTTTTTGCTTTGATTTAGTAGTCGTAATTGGTGCATCGGTGCTTATTTTTAATACATTTGCGGGTTGTGTAGAACGAAGCATCGTTTCTGTTGATTCTGTTGGTGCTGCAGCTTGCTTGTCATCATCTTCTTTGGATTTGTTATTTTCAGAAGATGGATTTTCAGATGGTGATTTAGTCGTGGTAGCACTTTCATCCGTTTTAGGAGACGGAGAGGTACTAACAGAAGTAGCTGCAGTGGTAGTAGCTTTTTCGTTACACTAGAAAATAATGTCCATAAGGATTAGCTGTGCAGCCATAAATTTGTAATCAACTTTCATAAGCAAAATATCGAGTTAAGATAATGATAGGTTAAAATTACTTTTTGTTTCCTTTTTTTCTGATAAAAAATGTATTTGGACTAAACGCCTTACATAAGCATTTGAAATTCTTTGATATCAATGTTACTCAATCCAGATCTTTGTCCTAATTCGTCGGAACTACGCTAGCATCTATGGAATAATTGTTTTCTGCAGTCCTGCATCTTTACCAAATGCACGCTGACCAAGATGCATAATGGAATAGTAGTCATACTAAAATGATGGAACGCGCAAAATATCGAACCAGCTAATCATGTTATCGCGTATGATGGGCACTCTTTTCGTGGGAAATTTTAAGTTGCACTCCAAAGAAACAGCTTAAAAAGGAAAAATTTGGAAGCATTCTTTTTTTTAAGTCGTTAAGACCTGTTCTTAACTAACATGTTGGATCTAAAAAAATGTTACTTTTTCATAGCGGCATGACGTAAATAAATAATTTTGTTACAACGTTATTTATAACTTAATTTAAAATCTGCTCTCCCATTCTTTACAGTCCTTTGAGAGTTCGCAATTTTATAGTATTATATAGTGGTTTTATTGTTTAACAGTGTTATATATTCTAACCTGACCATGTAAAAGTTTTTTACTTATGAAAAGCTTCGTATTTTTATTTAAGATGTTCTTATTCTAATAAAACCTGCTAAGAATTCCTGCGCATTGGCGAATTTTGGACTTGATTCCATGAAGGTATGGCATGTATATTTTTATAAGCAACTCCGCTATTGTGTTGTACTTCAGGTGATAAAAAAGTGGTATACTTTGAGGGATACAAAAAACTTTGCTAAAAATATGTCTAATACCCAGTTCGAAATATTCAGTTCGAAATATGTGATAAAAGAGATTTTCCTACAAATGTATATAAACGAGGATCTTGAGACACAGAAAGAAACCTGTCAAAATCATGTTCGTTATACCAAGAAATCATTGGGTTGCTTAGCGGTCGTTGCAAATTTTATAGAGTTGCTTATAAAAATACGTCTAACCAGGAATAAAAAATAATCTAATATAGGCTTACAGTAAAAAAAAAAGAATGAAGGTGCAAGTGATAACATCTATGATGCCAAGAGTAAGAATTGAAAAGTTTTTAAACATCGTAAATCATGATGAGAAATAAATAACCAAAACACATTAATAATACAACACACTACTAAAAACAAACATGCTACTAACAGGAAAAGCTGCAAAAACCAAGCAAAATATTTCAAAACAATGATCACATAAATGCTTTGACAGAACAGGATGAATGTATGGTCGACAAGTACGGTGCATCAAAACGATGTAAACCGCATGCGAAGAAGAGATAACGTTAGAATGCAAGAACTATGAGTTTACTGAAAAAAAATACACTACGCCTTCTCGTGTACGTTTGGCGACCAATAGTTGTGGTGATGGTACCGAGATGAATACCTGAAAAGTGCTTTAGTGTCTGTGCTTAAGAATGACGTAATCGTATTTATTGACTGTTGGGGAGTTTGCTCTGGCTACGCCTTAGACTGTGTAAAAGCTGTTTATTTAATGCAGCAAGTATTGAAGAATCCTTTCGTATATTCCGCCTCTATTCAATCAAATGACACACAATTATTTATTACAATCCCCATTATGGATTTATAGAAGTAACATCAAGTGAAAAACCTGCACAGGAAGAGCCCTGCCGCCATGCCAACATGCCCTAACGTTGTCATATTTCAATGTTTATGCTATTAGAAGATGAAAATCACTTTAAGGATTCAAAGATAATAAAAGCCACTCTGCTGATTTTATTTTACTGTAGTTTACTCCAGAAATAAGAATAGCTCGATAATTTATCTAAATTAAATCTGAAATTTGCTATTACCTAGATCCCACCAAATCTTGAATGATTATATAACCTGATTTTTGGAAAACGTGTCAAAATAGATTACAGAAATGCGTTTGCTGGATAAAATAGCGAAAGTGAACTACAAGCGACATATAGCTGATTTATTGATGGTTATGAATTTAAATGAAAAATCCAGTTTATTAGTAACTAACTAACTTTATCCTCGTTACTACCTTGTTACTACTAAAGAAATAATTACCTGGCTATTTCACTGCGAAGCTTATATTGTCTAAAAATATGATCTCAGAATCTGGTAATATGAGCTTTGTTTTAAAAATATCTGTGTAGACGAATGAAAGAGTCCAAGATAATAAGAAATCTTCAGATCAAAGCATGTCCATGTAATCGACAATGCAATGTTCTAAAGGATATAAGAAATACAACCAGTAAAATAAGGAAAACCGAAAACGATTAAATCGTAAAACAGACGCATTATAAGACGAAGATTATGTTCTTACAATTAAATATAGATGGTGGAAGACACATTTTAATACGTGGAGCATTGTTCAACTTGCCTTTTAGTGCGCCAAATAAGGATTCGTTATACGAAGACACATATCAACACTGCACACATGGTCACATTTAACCTTAACCCTATTCGGTCCGAGCGGCCTGCAGGTTATTTTAATAACTCTTTTCTGTCTTGCTGCCATGCAAATTCAGTAAGTATCATATACTTACTGAATTTTTTTAAACTAAAAACCTCGCAGAGCCTTACATAATGGCCATTACTCCAAGGTACCCTTTAAATTTCTATGAAATTAGGAAAATTCAATAATTTCGTTAGGATTATCCTTCTAACTTGAAACTTAACACACAACTTTATTTCAACAAGGGGAATCATACTGCAAAGTTTTGACACATGATCAACCCAATTCCCCGATTTTTTTAGATTTTGCACAATAATGGGGAAAAATCGGGTTTTAGGGCGATTTTTCTCATCCGAATTATTTGAAAACCGAAAAATATGTTAAATAACTTTAAACGTTAAGCAGATTGCTAAAATTCGTTGTAGAACTAAATTAATTAAATTTCGATCCGATAGTAGTATTTTGGATAAATTTGGGGCTTCCGATGACAAAATACTGACGTAAGCAAGAAATCAAAAGTTAAAGAAGGGCGGCGGAATCAGCTTCCCCCTCGTTGTACTATGTTTGTACTATGTTTGAAATACCCCGGACATGTTTAATAAGTGAATAAAAAATGTTTTATGCAAATCGGCAAACGAAGCAGACAAACAAAAACTTAGTGCGAGAGGCTTCGGGTTAATAGCTTGCCTAGCTTAACACAACACGATAACTGAAAACAATAAGTAAATCAAAAAGGAGAAAACTTTCGATGCGCGCGTCATGCAAGTCATGGAACTCTTATTCTTGCTCGCCTCGGCGTCCGGAGTATTTCGGCGTCCGGGTAAAGAATGTCGGCGTCCGGAGTAAAGAATGTTTTATGCTTGTCTTTTAAGACGATTGATAAAAAAATTAATGGAGTTATTTTAAGAAATAGTATTCTTTTCTAATTCGCTTTGCTCAACCGAAAATAACCTTATTTACTTTCAAACTCCATGCGGGACAATAACAACGCGGTATTTAGTAGTGTAGTCGTCTTAGTTATCAGAGTTGCGCAACTTCGTAAATACGTAAATACGTGAATGTAAAAATGCAAATGTGAAGCATATATCAATATGGCTAATGGCTGCTCTACTAAGATCAGTGTTCAAAATATATTTAACTTGTTACAGCTCTGATGGTTAATCGACTTGTGAAAAGGGTGGGAGTTGTTGCACGTGTTATGAACGTTAAGACTGGAACTCGTGTGCCATGTAACGGCACACAAATATTACATAACAAAACTAAATAAGTAATAAAGTTTTTTTAGAAATTTAATTACTTACGGACTGTTTTGTTGCTTTGGAATAATTGCGTTGCTTTCATGTATTTTGAAATTGTCTCTTTTGTCTAAATGACATTAAAAATAATTCAGCAAACATTCATACCTGCTAACTTATTACATAGAAATATAATAAATAATAAATACTTATTATATTTCTATGCTATCTAATACCTAGTAAAAAACCAAAACTAAAGTCGGTGATTTTCTCATAAATATACGTGGTACGAAACACTTACTCTCTTCATGGGTGTTATTCAACACGCACTGTCAACAGTCCGTTTGTGGTAACTTGCAAAACAAGGACGGGCCAGCTACTAAAGAAAAACCCCCCAAAACAAATTTGCCGTTCTCTCTTCGACTTGAAACGTACCATTTTGAGGTTGTGGGTAGAACGCCAGATATTTTAAAGAAATAAAATGTCATATTAAAGTACTATTGAAAGAGCACGTAGAAATAACGAATATAAGTTTTTTTTTCTAATTTTGTGTGTTCAACAGCTTTGTTGTCAGTTTCGCATTTTTTTGTAATTTTCTTGCATTTCGTAGTAAATGGATTTGTAAGTCACTAAAATCGAAAAGGAAATCGAGAGAAAATTAGATAACTTCTCTTTAAAATATCTAGAATTCATTTCTAAGTCCAGATATGCTATTTACAACATAGCATTTAAGCAAAAATACCTGTTTTGACATTGTCTAATTAACTTTGATGTAATTGTCTCCTAAAAGATAAAATTGAAATAGAAGATAGTGGGCAGTTTAATACATTGATAATGCACGGAAACGTTTTCGCGTTTTGTATTGACTCTTGTATTAAACAGAATTGAAACAGACATACTGACAGGTCTTGTATGTTCGTGAAAAGAATCCAAGAGCGTGCAATATTTCATGTATTACAGTTCCTTTTGAAGCCACATCCAAACAATACTATATGTCTTGTTTTCCAACCAATACGTCCAACGTAGGACCAGCATCTAAGATTTTGCGGAAAAAATATGCAGGGTACAATAACACACAGGTGCGATGTGACTTTTTTTCTTTATTTGCTAATTATTATTACGTCCACAAATTATGCGACAAGTCAAAGAAAATTTTTAGCGCGATTCACCAATAGAGATATGAGCGAACACAGAACAAATTCTAACTCACTTCTTTGCCATCTTTAACAAAATTAAGATAATCTTTGTCTTCAGCTCCAGGCGTCACAAACTTTAAGCAAGTATAATCTTCAAGATCCTTTATCGCGTTCATCACAACTGCTTTCTTTGAAGCCGCTATTCATGTTAAAAAAAAGAGAAAACTTTTGCCAGTAAGCTTTTGCGATGGAAAGTTTCGCGAGTTCGAAAAATTATTTTAATAAATAGCCGACTTACTCATCGAAGCATCAAACATATACGGTACTCTCTTGTCCCATTTCGTATTTGATGTTCCTGCTCGCTTGGAGGCGCTTCCTGATCTCACAGCTTTAACAAAATCATCATTTCGAATATCACCTTCAACGTAGTTGTTTGGTTCAATGTCTTGTGCTTTAAAACGAATCAAATGTAACTAACACACGACGAAGGACATATTGAAAAAGAAATAAAGCCACGTTAAGATAAAAAAGAAATGCGCTACATATATACGCTATATATATACCTGCGAGTTCACGATTCAATATTTTCCACAATAAAGGTTGCAATTTTGGTACATATTTATCTAAAATTTGACATTTGTTAAATTAGGGGATCTATAGTTGCCCAAATGCTTTAAACCTTAACTATCCGATGAGGTAAGAACAACTTTTTATATATGATGTACTGCATAAAAATAAACGAATCTATTAAAAATAATAACTTTACTTACTGTTGGCAGTTCCCATAACGTTTTCTGATAATTTTTCTGCATTGTCTGCCCCAGTAACCTTATTAGCTAGTTTTTTGATGCCAGATAAAAATGCTCGATTTCGCTCCACGATGCAGCAGATGGTTACAAACAAACCGATTAGAAGCTTCATGCTTCTTGTTAGACTGCTTTACCAAAGAATACAGTTTTTGTTGACAAGTTTTCTTATTACTGTAAGAAACAAACCACCAAGTCGTCTAAAACCGGCAAGATAAAAACGTTGATTTTTACTTTTATTGCCGATTTTCAATTTTTATAAATACAAGACAACTGAGAAAAACCCGTTTTGTGGATTTTATAGTTCAGTCATGCTATTCAATACAAAAAACATTACTTGATTACAGCAGTAAGTACAGAGTCGTAAGTAAAAAAATTCATGTATTCCTAAACAAATGTATGTCAAAAAAATTGCTACTGCAGAAAAAATAGAAGTGCAAATGTACAACCAATAAGCAATTTGAAAAACAAACAACTTTTTTTCACATATTTGTACATCTTATTGAACTATTTTCTTTCTTTTCTTCTCCTATTCTCCAGCTATTGCTGGTTTTTCCAGCTAGCTCTGTTACCTATGATAAAAAAAATTCTTATTTACGCACATGCTGTTTGTCGATGAAATTAAAAGCCGAATATGAGTTAAAGTAAACGACAATTTTGCGTTCTAACAGCGATACGCCATGCTAATCACACTCAATAGCACTTTCATTTCTTCTTATTCAAAATCATGCTGAACCTGAAACAGAGGAACGGCAGTTTAACTACCGAATTCGTTTTCTCACGTATGTGCAAATTCAATTAAATATCTATATCAATATTCTTCTTTCTTCTTCTTCTTCTTCTTTCTTCTTCTTCTTCTTTCTTCTTTCTTCTCTTCTTCTTTTCTTCTTCTTCTTCTTCTTCTTCTTCTTCCTTCTTCTCTTCTTCTTCTTCTTCTTTTCTTCTTCTTCTTCTTCTTCTTCTTCTTCTTCTTCTTCTTCTTCTCCTTCTTCTTCTTCTTCTTCTTCTTCTTCTTCTTCTTTCTTCTTCTTCTTCTTCTTCTGAGAGTTAGAAAAATTGAGAATACCTGTTGGTGGAGGGTCCACAAGTTTTGGAACTTTGTTTTATCGTAGCAGCTCCACGTTTAGCTTCTTGCCTTAATAACCCTTCCCTTTTCACGACGTTATCTGATAGAATATTTTGCGGGTACTTAATTTTGCGAATAATCAAAATTTAGCAAAAGTGCAAAAATTTATTCACGTGAAAATTAGAACCAAGATATTTCACCAAACATACTAAAGCATACCCTTTCGAACTTTTTTGAAATATAAGGCAGAAGCAAGTAGGAAAAGCCTATTACAAAGACAGCCGCTTTTTAAATGTCAAAACTTTTGAATACTGCTTATAATGCACATCTCTCCCCCTTTTCCCCACCTCTTTTTAACGAAGTCTACAAAAGTCAGTAGCTTTGGATACTGATACAGCTCCTCCGCCATTAATACGAACAGCTTCCTCTTGTTCGTCACAGACTCGCCGCCTCGCCAAAATGTTTTGTATGATGCAATAATTATGTGACATATCCGCGCCAATCAGGTTTCATATCGGACCAGCCTCCTCCAGGGCATGTTCGTATCGCCGTCCCGGGTCAGAAAAGATACAAGATGCCCTTGGGACGAGGTTGATAATTAAGATGATTTTAAATGTTGGTTTTGTCCTCAGTGCTCATAAATTTATTTACCGCCAGTAGCTCGACTTTCGTGTAAATCACTAAAGTTAAAAAATGAACAGCCCGTTTGTAGCCCCGTTAATGATGCTGTGGAAATGAAAAGAAATTTTTTACAGCAGAGAAAAATATTTATTTTTATATTTTTTTAGACAACTGCCTTTACCACTCATCCCTCAATAGATGACTTGCCAATTTTACAAAAAGTTTAAAAAGTTTGCAGTTTTTTTTGCACATGGCAAGCATTTCTGTAGGTAGGAATATAAACAACAGACACACAGTAACCGAAGAAATCCATCAAAAAATAAACATTCGCTAAAAATTAATGAAATATTTCAAGAAGAATTAGAAGAATATAGTTAAAATTTAATTCCTGTTTCCTCTTGATTTATCTACCCAAAAATCTTCATTAATAGCCATTTCACCCTGTCCGAGTCCTGTTTTACCTACACAAAAGTGCGCGCATGCCCATTGTTTTCAAAATAAGATCAAATCAACTACGTCACGCGGAAGTGGTCTATTATGTTTGACTTTTCCAGATTGTCTGTTGTGGAATAAGGAAAAAGTTGAGTCCTAGTTTAAATTCTAGCTGTATTCCTTCAGTAAAAACATCTACACTATGAAAAAATTAAACCGAAACATTATTCATCGCACAGAAAGTTCTTTCCCAACCTTTCTCTTCCGGGTTCATCGATTTGTAAGCATTCTCCTGATTTGTCGTCTTTTCCGTTGAATGACCAAAAAAAGTTATACGGGGCTGCTTTCTTTGAACATAAATAATTATTATCCACCATCCGTGTTACTCGATCCTGTAACTTTTACGCATTTCATGTTGGAATGGTGCCTAAAAACGATTAAACATTAAATTTTAAATTTCATCATTTTTTCGTTGGATTAGGTGACTTAACTATACTCAAAGAAAAAAATGAATAGTTAAAAAATAATACACATGAACAAATAGAAATTTTTGTTTATTTAAATAAATCGTAACAAGTTATAAGCAGAAGTCATACGAGTTTCATACAGACTTATTTGTCTTTCCAAAATTAGACAAGCCACAAACTAAGCAACGGTTGGAAAATACAAGAAACGTAAGCAACTCTGAAAAGTATACACCAGAAAAAAGTATTCAGCATGACTTGTGAAAATTAGTTTTCGCAAAAATAAGTATTATTTAAACATTTAAACAACTTAATCTGTAATTCAATTCCTTTAAACATTACCTTTAGTTGACCATCTCAACGATGGGTTTTTTTCTTTATCTTTGTAGCAGAGGAAGTGTTCGACCATGCAGGATTTTTAGCTCCTTCGATCTTCACACAATTGCATCTGCAAGATGGGCTGCAGTATTGCAATTACATGAAGATGTAGACCATTATTTGACCAAGTAAAGTCTTGGGCCAGCATGGATAACCTAAAGGAGGAAAGGAATTGACATCACTGTTAATAAAATAAATTTTGGTATATTTGTTTATAAATACTTGCACGGGAATGGAAATAAGAATCTTACTATTTATTCCATTAGTTTTGAAAAATTATTAAACACGCGAGTAAATTACAATCAATACCAGCAACAAACGTAAATACTATGACTAGCTGAAATTTCAAGGCACATAAATTGCTTTATACCGCCATTAAACACTGTTAACAATACCCGTGATTGACCATCTTAACAGCCATTAATAAAATTTTAGCTTATACTTCAACTGTTTGTACATACATTAGTAAATTTTTATTTTTGAAGTTGAAACATCTCCGTTGTATTAACAATGTGACTGAACGCGACATATTGTTTAAATGTTCACCAATTTTAAGCTAGTTTAAGTAGTTATCCAATTGACCTTTATGAAACACATGCATGCTACCAGTGACGTTTTATAATGTAGTTATAAATAAATCACGCAAAATATTAAAATTAATACCATTGTTTGTTGTACATTGAGCTTGTTTCTGACAACAAGGAGCTGCAGGTGCAGGTGCTGGTGCTGGTGCTGGTGCCGGGGCTGTGCGGGTGGGGTGCAGCTGGCAGGCAACATGGCGCAGCTTGTTGTTGTTGTTGTTTTCGTAGTGGGTTTTGCAGTAGTTGGCTTCTTTGTATGGTAGTTGGAATTGTAACTATAGAGGTTACAACTGTCGGACAATTTAGAGACAACTTCTGTTACTACAGTTTGTATTACCTTTGTAACTTCCTGCTTTGCAGGAGCAGCTGTTCCTGATGCAGCATCTGCTGCTTTTGATCCAGCATGTCCTGCTTTTGACCCAGAATCCGGTTGTTGATTCAGAATCTCCTGTTTTTGATCCAGCGTCTCCTGTTTTAATCCAGCGTCTCCGGTTTTTGATCCAGAGCTTCCTGTTTTCGATTCATCATCGTCTCCGGTTTTTGATTCCAGAGCTTCTGTTTTCGATTCACATTCACTCCTGCTTTCGATCCATTGCTGCCTGCTTTTAGTCCACTTGTGGACCTGCTGTAGCCGAAGCTCTACTGGAAATAGTCGGCCCAACTGTAGCTTTTACCTTGTCTGATGAGCTTGTGTCGGATGCTGAAGAAGCACTCGCTTTGCCTGTAACTGAATTCGATGCTTTAGCCGTTGAACTACTTCGTTGCTGTTGGCCCTGCTGCATCATCGAACTGTTTTTGCTTTGATTTAGTAGTCGTAATTTGTGCATCGGTGCTTATTTTTAATACATTTGCGGGGTGTGTAGAACGAAGCATCGTTTCTGTTGATTCTGTTGGTGCTGCAGCTTGCTTGTCATCATCTTCTTTGGATTTGTTATTTTCAGAAGATGGATTTTCAGATGGTGATTTAGTCGTGGTAGCATTCATCCGTTTTAGGAGACGGAGAGGTACTAACGAAGTAGCTGCAGTGGTAGTAGCTTTTTCGTTACACTAGAAATAATGTCATAAGATTAGCTGTGCCGCATAAATTTGTAATCAACTTTCATAAGCAAAAATAATCGAGTTAAGATAATGATAGGTTAAAATTACTTTTTGTTTCCTTTTTTTCTGATAAAAAATGTATTTGGACTAAACGCCTTACATAAGCATTTGAAATTCTTGGATATCAATGTTACTCAATCCAGATCTTTTCCTAATTCGTCGGAACTAACGCTAGCATCTAATGGAATAATTGTTTTCTGCAGTCCTGCATCTTTACCAAATGCACGCTGACCAAGATGCATAATGAATAGTAGTCATACCTAAAATGATGGAACGCGCAAAATATCGAACCAGCTAATCATGTTATCGCGTATGATGGGCACTCTTTTCGCTGGGAAATTTTAAGTTGCACTCCAAGAAACAGCTTAAAAAGGAAAAATTTGGAAAGCATTCTTTTTTTAAGTCGTTAAGAACCTGTTCTTAACTAACATGTTGGATCTAAAAAATGTTACTTTTTCATAGCGGCATGACGTAAATAAATAATTTGTTACAACGTTAATTTTATAACTTAATTTAAAATCTGCTCTTCATTCTTTACAGTCCTTTGAGAGTTCGCAATTTTATATATATATAGTGGTTTTTATTGTTTTAACAGTGTTATATATTCTTACCTGACCATGTAAAAGTTTTTACTTACGAAAAGCTTCGTATTTTTATTTTAAGATGTTCTTATTCTAATAAAATCCTGCTAAGAATTCCTGCGCATTGCGAATTTTGACTTGATTCCATGAAGGTATGCATGTATTATTTTTATAAGCAACTCCGCTATTGTGTTTGTACTTCAGGTTGATAAAAAAGTGGATATACTTGAGGGATACCAAAAAACTTTGCTAAAAATATGCTAATACCCAGTTCGAAATATTCAGTTCGAATATGTGATAAAAGAGATTCCTACAATGTAATAAACGAGGATCTTGGAGACACAGAAAGAACACCTGTCAAAATCATGTTCGTTATACCAAGAAATCATTGGTTGCTTAGCGGTCGTGCAAATTTTATAGGAGTTGCTTATAAAAAATACGTCTAACCAGGAATAAAAATATCTAATATAGGCTTACAGTAAAAAAAAAAGAATGAAGGTGCAAGTGATAAACATCTATGATGCAAGAGTAAGAATTGAAAAAGTTTTTAAAATCGTTAAATCATTGATGAGAAATAAATAACCAAAACACATTAATAATACAACACACTACTAAAAACAAACATTGCTACTAACAGGAAAAGCTGCAAAAACCAAGCAAAATATTTCAAAACAATGATCACATAAATGCTTTGACAGAACAGGATGAATGTATGGTCGACAAGTACGGTGCATCAAAACGATGTAAACCGCATGCGAAGAAGAGATAACGTTAGAATGCAAGACTATGAGTTTACTGAAAAAAAAAACACTACGCCTTCTCGTGTAGTTTGGCGACAATAGTTGTGTGATGGTACCGAGATGAATACCTGAAAAGTGCTTTAGTGTCTGTGCTTAAGAATGACGTATCGTATTTTATTGACTGTTGGGGAGTTTGCTCTGGCTACGCCTAGACTGTGTAAAGCTGTTTATTTAATGCAGCAAGTATTGAAGAATCCTTTCGTATATCGCCTCTATTCAATCAAATGACACACAATTATTTATTTACAATCCCCATTATGGATTTATAGAAGTAACATTCAAGTGAAAACCTGCACAGGAAGAGCCCTGCCGCCATGCCAACATGCCCTAACGTTGTCATATTTCAATGTTTATGCTTTTAGAAGATGAAAATCACTTTAAGGATTCAAAGATAATAAAAGCCACTCTGCTGATTTTATTTTACTGTAGGTTTACTCCAGAAATAAGAAATAGCTCGATAATTTATCTAAATTAAATCTGAAATTTGCTATTACCTAGATCCCACCAAATCTGAATGATTATATAACCTGATTTTTGGAAAACGTGTCAAAATAGATTACAGAAATGCGTTTGCTGGATAAAATAGCGAAAGTGAACTACAAGCGACATATAGCTGATTTATTGATGGTTATGAATTTAATGAAAAACCCAGTTTATTAGTAACTAACTAACTTTATCTCGTTACTACTTGTTACTACTAAGAAATAATTACCTGGCTATTTCACTGCGAAGCTTATATTGTCTAAAAATATGATCTCAAATCTGGTAATATGAGCTTTGTTTTTAAAATATCTGTGTAGACGAATGAAAGAGTCCAGATAATAAAAATCTTCAGATCAAAGCATCCATGTAATCGACAATAATGCTGTCTTAAAGGATATAAGAAATACAACCAGTAAAATAAGAAAACCGAAAACGATTTAAATCGTAAAACAGACGCATTATAAGACGAAGATTATGTTCTTACAATTAAATATAGATGGTGGAAGACACATTTTAATACGTGGAGGCATTGTTCAACTTGCCTTCTAGTGCGCCAAATAAGGATTCGTTATACGAAGACACATATCAACACTGCACACATGGTCACATTTAACCTTAACCCTATTCGGTCCGAGCGGCCTGCAGGTTATTTTATAACTCTTCTTGTCTTGCTGCCATGCAAATCAGTAAGTATCATATACTTACTGAATTTTTTTAAACTAAAAACCTCGCAGAGCCTACATAATGGCCATTACTCCAAGGTACCCTTTAAATTTCTATGAAATTAGGAAAATTCAATAATTTCGTTAGGAATTCCTTCTAACTTGAAACTTAACACACAACTTTATTTCAACAAGGGAATCATACTGCAAGTTTGACACATGATCAACCAATTCCCGATTTTTTAGATTTTGCACAATAATGGGGAAAAATCGGGTTTTAGGGCGATTTTTCTCACCGAATTATTTGAAAACCGAAAAATATGTTAAATAACTTTAAACGTTAAGCAGATTGCTAAAATTCGTTGTAGAACTAAATTAATTAAATTTCGATCCGGATAGTAGTATTTTGGATAAATTTGGGGCTTCCGATGACAAAATACTGACGTAAGCAAGAAATCAAAAGTTAAAGAAGGGCGGCGAATCAGCTTTCCCCTCGTTGTACTATGTTTGTACTATGTTTGGAAATACCCGGACATGTTTAATAAGTGAATAAAAAATGTTTTATGCAAATCGGCAAACGAAGCAGACAAACAAAACTAGTGCGAGAGGCTTCGGGTTAATAGCTTGCTAGCTTAAACACAACACGATAACTGAAAACAAAAGTAAATCAAAAAGGAGAAAACTTTCGATGCGCGCGTCATGCAAGTCATGGAACTCTTATTCTGCTCGCCTCGGCGTCCGGAGTATTCGGCGTCCGGGGTAAAGAATGTCGGCGTCCGGAGTAAAGAATGTTTTATGCTTGTCTTTTAAGACGATTGATAAAAAAATTAATGGAGTTATTTTAAGAAATAGTATTCTTTTCTAATTCGCTTTGCTCAACCGAAAATAACCTTATTTACTTTCAACTCCATGCGGACAATAACAACGCGGTATTTAGTAGTGTAGTCGTCTTAGTTATCAGAGTTGCGCAACTTCGTAAATACGTAAATACGTGAATGTAAAAATGCAAATGTGAAGCATATATCAATTATGGCTAATGGTTTTCTACTAAGATCAGTGTTCAAAATATCTTTAACTTGTTACAGCTCTGATGTTATCGACTTGTGAAAAGGGTGGGAGTTGTTGCACGTGTTATGAACCTTAAGACTGGAACTCGTGTGCCATGTAACGGCACACAAATATTACATAACAAACTATAATACAAGTAATAAAGTTTTTTCTAGAGAATTTAATACTTACGGACTGTTTTGTTGCTTTGGAATAATTGCGTTGCTTTCATGTATTTTTGAAATTGTCTCTTTTGTCTAAATTGAACATTAAAAATAATTCAGCAAACATTCATACCTGCTAACTATCTACATAGAAATATAATAAATTAATAAATACTTATTATATTTCTATGCTATCTAATACCTAGTTAAAAACCTAAAACTAAAGTCGTGATTTTCTCATAAATATACGTGGTACGAAACACTTTACTCTCCTTCATGGGTGTTATTCAACACGCACTGTCAACAGTCCGTTTGTTGGTAACCTTGCAAAACAAGGACGGGCCAGCTACTAAGAGAAAACCCCAAAAACAAATTTGCCGTTCTCTCTTCGACTTGAAACGTACCATTTTGAGGTTGTGGGTAGAACGCCAGATATTTTTAAAGAAATAAATTCATATTAAAGTACTATTGAAAGAGCACGTAGAAATAACGAATATAAGTTTTTTTTCTAAATTTTGTGTGTTCAAACAGTTGTTGTCAGTTTCGCATTTTTTTGTAATTTTTTGCATTCGTAGTAAATGATTTTGTAAGTCACTTAAATCGAAAAGGAAACGAGAGAAAATTAGATAACTTCTCTTTAAATATCTAGAATTTCATTTCTAAGTCCAGATATCTATTACAACATAGCATTTAAGCAAAAATACCTGTTTTGACATTGTCTAAATTAACTTTGATGTAATGTCTCCTAAAAGATAAAATTGAAATAGAAGTAGTGGGCAGTTAATACATTGATAATGCACGGAAACGTTTTCGCTTTTGTATTGACTCTTGTATTAACAGATTGAAACAGGGACATAACTGAACAGGTAGAGAAGCTACAGGCTATCCTACTAAATATAGCTGTTTTACGTGTTTTAGGACTCTAAAAATGCGTTGGCTTCCACGGACACCACCAGGGGACTTACAGCGCCCCTGGACCCCAGCTGTTTCGGCAACTCGCTTCGCTCTTTGATTGTCACTAAAATCTCAAAATCTCCCACTAATGCCTAAGCCACAACACACAAACTGTTCGCATATTGCCCTTGATTGTTTTCTAAATGTATAAATATACAATCATGTTATTTAGGCTGGCTGCTGTTTACTTGAAGAAATTCAAGCAATTTAGTTATGTGTATTTTACTGAATTGGTTGGCTAGCAAACACTGGGTTGCAAAACTTGTAGCTAGGGAATCTTGGAAATTGGCAAATGATTTGCCCACCTGACCATAGCACTTCGTTGGTTCTCTAAGGTGCAAATATGGCTACATAATTTTCAAATGGTCGTGTCATTCTGGGTGCCTGACTTAAAGTAGCTAGCAGAAATCTAACTTCATATTAACATTTACATTTTTTATTCATTTTGGCTGAACTTTAGAATTCTCAATAACTGTAAGTTCATATATGTGTCTGCATCACTGCTTTTATATGATGACCAAGATTTTGCTGTACGAATCCCAAAGTTGCTTTTTTATTATTTTTTTGCACAAAATTTATTTAAACAATAGTTAACTGAAACTGAATTCGTATATGGTGGACTCACTGCTTGCAGTTATATTGGGTGAAAAAGGCTTCAAAAAAATTTACTTTAGAAGTCTTTTTTGCTTTTACATTTTGTGGCCTTAACATTTCAAAAAGCCACCCATTACTAATAAATTCTGCTTTTTCTATTCATAATGACATGTTTTTAAAACGCCTTACAGCTTTTTTATTTTTAACTCGACAAGCTCACATTTTATTGCATGCACAGATATACAAAAACAAGGTTTTTTGTTTAAAACATAAATAATCTAAAAAATTTATCAAAAGCATGCTGGTTTGAAAGTTGAAATCGACAAGTCCACATGCTTTGTCAATTAATGTATCACTGCCTTAATAGTTGAGAAAGAATTGGTATACGACTTTACCAACAGCAAAGTATTGCTACCTTAAAAGAAAAAAATGTTTGGGGAACAATTTTTTGAGGAAATTATTTGGGGATTTTGGACCAAAATTAGTTCCATAAAGTCGCACTTTTTAGAGCTCATCCAAAATTCTGCTGCTGTTCAAAAAACGACTTTTAATTGATATATACATCTATTTATTGTTATCATTCTGCTTTGAAAGTATTTAAAATGCCAAACTAGCTAACCGTGAAGATTAATTCAGTATTCTCATAAGAGCATCCAATCAAAAAAAGATATCAGCAAAAAGATATTCTTTGCAACTAATTTTTTCGTATACTGGCATATTTTAGGTTGAATCTTATCTGACCTATATTATCTTAGTCAAAATTGATATGCTGTCAAAAACGGCTTATCTGCGTCTCTGAAAAGGGCTAAATTCTGAAACTCAGACTATTTTTTGGCTAAATTCCATCAAACCAATCTAAAACCATATCATACCAAATCTCAAGTCAATATTTTAATTTTACTGAAGTTATGGGACGCTATATATACTATATACTCGGTTCTAGACTTTTTTGTCAATTTCTTATGTTCACTGCTTTGTAATTAGTATTAAAACTCTTGAAATAATATATCACAGTGGTGAGCTGTTCAATATCTACCACTATCTTCAGTACATCCTTGATTTAACCATATGGCCAGATTGAGCGCTCAATCAAAGTGTGACTTAAAATTTGGTTGAGTTCGATTTCTGAAATTTCTTCATAGCGTGTTAAAAAAGACCTAGCGAGAATCAGTTTTAAGTAAATCTTCCTACCTTTTCTCTTCCTCAAAATGGCTGTGTAATTTTTTTATGACTTGTGTAAAATTATATTTTATCGGATTGGTCTAAAAGTACTCCATAACAAGTTTCAGGTCAATAATTTTTTTTTTTTACCGAAGTTATTGCACTTTGAATTTCTTGAATTAGGCCGGGTAAATGTGCAGTCAATGATAAAAATGGCTCCGACGGTTAACCTACTGGCTTTTTATATTTTTTATGGAAACCAAAGCATATAAAGTAATAAAACATGCCCACTAATAACAACCTGATATAATTTCAAACGTAATGATACATATATTTTGTAAAAAAACATTTTCAATATTTTGTGCAAAATTATTTTGTCTAAAAAGGACATGGGCGGCACTAGGTCTCTCAGCTAGTAATTTTTATGTAACGTCATTCTTTGCATAAAGCTGCAAATTAAACCTGGCCACTTGGAAACAAGTTGAGTTTCTTTCTTTTGTTTTTATCTTGATTGTTTGCTAGGTATAGTGTGCTAGCTAGCTACTTTTCTAGTTTTATTAAACTTTTCCATGTAAGCAGTATTACTTTATGATGTCTTATTTTTATACTCTCATTGCTTAGTAATGTTTTTTATAAAATTTTTCACTTTGAAAAAGACATGATACTGATACAGCTCCTCCGCCATTTTAATACGAACAGCTTCCTCCTGTTCGTCACAGACTCGCCGCCTCGCCAAAATGTTTTGTATGATGCAATAATTATGTGACATATCCGCGCCAATCAGGTTTCATATCGGACCAGCCTCCTCCAGAGCCATGTTCGTATCGCCGTCCCGGGGTCAGAAAAGATACAAGATGCCCTTGGGACGAGGTTGATAATTAAGATGATTTTAAATGTTGGTTTTGTCCTCAGTGCTCATAAATTTATTTACCGCCAGTAGCTCGACTTTCGTGTAAATCACTAAAGTTAAAAAATGAACAGCCCGTTTTGTAGCCCCGTTAATGATGCTGGGAAATGAAAAGAAATTTTTTTACAGCAGAAAAAATATTTATTTTTATATTTTTTTAGACAACTACCTTTACCACTCATCCCTCAATAGATGACCTGCCAATTTTTACAAAAATTTTTAAAAAGTTTGCAGTTTTTTTTGCACATGCGCAAGCATTTCTGTAGGTAGGAAATATAAACAACAGACCACAGTAACCGAAGAAATCCATCCAAAAAATAAAACATTCGCTAAAAACTAATGAAATATTTCAAGAAGAATTAGAAGAATATAGTTAAAATTTAATTCCTGTTCCTCTTGGATCTTATACTACCCAAAATCTTCATTAATAGCCATTTCACCCTGTCCGAGTCCTGTTTTACCTACACAAAAGTGCGCGCATGCCCATTGTTTTCAAAATAAGATCAAATCAACTACGTCACGCGGAAAGTGGTCTATTATGTTTGACTTTTCCAGATTGTCTGTTGTGGAATAAGGAAAAAGTGAGTCCTAGTTTAAATTCTAGCTATATTCCTTCAGTAAAAACATCTACACTATGAAAAATTAAACCGAGAACATTATTCATGCGCACAGAAAGTTCTTTCCCCAACCTTTCTCTTCCGGTTCATCGATTTGTAAGCATTCTCCTGATTTGTCGTCTTTTCCGTTGAATGACCAAAAAAAGTTATACGGGGCTGCTTTCTTTGAACATAAATAATTATTATCCCAACCATCCGTGTTACTCGATCCTGTAACTTTTACGCATTTCATGTTTGGAATGGTGCCTAAAAAACGATTAAACATTTAAATTTTAAAGTTTCATCATTTTTTCGTTGGATTAGGTGACTTAACTATACTCAAAGAAAAATATAATTAGTTAAAAAATAATACACATGAACAAATAGAAATTTTTGTTTATTTAAATAAATCGTAACAAGTTATAAGCAAGAAGTCATACGAGTTTCATACAGACTTATTTGTCCTTCCAAAATTAGACAAGCCACAACTAAGCAACGGTTGGAAAATACAGAAACGTAAGCAACTCTGACAAAGTATACACCAGAAAAAAGTATTCAGCATGACTTATGAAAATTAGTTTTCGCAAAAATAAGTATTATTTAAACATTTAAACAACTTAATCTGTAATTCAATTCCTTTAAACATTACCTTTAGTTGACCATCTCAACGATGGGTTTTTTTCTTTATCTTTGTAGCAGAGGAAGTTGTTCGACCATGCAGGATTCTTTTTAGCTCCTTCGATCTTCACACAATTGCATCTGCAAGATGGGGCTGCAGTATTGCAATTACATGAAGATGGTAGACCATTATTTGACCAAGTAAAGTCTTGGGGCCAGCATGGATAACCTAAAGGAGGAAAGGAATTGACATCACTGTTTAATAAAGATAAATTTTGGTATATTTGTTTATAAATACTTGCACGGGAATGGAAATAAGAATCTTACTATTTATCCATTAGTTTTGAAAAATTATTAATACACGCGAGTAAATTACAATCAATACCATCAACAAACGTAAATACCATGACTAGCTGAATTTCAAGGCACATAAAAATTGCTTATACCGCCATTAAAACACTGTTAACAATACCCGTGATTGACCATCTTAACAGCCATTAATAAAATTTTAGCTTATACTTCAAACTGTTCTGTACATACATTAGTAAATTTTTATTTTTGAAGTTGAAACATCTCCGTTGTATTAACAATGTGACTGAACGCGACATATGTTTAAATGTTCACCACATTTTAAGCTAGTTTAAGTAGTTATCCAATTGACCTTTATCTTATGAAACACATGCATGCTACCAGTGACGTTTTATAATGTAGTTATATTAATAAATCACGCAAAATATTAAAATTAATACCATTGTTTGTTGTACATTGAGCTTGTTGCTGACAACAAGGAGCTGCAGGTGCAGGTGCTGGTGCTGGTGCCGGTGCGGGTGCGGGTGCGGGTGCAGCTGGCAGGCAACATGGCGCAGCTGTTGTTGTTGTTGTTGTTTTCGTAGTGGGTTTTGCAGTAGTTGGCTTCTTTGTGATGGTAGTTGGAATTGTAACTATAGAGGTTACAACTGTCGGGACAATTTTAGAGACAACTTCTGTTACTACAGTTGGTATTACCTTTGTAACTTCCTGCGTTGCAGGAGCAGCTGTTCCTGATGCAGCATCTGCTGCTTTTGATCCAGCATGTCCTGCTTTTGACCCAGAATCTCCGGTTGTTGATTCAGAATCTCCTGTTTTTGATCCAGCGTCTCCTGTTTTTAATCCAGCGTCTCCGGTTTTTGATCCAGAGCTTCCTGTTTTCGATTCATCATCATCTCCTGCTTTCGATCCATTGCTGCCTGCTTTTAGTCCACTTGTTGGACCTGCTGTAGCCGAAGCTCTACTGGAAATAGTCGGTCCAACTGTAGCTTTTACCTTGTCTGACGAGCTTGTGTCGGATGCTGAAGAAGCACTCGCTTTGCCTGTAACTGAATTCGATGCTTTAGCCGTTGAACTACTTCGTGCTGTTGGCCCTGCTGCATCATCGAACTGTTTTTGCTTTGATTTGGTAGTCGTAATTGGTGCATCGGTGCTTATTTTTAATACATTTGCGGGTTGTGTAGAACGAAGCATCGTTTCTGTTGATTCTGTTGGTGCTGCAGCTTGCTTGTCATCATCTTCTTTGGATTTGTTATTTTCAGAAGATGGATTTTCAGATGGTGATTTAGTCGTGGTAGCACTTTCATCCGTTTTAGGAGACGGAGAGGTACTAACAGAAGTAGCTGCAGTGGTAGTAGCTTTTTCGTTACACTAGAAATAATGTCATAAGGATTAGCTGTGCAGCCATAAATTTGTAATCAACTTTCATAAGCAAAATAATCGAGTTAAGATAATGATAGGTTAAGATTATTTTTTGTTTCCTTTTTTTCTGATAAAAAAAATGTATTTGGACTAAACGCCTTACATAAGCATTTGAAATTCTTTGGATGTCAATGTTACTCAATCCAGATCTTTGTCCTAATTCGTCGGAACTAACGCTAGCATCTAATGGAATAATTGTTTTCTGCAGTCCTGCATCTTTACCAAATGCACGCTGACCAAGATGCATAATGGAATAGTAGTCATACCTAAAATGATGGAACGCGCAAAATATCAAACCAGCTAATCATGTTATCGCGTATGATGGGCACTCTTTTCGCTGGGAAATTTTAAGTTGCACTCCAAGAAACAGCTTAAAAAGGAAAAATTTGGAAGCATTCTTTTTTTTAAGTCGTTAAGACCTGTTCTTAACTAACATGTTGGATCTAAAAAAATGTTACTTTTTCATAGCGGCATGACGTAAATAAATAATTTTGTTACAACGTTATTTTTATAGCTTAATTTAAAATCTGCTCTCCCATTCTTTACAGTCCTTTGAGAGTTCGCAATTTTATAGTATATATAGTGGTTTTATTGTTTTAACAGTGTTATATATTCTTACCTGACCATGTAAAAGTTTTTACTTACGAAAAGCTTCATATTTTTATTTTAAGATGTTCTTATTCTAATAAAATCCTGCTAAGAATTCCTGCGCATTGCGAATTTTGACTTGATTCCATGAAGGTATGCATGTATTATTTTTATAAGCAACTCCGCTATTGTGTTTGTACTTCAGGTTGATAAAAAAGTGGGATACTTTGAGGGATACCAAAAAACTTTGCTAAAAATATATCTAATACCCAGTTCGAAATATCCAGTTCGAAATATGTGATAAAAGAGATGTCCTACAAATGTATATAAACGAGAATCTTGGAGACACAGAAAGAACACCTATCAAAGTCATGTTCGTTATACCAAGAAATCATTGGTTGCTTAGCGGTCGTGCAAATTTTATAGGAGTTGCTTATAAAAAATACGTCTAACCAGGAATAAAAATAATCTAATATAGGCTTACAGTAAAAAAAAAAGAATGAAGGTGCAAGTGATAACATCTATGATGCAAGAGTAAGAATTGAAAAAGTTTTTAAACATCGTAAATCATGATGAGAAATAAATAACCAAAACACATTAATAATACAACACACTACTAAAAACAAACATGCTACTAACAGGAAAAGCTGCAAAAACCAAGCAAAATATTTCAAAACAATGATCACATAAATGCTTTGACAGAACAGGATGAATGTATGGTCGACAAGTACGGTGCATTGAAACGATGTAAACCGCATGCGAAGAAGAGATAACGTTAGAATGCAAGAACTATGAGTTTACTGAAAAAGAAATACACTACGCCTTCTCGTGTACGTTTGGCGACCAATAGGTGTAGTGATGGTACCGAGATGAATACCTGAAAAGTGCTTTAGTGTCTGTGCTTAAGAATGACGTAATCGTATTTATTGACTGTTGGGGAGTTTGCTCTGGCTACGCCTTAGACTGTGTAAAAGCTGTTTATTTAATGCCAAGTATTGAAGAATCCTTTCGTATATTCCGCCTCTATTCAATCAAATGACACATAATTATTTATTACAATCCCCATTATGGATTTATAGAAGTAACATCAAGTGAAATACCTGCACAGGAAGAGCCCTGCCGCCATGCCAACATGCCCTAACGTTGTCATATTTCAATGTTTATGCTATTAGAAGATGAAAATCACTTTAAGGATTCGAAGATAATAAAAGCCACTCTGCTGATTTTATTTTACTGTAAGTTTACTCCAGAAATAAGAATAGCTCGATAATTTATCTAAATTAAATCTGAAATTTGCTATTACCTAGATCCCACCAAATCTTGAATGATTATATAACCTGATTTTTGGAAAACGTGTCAAAATAGATTACAGAAATGTGTTTGCTGGATAAAATAGCGAAAGTGAACTACAAGCGACATATAGCTGATTTATTGATGGCTATGAATTTAAATGAAAAATCCCGTTTATTAGTAACTAACTAACTTTACCCTAGTTACTACCTTGTTACTACTAAAGAAATAATTACCTGGCTATTTCACTGCGAAGCTTATATTGTCTAAAAATATGATCTCAGAATCTGGTAATATGAGCTTGTTTTAAAAATATCTGTGTAGACGAATGAAAGAGTCCAAGATAATAAGAAATCTTCAGATCAAAGCATGTCCATGTAATCGACAATGCAATGTTCTAAAGGATATAAGATATACAACCAGTAAAATAAGGAAAACCGAAAACGATTCAAATCGTAAAACAGACGCATTATAAGACGAAGATTATGTTCTTACAATTAAATATAGATGGTGGAAGACACATTTTAATACGTGGAGCATTGTTCAACTTGCCTTTTTAGTGCGCCAAATAAGGATTCGTTATACGAAGACACATATCAACACTGCACACATGGTCACATTTAACCTTAACCCTATTCGGTCCGAGCGGCCTGCAGGTTATTTTAATAACTCTTTTCTGTCTTGCTGCCATGCAAATTCAGTAAGTATCATATACTTACTGAATTTTTTTAAACTAAAAACCTCGCAGAGCCTTACATAATGGCCATTACTCCAAGGTACCTTTAAATTTCTATGAAATTAGGAAAATTCAATAATTTCGTTAGGATTATCCTTAGAACTTGAAACTTAACACACAACTTTATTTCAACAAGGGGAATCATACTGCAAAGTTTTGACACATGATCAACCCAATTCCCCGATTTTTTTAGATTTTGCACAATAATGGGGAAAAATCGGGTTTTAGGGCGATTTTTCTCATCCGAATTATTTGAAAACCGAAAAATATGTTAAATAACTTTAAACGTTAAACAGATTGCTAAAATTCGTTGTAGAACTAAATTAATTAAATTTCGATCCGATAGTAGTATTTTGGATAAATTTGGGGCTTCCGATGACAAAATACTGACGTAAGCAAGAAATCAAAAGTTAAAGAAGGGCGGCGGAATCAGCTTCCCCCTCGTTGTACTATGTTTGTACTATGTTTGAAATACCCCGGACATGTTTAATAAGTGAATAAAAAAATGTTTTATGCAAATCGGCAAACGAAGCAGACAAACAAAAACTTAGTGCGAGAGGCTTCGGGTTAATAGCTTGCCTAGCTTAACACAACACGATAACTGAAAACAATAAGTAAATCAAAAAGGAGAAAACTTTCGATGCGCGCGTCATGCAAGTCATGGAACTCTTATTCTTGCTCGCCTCGGCGTCCGGAGTATTTCGGCGTCCGGAGTAAAGAATGTCGGCGTCCGGAGTAAAGAATGTTTTATGCTTGTCTTTTAAGACGATTGATAAAAAAATTAATGGAGTTATTTTAAGAAATAGTATTCTTTTCTAATTCGCTTTGCTCAACCGAAAATAACCTTATTTACTTTCAAATTCCATGCGGGACAATAACAACGCGGTATTTAGTATTGTAGTCGTCTTAGTTATCAGAGTTGCGCAACTTCGTAAATACGTAAATACGTGAATGTAAAAATGCAAATGTGAAGCATATATCAATATGGCTAATGGCTGCTCTACTAAGATCAGTGTTCAAAATATATTTAACTTGTTACAGCTCTGATGGTTAATCGACTTGTGAAAAGGGTGGGAGTTGTTGCACGTGTTATGAACGTTAAGACTGGAACTCGTGTGCCATGTAACGGCACACAAATATTACATAACAAAACTAAATACGAGTAATAAAGTTTTTTTTAGAAATTTAATTACTTACGGACTGTTTTGTTGCTTTGGAATAATTGCGTTGCTTTCATGTATTTTGAAATTGTCTCTTTTGTCTAAATTGACATTAAAAATAATTCAGCAAACATTCATATCTGCTAACTATCTACATAGAAATATAATAAATAATAAATACTTATTATATTTCTATGCTATCTAATACCTAGTAAAAACCTAAAACTAAAGTCGGTGATTTTCTCATAAATATACGTGGTACGAAACACTTTACTCTCCTTCATGGGTGTTATTCAACACGCACTGTCAACAGTCCGTTTGTGGTAACCTTGCAAAACAAGGACGGGCCAGCTACTAAAGAGAAAACCCCCAAAACAAATTTGCCGTTCTCTCTTCGACTTGAAACGTACCATTTTGAGGTTGTTGGTAGAACGCCAGATATTTTAAAGAAATAAAATGTCATATTAAAGTACTATTGAAAGAGCACGTAGAAATAACGAATATAAGTTTTTTTTCTAAATTTTGCGTGTTCAACAGCTTGTTGTCAGTTTCGCATTTTTTTTTAATTTTCTTGCATTTCGTAGTAAATGGATTTTGTAAGTCACTAAAATCGAAAAGGAAATCGAGAGAAAATTTAGATAACTTCTCTTTAAAATATCTAGAATTTCATTTCTAAGTCCAGATATGTTATTTACAACATAGCATTTAAGCAAAAATACCTGTTTTGACATTGTCTAAATTAACTTTGATGTAATTGTCTCCTAAAAGATAAAATTGAAATAGAAGATAATGGGCAGTTTAATACATTGATAATGCACGGAAACGTTTTCGCGTTTGTATTGACTCTTGTATTAACAGAATTGAAACAGACATACTGACAGGTCTTGTATGTTCGTGAAAGAATCCAAGAGCGTGCAATATTTCATGTATTACAGTTCCTTTGAAGCCACATCCAGAACCAATACTTATGTCTTGTTTTCCACCAATACGTCCAACGTAGGACCAGCATCTAAGATTTTGCGGAAAAAATATGCAGGTACAATAACACACAGGTGCGGATGTTGACTTTTTTTTTTTTATTTGCTAAATTTTATTACGTCACAAATTATGCGACAAGGTCAAAGAAAATTTTAGCGCGATTCACCAATAGAGATATTGAGCGGACACAGAACAAATTCTACTCACTTCTTGCCATCTTTAACAAAATTAAGATAATCTTTGTCTTCAGCTCCAGGCGTCACAAACTTTAAGCAAGTATAATCTTCAAGATCCTTTATCGCGTTCATCACAACTGCTTTCTTTGAAGCCGCTATTCATGTTAAAAAAAAGAGAAAACTTTTGCCAGTAAGCTTTTGCGATGGAAAGTTTCGCGAGTTCGAAAAATTATTTTAATAAATAGCCGACTTACTCATCGAAGCATCAAACATATACGGTACTCTCTTGTCCCATTTCGTATTTGATGTTCCTGCTCGCTTGGAGGCGCTTCCTGATCTCACAGCTTTAACAAAATCATCATTTCGAATATCACCTTCAACGTAGTTGTTTGGTTCAATGTCTTGTGCTTTAAAACGAATCAAATGTAACTAACACACGACGAAGGACATATTGAAAAAGAAATAAAGCCACGTTAAGATAAAAAAGAAATGCGCTACATATATACGCTATATATATACCTGCGAGTTCACGATTCAATATTTTCCACAATAAAGGTTGCAATTTTGGTACATATTTATCTAAAATTTGACATTTGTTAAATTAGGGGATCTATAGTTGCCCAAATGCTTTAAACCTTAACTATCCGATGAGGTAAGAACAACTTTTTATATATGATGTGCTGCATAAAAAATAAACGAATCTATTAAAAATAATAACTATTACTTACTGTTGGCAGTTCCCATAACGTTTTCTGATAATTTTTCTGCATTGTCTGCCCCAGTAACCTTATTAGCTAGTTTTTTGATGCCAGATAAAAATGCTTGATTTCGCTCCACGATGCAGCAGATGGTTACTAACAAACCGATTAGAAGCTTCATGCTTCTTGTTAGACTGCTTTACCAAAGAATACAGTTTTTGTTGACAAGTTTTCTTATTACTGTAAGAAACAAACCACCAAGTCGTCTAAAACCGGCAAGATAAAAACGTTGATTTTTACTTTTATTGCCGATTTTCAATTTTTATAAATACAAGACAACTGAGAAAAACCCGTTTTGTGGATTTTATAGTTCAGTCATGCTATTCAATACAAAAAACATTACTTGATTACAGCAGTAAGTAAAGAGTCGTAAGTAAAAAAATTCATGTATTCCTAAACAAATGTATGTCAAAAAAATTGCTACTGCAGAAAAAAATAGAAGTGCAAATGTACAACCAATAAGCAATTTGAAAAACAAACAACTTTTTTTTCACATATTTGTACATCTTATTGAACTATTTTCTTTCTTTTCTTCTCCTATTCTCCAGCTATTGCTGGTTCTTCCAGCTAGCTCTGTTACCTATGATAAAAAAAATTCTTATTTACGCACATGCTGTTTGTCGATGAAATTAAAAGCCGAATATGAGTTAAAGTAAACGACAATTTTGCGTTCTAACAGCGATACGCCATGCTAATCACACTCAATAGCACTTTCATTTCTTTTTATTCAAAATCATGCTGAATCTGAAAACAGAGGAACGGCAGTTTAACTACCGAATTCGTTTTCTCACGTATGTGCAAATTCAATTAAATATCTATATCAATATTCTTCTTCTTCTTCTTCTTCTTCTTCTTCTTCTTCTTCTTCTTCTTCTTCTTCTTCTTCTTCTTCTTCTTCTTCTTCTTCTTCTTCTTCTGAGACTTAGAAAATTTGAGAATACCTGTTGGTGGGAGGGTCCACAAGTTTTGGAACTTTGTTTTATCGTAGCAGCTCCACGTTTAGCTTCTTGCCTTAATAACCCTTCCCTTTTCACGACGTTATCTGATAGAATATTTTGCGGGTACTTAATTTTGCGAATAATCAAAATTTAGCAAAAGTGCAAAAATTTATTCACGTGAAAATTAGAACCAAGAAAATATTTCACCAAACATACTAAAGCATACCCTTTCGTTAACTTTTTTGAAATATAATGGCAGAAGCAAGTAGGAAAAGCCTTATTACAAAGACAGCCGCTTTTTAAATGTCAAAACTTTTGAATACTGCTTATAATGCACATCTCTCCCCCTTTTTCCCACCTCTTTTTTAACGAAGTCTACAAAAGTCAGTAGCTATTTGCAACTATCTACACGTTTAAGTAGTTTGTCATGGAAAAGCACCTAAATTTAAACAAATCGAGGTCTTTTTAAAGGATCTCAAATCAAAATCACTTCTCTGCTTCTAATCATATGGAGGCACCGTTTTCTGTCCACTTTAAAAACTATGTCGTCGACTCTGACCTCCATGGCAAGTAAACGTCAGAGAATACGGATATGTCTACTTTTATTGTTAAACTCAGTTTGGATGCTGAAATCTTGATTTTATCCACGACTGTCAGACCAACGTCCTTCACCTTATTTTATTTATTAGCGCAAATTGTCTGAATTTTGTAACTACGTCGTACTCTATCATATATCCCTGTCAAATAAATTGGAAAAAAGAAGGTTTATTTTATATCATTTTATTAAACCTATATTCCACTATAAAAATCGGACATTTTGGTTTTTTGATGGGTTTGTTAATAGGGCAAAAAGGCGCTTGGTACAAAGTAGGTGTAACGGCTCAAGGGCCAAGAGACCCTGGGGACGAGGATGCTGTTAACGAGCTTTTGCTTTCATGACTTACTGTTACTTTGGCGCCTGTTAAAACTAAAAAGAGTTTGGCTCACATTATGGCCGCTTTTTGCATTGTTGATTTGTTCCAAACGATCTTGGGCATCCACCCCGTCGTGGGCAAAATGCGCAAGGTACCCCGTATTGGGCAATTCATACAATTTAAGACATGAATTTATAACAGTTTTGGAAAGTGTGCACTTATACGAAATAGGTTCTACTCTACGAAATAGTCGATACACCACCAAAATTCCACACCCAATTTTGAGCCCATCTTGGGTGTAACCTTTTGCCAGGCTTGCCCACCACATTTTTAAGGTTTGTCCATCACGGGGTGGCATAAAAATGACACCCTATCTTGGGCGAAGTCTTGTTAACAAGTTTGCCCACGACGGAGTGGCATAAAAACCACACCCCATCTTGGGCGAAGTCTTTTTAACAGGTTTGCCCACGACGGGGTGGCATAAAAAGGCAACGACTTCATTTAGCACCATAAAAACCACACCCCATCTTGGGCGAAGTCTTTTTAACAGGTTTGCCCATCACGGGGTGGCAAAAAAAAGACATCCTATCCTGGGCGAAGTCTTTTTAACAAGTTTGCCCACGACGGGGTGGCATAAAAACCAAACCCCATCTTGGGCGAAGTCTTTTTAACAGGTTTGCCCACGACGGGGTGGCATAAAAACCACACCCCATCTTGGGAGTAGGCTGTTTCACAGACTGCCTAGCGTTGGGATGGTTTATGATTTGACACATCTTCAAGCGTATAGATTTTTAGAATAAAACACAGCTTTTCGTATCTAACTTTTCTTGTGTCACATACAATAAAATATCTAAGTCAATTATCTATAATTGCGCAAATTTTGGCTGCTTTATACTGCAGTATATCTGCATTTCTTAGTGAAAATGTCAGTTGGTGACAAAATAGTTTATTTAAACTACGCATTATTGCATCTGGTCGAGAGCTTGAAAGGAATTCACCAAGTTCTTTGTGTAACTTTGGATCCTTTTTTAAAACGTACTCATTATCTGAATGGATTATTTTAGGCAAGCCAAATACTGCCAGAAACCTATCAATAAACCTCTCAGCAGTCTCCTTTGCTGTTTTACTTCTTAGAGGAAAAATGATACGGAATTTCGAAAAGTGATCCACAATATGTCCAATCCATTTGAAATCCCCGTCAGATTTTGTCTGCATGTCAATTAAATCAATCTATGCAAAAAATCAAATTGGTAAACATTTAGGTTGACATTCTTCTTTTAATCTTTTTGTTATTTATCATGGCAAAAATTAGGAATTAAAAATTAAATAAAAAACAAACTAAAAATGCACAACACAAATTGGATTGCTTCTGAGGAATAGGTAAAAAACTCCTCACACGAGCAAGCTAGATCATCTCGAACATAGATTGCTACACCACCGGATTGACGGCCTTTCTTTGCCTTTTTTCGAGCTGAGTCCATTCTGTAAAGGGTATAGCCTTCGATGTACAATTACGCATTTCTGTGATTATTCAACCAGGTTTCTGTCAGGCCTAAAAATAGTGCATTTTTGATTTGAATTTTATCCCTTAGATATGGGATTTTTGAGGGTCTTGTTTGTGGACATAAACCTTGCACATTAAAATAGGTGAATGCATTCAAAACATTTTGTTCTGAGTGATTTGTTGCATTTGTTGTTGGGGTTGATTGTGATAGATTTGATTGAGTCGTTGAGATTGATTTGGTTGGTAGTTTAGTGGTTGATTGTATAATTTGGTTTGCCATGGTTGAGCTGGAAAGGACTCCTGGCTCCAAGGAGGATTTTGGTAGGGTGCTTTTACAGTGAAAATTTGAAATTTTTCTTCTATCTTTTGCATCAATTCCGCCTTCAGGAGGCGGATTGCATCTAAAAAATCTGACGATGTTTTGTTTACACTGTTCATTTTAGTATTTTGATGGTCATTGCTTTGTGATTGATTGATCGGTGATTTAGTGTTTTGATTGTGGTTTGTATTTTTAGGATGCCGTATTGTACCTTTCACATGATAAAAGGAACAGGATTCGTTAAAACATTCGCTTTTCCTCAGAGATTGCATGCACATGTTCGGATGAAAATATTGACAATTGAGACCAAGAGTACATCCTCTTGGGTTTCTAGTCCCATGTTGCATTAACTTTTTGCAAATTCTAAGATGAAGGAATTTACATGATGCACCTTTCATACCATGTTTACATTTTCCTTTTTTAGGGGCAAGTTTTGGAAGTCATTTTGGGTTCTCCATTTGTGTTATCTTGAGATGAGTTACTTTGTTGTGTGGTGGGAGTGACCTTGTAATAGTAAGTTCAGTCTCAGTGTTTGGTTCAGGATCACTTGTGGAGATTTCAGGGTCCAATAAATTTGTAGCGCATTCATTTGTGGCACTAGATTTTTTGTTACATTTCACTTGAGTTTTAGGTTTAGGTCTAATGTCGTCCATTTTGTATAACGTGCAACTCTAAACAATATAATATAAAAGAATATAAATGTAGCAACTGCTAGCTACATAGATAGCTTGGTGTCAATGTAACCATCAGGACAATGAAATGTTTAAAAACAAGAACTGTAGCTACCTCTTGGCTTGACTTCCACAAAGTTTTCCCGCTTCCTTGCGTTTATAGGGTTGCGCGATGTCTGACGAGGACAGTGCCAAGTTAGGTAATTTACAGAACGCGAAAAATGTTGCCCAAGATGGTGTAGAGGACAACACGGGTTGGAACAGATCCTTGCTCTGTTCCGTTTTAGGATGTTGTCTTTCTTGGTTCTTCTTAAAGTCTTCTTTTGTGTGGCACGCTCTTCTTTTTCTAGTCATCAGTAGTTTTTCCTGTATGAAGTCGATCCAAATCAACAGGAATCACTGACACTGTAAGGTGGTGGGTAGCTAACTAAGGGCTTGAAATCTGACCCTAACTGCACATATCTTGGGTATGTATAGACCTTTTTGAATGTTTACATTTTCCGCGGTAAGCCCTTCTGGCTCTAACAACTGCGTGGCAGGCAGAAAGATGCGGAAGCTTGCTGAAGAAAGTTATTTTTCAGCCCATTTCTTTCTACGGAAATATTTTTGAGGCTTTAAACTATTATCGAGTGTAGATGGGTAACTTCTGACTGACATATATTCATATAAAGTCGTAATGGTACCTTTGTGCGAAGAAACAGACTAAAAAGGACCTCACTTCACCTAGCGCCCCCATCTTTTTGCCTGCCACACAATTGTTAAAGCCGAAAGGGCTTACCGCGGAAAATGTAAACATTCAAAAAGGTCTATAGCTAAGTCTTTTTAGACTCCAGTCAATTATGGACATACGATTCCCATGCTCTCTGTATAGACCTTTTTGAATGTTTACATTTTCCGTGGTAAGCCCTTCTGGCTCTAACAACTGTGTGGCAGGCAGAAAGATGCGGAAGCTTGCTGAAGAAAGGTCTTTTTCAGCCCATTTCTTTCTACAGAAACATTTTTGAGGCTTTAAACTATTATCGAGTGTAGATGGATAATTTCTGATTGACATATATTCATATAAAGTCGTAATGATACCGTCGTGCGAAGAAACAGACTAAAAAGGACCTCACTTCATCTAGCGCCCGCATCTTTTTGCCTGCCACGCAATTGTTAAAGCCGAAAGGGCTTACCGCGGAAAATGTAAACATTAAAAAAGGTCTATAAGTTCTCAATCACAAATATTTCTGGTTAGGGTCCTTTTGGCCTGTCAATTAAGGATTAATGGGTGGATAGTATGTATGAAATATACGCGATTTAGGAATTAGGATCCTTAATTTTCTATTTGCGGCGGGGTAAGTTGGACTAAAAAGAAGAAGCTATATTAAGAGGTTTATATATTATCTTGGCACCTTTTTTTTTACATTTTGGCACTACTATTAAATCCTGACCTTGCCTTATAATTGTGTACAAAATTTATAATATTAATGTTCTCGAATAAGATCAAAAAGATTATAATACTAATTGTTGAGAACCACTTTGTTTTCTCTGCAGCCAATAGAAGTTTACTGAAAGTAACAATCACACACACACATGGTATGTAAGGGATGCAAGGGAGGAGTATTAAAATCTTAACACATATAATTGACATATTGTTATTCCAACCATCGCATTCCATGAGGAACGTCAGAAGCAATATTTTTTGTTTTATTTCTTTTTATTCTGCACCACATTTACAGCTTACAAGAATTTACACTGATGATTTTTACCTCTACGCATGTCATGTAGTGGAATTGTGTAGACTTTAGTGGTAAACCATAGTAAACCTCTAAATTCTTCATCAGTTGAGATTAAGTTTGCATCTTTTTGCACACCCTCGTCCCCAGAGATTTTATATCATAAAGTCAGGCAAAAATCTGTGCAGACGAGGGTGCTTGTCTTGTTCAGTAAAAATGTCAACCTCATCGCCAGGGCTGTTTTTCACTTTTTGATATCGAGCCTGCGTGCAAGAAAAAGAAGATTGTGCCAATATCCAAATTGTAAAAGACTCCTGACGAAGAGGTTGACGGCTTGTTACTAAAAAACAGCAACATGCATATAAAAAGGCAACTAAGGTATAAATGATTATATCATACAAGAGGCAATAGCAGGCCATTCCTTGAGACAATGTGGCGCCGTAATGTGGCGAAATGTGGCGCCGTAGATTAGTGGTTATAGCTCTCGTACTCTGTGCGGGTGACCGGGGTTCGATTCCTCTTGACGGCGATTCAACATGGGCGAGTGAATGTTACCATAGCCCCGGGTTAACCCAAGCCATGTGAGGGAAATTGGGGAGATGGCACACTGTGTGGGCTGTTGGATGTTGCCGGGAGTTGTCTGGTAGAGCGCGGGCCCTAATTGGGTCTGCGTAGCTCAAAATGAGCATTAAATACTCTAGGACTCTCCATCTAAGCCATGGCCCCTCCTGGAAATAATAGACAGGGTATATCCCTCGATATTTGTGAGGCTAGCCATGTAAAATATGCACATCTATCTATCTATCTATCTATTGCCCGCACACTCGTAAAAAGATTTACGAGTGCTTTTTATCGCACTCGTGAATTTTTTCTAAAATATTATAGAGCGATGAAAAAGGGTATTACGCTGATTACATAACATTCATTTCTTTGTGATTGATTTGTTTAAAAAGTATAGAGAACATTAAAGTTGGCCCCTTTCCTTCATGCTGACACTCTTATGCTCGGCTGGTGCATTACACTGAGACTTGAACGAAAGACGGAAGACCATTTGGAACCATGCCACAAGTCAGTCCGACCTTCATCGTCACAGAGAATACTGCGAGAAGAGTGCGCACCCATGCAAGTTAAATATAACCAGAACATGGGAGAGGTTAGGTGTCCTGTACCTTAATACAGCTTTCGGACGAATGTTTTCGTGATGTAATACCAAAGAAAAAACATGTTGAATAAAGTTTAAAAAATCTTTTTAAAAGGGAAAAGAGAAATCAAAAATGTCTAGAAATATATTTAATGCCAAAAACATATAGCGAATCTGCCAACACATCATCGTGTTCAACGTTGTTTCAACCTTGCACTTGTGGTTAATACGTTTTACCATGGTTTTACAAAATTCATTTCTATACAACTTAAATAACATCATAACGTTTATAACGAATAACGTTTATAACGAATATTTGCAAGTGTGAATCACACTTGCAAATATTCACATCGCACTTGTAAATTTTGCTTACGAGTGCGATTTTTCGCACACCATAGCACTCGTAATTTTTTTAGCAGGTGCTTTTTGTAGCTCTGGCATAAGTTTTATTCAAGAAATGGCCTGCAATAGGTAAACAGAATTCTGAAAAAACATTGTCATTGATGGTAAAACTTTTAAACTTGTATGTATCTCCTTAACCGTTCGTTAAAAGCATATGATAAGGTTATCCAAAGGTTTTTTTTTGCGTTTTTGACAGTTCATAGGGTCATAATGGATTTTTCGTTTAAATTCAATAGTACACACCACATACTAAGAGAAATTAAAAAGGAACTTGTATGACCATCACAAGGCATACTCACCTATAGGCAAAAAAAATTGTCTACATTGATGGCAAAACTTTGAAACACTTATATATATCTCCTTAGCCATTCTTAAGAGCATATGATAAGGCTATCCAAAGGTTTTTTTTGCTACATTCAGTGTGAGGCACCAGTTCTTGGCTAATATTATATATATATGTAATTATATATTACAGACACTTTTTTTACATTAAAACTTTATAAATAATTTTAATATACCTTATAGTCAGAAATTTTCGCGACATTTTAATTTCGCGATAAAAATTTTGGTACAATTTTGCGATTTTTATTTTCGCAATTCGTTGCCCTGAATTTTTTTCGCGACATTTAATTTTCGCGAATTTCATAGAGTTACGGAGTGGAAGAAAAACAAAATATGATTTTTAAGTACATTTTTCTACTCTAATAATGACATCTGTAAAAGGAAGCTTTTTTTCATAAAAGGTCAATGTTATAATCAATAAGGTAGTGGAAGAACCTTTATTTTTGATCAAGCGAGGATAGTACAACCTTTCAAACTCGCCTCGGTGTTTGCCTAAATAATGGTATTGACGTTAAGGAAAATGTCGAAATCCCATACTGTCTTTTAGACCCATGTCCTCCGACCTCTTCTGGCCTTTGGTATCTGGTTAGGAATCTCACTAGGGATAAAAGAATTAAAACTGAAGAGGTTTCATAGGTGTAAGAGTTAGACAGGAAAGTTTAAAAAAAGAGGAAATTTCATAAAAAAGGAGATCGATGATTTATAACACAAAATGCCATTTAGGTTAACAGGCAAACCGCCTTCTAAAATTGTGTTTAAAAGTGCATTTATTCCTTAATTTTCCCGCGTTTTATCAAACTGGGTATCACCAGAATTATTTTGTTGCAAAAATTTTACGTCTGCTACCCTGTGGAGTCTAAAAAATGAATATTTCGCGGTTTTTATTTTCGTGATTTCGTCGATTAAATTTTTTTCGCGGCATTTTAATTTCACGAAAATGCCCAAAAATCGCTAAAATCGCGAAAATTAGTTGTTGTGAAAATTTCTGACTATAAGGTAGCTACATGTAAACATGTTTAAATTTACAATACATTCAAGATTATGCTCCTTTTCAGTTTTTGAAAATATTTTTTAAGCTGTTTGTCTGTTGTTTGGAGTAATTGGACCAGTACTGTTTATATATCCTAAAAGAAAGAAATTGACTATCATGTGTAAAATTTACATTTACATTGCTATTCTTCCAGTCGGCAAATTTCACGTGATACTTTTAAACAAGTTACATGTCGTTATTTTTAGGGTAGTCATTATGATTTGGGAGAAAACACGTCGTTCAGGTGGTTAGCCCTTAATAAATAGAGACTGAATTCTTCATAAAATCTTTGTTCTCTAACTTCAAACCTGACATTTTGTGTATTTTTTATGTGATTTTTTTCTAATTTTGCTTCTTGTAGTTCTTGTTTAATCAAAGATTCTTCAATGAGAATTTGACTGTGAAACATTTAGACTACATTTCACGCAGTGGCTTAACGTCACACCAAACCCTAACAACACCTTAACATCGCACCTAAATAAGTCTAAGCTGCACAAAACTGCACCACCTGCCTTGCGGAAAACACTTTAACACTCTCTAAATAATATAACAAGATACTTTTAAATTTCCTTTGAACGTTAAGCTACAATAACCACAGCCAAATATTTTATTTTTTACAAAAATAAATCCAGAAAGTAGTTCCTGTGTCTCTCTTGCACTAAAGCTTTACCACCATTTGCTTTACTTGAATTTGAGAAACCAATGAAATAGTAGAACACAACAGTCTGCCCCAGGCCAACCCCTTGCTATACATGGTAGCATTTAAAAAAATGTATACTAAAATTAGTATACAGTACGTTTAAAATTAGTAAAAATCTTTTTAAAAAAATTTTTTTAAACCAATCAGGTCTGTTTTTAACCTGCCGTTTTTTTTTCAAAGTCATAAACTTTATACTGAAGAGAATAAAGTTAAAGGCGCTGATGACCAGAATTTCGAATAAATGACATTATCCTGTCTTTTTAATTTATTTATCCTTTTAATCAGAAAAATGATGTTAAGCTAATTTTTTTGTTATTGCTTTATTTGATTTTAATATTTTTTTGCTCTGTATATATTTTAATGTGTCTTTTTAAACTAATCCTTCTACAGCTTTCAGCTTACAAGAACTGGCGAGTTTTGTGATCAAACAAACTTTCGTTGTTGTTGTTGTTAAATATTTATCTTTTCACACCTTCTGTCCACATATTACAACATACTGCAACAGAAGGATGCTATATCACGTTCAGCATATGACATATTATGGATACACATATGAATAATCTTGATAAAATATGTATGTGGTTTTCAGAGTTTTACAGTTTAACTTTTTAATGTCTAAATCATTTAAATTATGTTTCAAACTTGGTTCAAATGAAAAAATTAATTTTTAGATTAAAAGGAAGGAATACAAAATGACAGATTTAGATAGCAAGCTAAGAGGGGAAGAGAATATTAACTATGTGTCAGATTCAGATGAGGAAGAATGCAGTCGGAGCAGAGACTTAGATGATGAAAATTCTAAAGCAAAAGATGATGTTCCTACAGAAATTAATGACCTGCCAAAATTTGATACATCTGGACCAAAAACTGGTCCCAAAGGTGTTTTAGAAGATTATCGGAGATATAAGGAATTAAAAAAGTTACAAGATGCTGAAGAAACAAAAGAAAGAATTGCACTGCATAAGAAACATGCTTTCACTGTTGATGTGGATAAACACAAAGTTGAAGAAGAGGAAAACTTTGACGTTGATGATGATGATTTTTTGAAGAAATACCACGAGAAAAGACTTGCTCAGTTGCAAAAGGAAATGGAAAACAAATTGACAGAAAACGCCCCAAAGTTTGGTCAACTGTTGGAACTAAATGGAAACAAACTAAGTGAGGCCATTGACAAAGAGGATCGCAAAGTTATTATTGTAATCCACTTATATGAAGACACAATTTCTTCATGTAAGCAAATGAATGCATGTTTAAAATGTCTTGCGAAGCAGTATCCGTACATAAAATTTTGTAAAGTACAAGCTTCAACAGCTGGACTTAGTTTAAATTTCAAGTTGAATGCTTTGCCAGCATTGCAAGTTTACAAAGAACGTGTCTTAATTGGCAATTTTATAAAGATGCAGGACAAACTTGATGAAGAATTTTATGCATCTGACGTTGAAAACTTTTTGATTGATTCTGACATTCTAACGAGTGGAACTAATTTCGATCAGGATTTGATAGACAGTGATTATGAACTGGATTAAATTTGAAGGAGATTTATTTTTTACTGGTCAATATAAAATTGTAATACAAGGTTTGAATTAGAAATATAAAGTCAGTTTGCAAAAATTTGTCAATGAAAAAAACGGAAAAGGAAGAAAGCGTCTTTGTAGCTGTGGTCTAGGAGCACTGTAGGCCACTTGCCATTGAAATTTTCTTATTGATTTTTTTGTTATACAACCAATATAGAATTAGGTGATACCAACGATGGATGAATAATTGGATTTGAATTTTGACATTATTCTTCATTCAATGATTTACAAAAACGAATCCTGTAATATGAGACTTTCTCCGATAATTATTTTAAATTCTGTGTTGATTTTTTACACGAGAATTCAGTGGATACATAATATGAATTAAAATATTTTCATTATTTCAATTTATTATTATTGTCGTTTCTTTTGTGATTACAACTATGATAGACCAAAAGGAATTTAATTTATATAAACTTTAGAAGAAATGATTACATTATATAGTATCTGTACATTATATAATTGTGGTGTTATTGTGACATGATTTATAGCATTTGAATACTGCAAACTCTTGATCGTTTCTGTTTTTTGACTATTATAAGAAACTATATTTTGTTGCTTTTTCTGTACATGATTGAATTGCTCAAACTAAATATTTTAGGATTTTGATGACCAATCAGGCCTGAAAATGATTTAGTTGTATTACACGTTTATTCATCTCCTGTGAATCTATATGTGTAACCTCTCAGGTTTTTAAGGACAGGTTTTTTGTTTTTTTATTATACAATGCCTCCTTTAGCTTTGTCGAGTTGAGGTCAATTCTTCTAATCCTCTATTGTGGTATACACAAGGCGACTTTCATGTTTCACTAATGTAATCAGCAGAACATTCAGAACAACGAAAACGTTATGTACTACCTTCGACCTTAACATTGTTCTATCTTTTTTAATCATAAAATAACTGATATTTGTTGAATACGATACTTTAGAATAAGTTTCACATTTCCACGAACAAACCTGCATCCAGCTAACTGTTGGCTTTATTCCCTGAAGTAAGGATCTCCATCCAAATAGTTACAACATTATTATCAGTGGGAAGTTCTGCCATAGCGTTATTTAAAGGGGAAGTAAACACAAAAATTACAATTTATATGTTCTTGAATAGAGCTTTTCTTCATTAAAAAAAAAATCTCTATGTGGAATTGCCGACTTCTCTCAAAAATTCTGTATAAACATTGCAGAAACTTTATATCTTGGCCAGACCTCTTTTGATTTTCAAGAGGACTAGGGCAAGTTGAACTTATGATGCAATTTATATTTAGTGCAGAAAGCTTGTTCGATGTTGGAAATCATGGGTGGCGTTTTGCTGTTCTTTAGTACAGTGATCTCAACATGTTTTACTGGTACTTTTAAGACATAATATATATATAATTTGTATTCTGTCACTCTTCACCAGAGATACTTTATAATAAATAAATAACGCATGAGCCCAGCCTTTCTAATTCAAATTTTTTCACGTCAGCAATTTTTTGTCGACACAAAACTTCATTATACTGTTTTGTGTTGGCATTTACCCATTTCACGTTGGCAAAAAAATCTCGACGTGAATTTTCATTTTTATGATTCGCCTCATCATTCCACAATTTCATGTTGGCAAAAAGGTGACATGAACTTTTATTTCGGTGTCTGATGTTGGCAAATTGCCTTTTAAATTTGAGCTTTTTTTTCCCAAGTCAGCCTGTTCACATTTAAACTATTTTAAATTGTATATAGGGTAAATAAGCAAAATGCTCAGCAACCACTTTTATGATTTTTATTAATTCTTGCATATAAGAAATATTTTCTATCGCTTTTCTATCTATACTTTCTATATATTTATGATAGATTCAAGGCAATTGAAAGATTCTATAAATTGCGAAGTTTTTTTTTTCAAATCACCTCTTGGTTGCATTGGAAAACTTCCACTTTTTCTACTATAGTCAACTGCTTCTCACCAATGTTTTGCGTTAGATTGCATCATAATTTTTGGGAGTGCCCATTTTTTTTCAATTAACGTGATCTCAAAAATGGCACCTTTTTCAATTATAAACAAATTATATTCGGTAAGATAAAGCTATTCATACAACATTGTATATACATCTTTCAGGAAAATGAACAGGGTGCACCTGAAGATGGTAAATGATGATGCGTCTTTTTCACATGTAAACTATATGGGGTATCGTGGTAGGTATCGATGTAAAGTTTGACTGAGAGGTTATACATGACCTCACATGAAATGTTTAAAAGTGTTATGTAATTTACCATTTTTGGATGGATTGGGTGACTGAATCCTTTTAATTTACCCACCTGTATTAAAGGGAACAAAGTTTTCTGAGGAAACAAATTTGTTAGATTCTGAAGTTGCTAAAATGCATAAATTCCTATAGAAGTTTTTTAAAATTGACTATCTGCATAATTAAGATACTGCAAAGTACAAAACGTGTATCATTTTAAAGTGTATCATTTTGTATTTCACTTCAGTGAAAATGTTATAGAGTATACTCTGTGGGCACAGAAAAACAGCTAAAAGATTACACAAAAGTAAATGTGGATGTACATACTGCAAATTGTCAAACTGATCTTTCCCCACCAAGAAACAAAATTTTGCCATATGCCAAATTAAATTCTGTTTCAATCAAGTACAAAATTAAATACCAACCAAAATTTGTTCCCTGAAAGGGAACCCGAGGTATAAAATGATGTTAGACTTTTATTATAGACCTTGAAGGGAACCCGAGGTATAAAATTATGTTGGACTTATTATAGAGCTTAAAAAGTTGGTTAACAAGTCTTTTTAAATTTTTTTAAAAGCTTTTTACGTTCTCAAGATATTCACATTTAAAGAATTTCAGATTTAATTATGCTGCATAAATTATAATGTCATATTTAAGTAACAGCAAATTTTGACATTTTCTGTCATCAGTAATTTTAGACCTATTAAGGGATGTGCATTCAAACTTTATCAATGTATAGATATTATAAAGGTAAATTGATTAACATAAAATTTCTTGCCAAAATGACATTTTGTTTGCTTGATCCAGGCCTCTGAAATCTTTTTCAAATGATCCAATAACTCAAGATCTGCAACTTGTTTTGCAATAAAAATTTTCTGGGTAAGCTTGTATAGGCCCTATATGTTTACTCACAAATTTTGATTGGAAACCGACATGCAGATCCCAAGTTATGGAGTCGTCAGCAAAAAATTGGCCTGGGACGAGCAAAGGAGTGTCATTTTGACAAAATAATTTATGTTAATCAATTCACCCTTATAATATCAAGAAGTAAGAACAAAATAAGAACAGCTGCAGGCTCAAATTATTGTTGTCATAACTAAGAAGAATTGAGGATATTCTTTTCCAGTACTCTCTAAAGCTAACAAATGGTTGTTGTCGTTTCTTTTCTCTTGCTAAATTGTACATGAACACATCGAGTTCCATTAGCAAAGAACACCGAAAATTCCAAGTAAATTTATTAAGAAAATTCCATAAATAAAAACAAAATAAGCTGAATTCTTAAGTTGTGTTTTTACTATAAAAATTTTTTTTACAACCAATCAGGCCAAAAAGACTGAGAACAGTCAGCATCAGGTGAGATTTTAATGGTTATTCTAAAAAATGTGTTCGGGAATATTGGCACTGAAAATGTATCTGAAAAAGGCACTTCTGAGGGCTGGTTGTTGAATTGTTTTTAAATTAAGAATTTTTAACAAGCATCTTCTGTTATTACTTTAAGAATATCTGAAAAATACCTTAAAAGTAATTTTTTCTGATTTGCTTGCTTCCTTTTGTTTACTGACTGACCAATTGGAAATGTGAAATTATTTGTAGATATGTTTTTGATATGCTGTTGGTTACCCTGAATCTGCTAAAATGAATTCAAATATGTTTTGTAGTTAATCTAACATTGTGTTAGACAACGTTGTTTTGTATCCTTTTAGAACCTTTAAAGCACTAAAAACCAAATAAAAACGCAGGTATGAAGTGGTAAATATATATATAAGACTTTGGTTCTTATGAGAAATAGTTTTTTTAGCTTTTTGGGTATTATTGTATATAATAAAACATAGTTTGCTGTTTCCTGTCAAGAAATTATGACAACCCGAGGTGCACTAATCATATTAGAAGGTTGTGATAGAAGTGGAAAGAGCACACAGTGCAAGAAGTTAGTTGATTATTTGCAGAACAATGGACAGCTAGCTGAACTGTGGAGATTCCCAGGTGATACATGTTCATATATTTATAATTGTTTTATCATAATTTTTTTGTAACCCTATCCCTCTTGGGTAAATTTACTTTAAATTCTCTTTTTGCTAACTTGATGATGTCCAGGAATTCCAAAATGCAAAATAACCGTTGTTGGGCCTAAATAACCATTGTTAGGCCTAAAATGGGAACTTTCTGCTGAGTTTTTAGGACCATGGGAAAAATTTTGAATTTTATTTTTCAACCCATTCCTTGAAGCAATTCTATTCAAAATATTCCACATACTGTTAAAGGGATTCCTGCCTCAAAAATGATTTTTTTATAGGTTGTGGAGAATAAAAAGTTGTTTATCAAGCCCTTTGGAATTTTTTTAAAATCTTTTTTCGTTCTCAAATTATTTAAGATTTTAAATATTCAAAACCCGGGATCTTATGATGTCATAAGTAAGTTTTAAAAAATGCTGACAAAATTTTGCACATATATACCAAGATATCATCAAGAGTGTAAGTCCACACTGCTTAAAAGTTTTAATATTAAGTAATAATTTATTCTTACTACCTTATTACATCATCAATGATGATGTCATAAGGTCAGCTGGAAATCTTTGAAGCTTAATATCTTGAGAATGAAAAAAGTTTTTTAAAAAATTCCAAAAAACTTGATAAACATCTTTTTTTCTCCACAACATATAAAAAATCATTTTTAAGGCAGGAATCCCTTTAATAAAAAATTCATTGTATCCAGGCTGCTTATTATGATGAACATCATCAGTACATTGGCACTTTGTTTTTGAAAACGATTACCAGATGTATGGTGGTTTGTCTGTATTTTTTTAGAAAAGCTGAAGGTGATTTAGTTTAATAAGTCAATCAATTGAACAATTCAAGATTAATTTTAATTGTGAAATAACCGTTTGACACCTACTGAACCTACTCTTGCTACAGTTAATGTTAGATACCAATACACTAAGCCTCTGTGTGACCAATGAAAACACAGAACCTGTTTTGCAATTTTCAATGAACAAAGTCATTGCATAAACGTTGATAAAGTTAGGTCAATAAAATTGTAAATAGTAAAGTCATTAACTAATTTTGGAGCAAATAGAAATAGCTGACCTTTCCTGTGTGGGTAATTTAAGGATCGTCTGAGACCAAAAATGATCAAATTGTTCAAAGGGGGGAAACCCAACAGAACCGAAAAGTTGATGTAGGAAACACAAGATCCTATACATTATTGTGATCAGTGTTTCCAGCTCTTTACAAAGAAGGAAGTTTTAAAAAATACTTACTCCGTGCCCCACCACCTTATTTTTTTAATGTAGAACGATCCACTGCAATTGGGCAAGTCATCAACAGTTACATTGCAAAAACAACAGAACTGCATGATCGAGCTGTACATTTGTTATTTTCGGCTAACAGATGGGAATTAGTGTGAGTTTAAAAGCTTTTTCATGATTTTTACCCAGTGACTGACACACATCCACAAAAAATTCATTCTTGGGTGCTTTGAAGTGGTATGAATTTTTAGTTTTTTTCTTCAACATATACAAAATATTTTTAAATACAAATGTATAAAGTGAAATACTTGGAAATTCTTCTGTCATTTCTTCAACTGTAACTTTTTAGATTAAAACTGCAACATGTAAAATTGTATTAACTATTTCCTTTCCTACCAAGCAAGGTGTTTTGACCTCATTAGGGTTCTAATTTAGTCAATTTATTTAGGTAGTGTTCAAACATTAACCTTTTAATTGTTAAAATTAATAGCGTTTTAGGTCCACTATTTTATTTTTAGCTAACCCTATGAATCTCTTTTTAGACCTCTGATGAATGAAAAACTTAAAAGTGGTGTTACTCTCATTGTAGATAGATATGCATATTCAGGTGTAGCATTTACTGCTGCTAAGGTTAGTATTATTCTTCCTTCTTTAAAATTTTTGTAAAGCATTTATATAATTCTATTTAGATTCATTATGTCACACAAAGAATATCAGTAATCAACCACAACACACTGTCAAAAAAACAAACATTAATAACATTCAGCTGTATCTCATTCATACTGTATCTTTAACGTAATTAACGACATAAAATTGACACATTGAAATGAAAATGCACAACAAGAAAGCACATCAAAACACAAATCCCGAATTGTCATTTTTATTTTCTATTGTCAATATTTGCGTCCTGTAAAAAAATTCAAACTTACCGAAATTGGGACAATTGGAATAATGACAATTTCTGTGGGACCAACATGACATCATAACTTATGCAGGATAATGAAATGTCAAAATTTTTGGACAACATAAGTTCAACATCATTTAGCACCTAGGATTCCCTTTAATCCGACATGCATTCAACCATGAAACACTGTCAGCACAAACTGATGTTGCTTTCCTAGGCTAGATTGTTCTGCTCAGAGTTTTAGCCAATGCTGGCTTTATCTCTCTGCCTGGCTCTGCTAGAGTTATAACAGATGTGAATATAACGTTTTCAATCTATATGAAATTACTTCCAGTGATAATTTACGTGATAATCCTTAAAGTGATCCTTAGGATATCAAATGTTGTTTATCAAACGATGTTTATCAAATCCTATGCAAGGAAATATGCAAAAATGATGGTAGTTTGCTCATTCACGGCCTTTTAAATTGTTGATGATGACCTATAACTTGGGGTCTGCATGTTTAAAATAAATGGTAAACACATTGCTAACAGACACATGAATCTTAATTTATAGATTCATCATCAAATCTTTGAAAGGCTTAAAATGACAACGTGCTCACTACTCTGTAAACTGCATAAACTCTTTTGACAATCCTTAAGATCTTAAAAATATTGAAAATTTAACTATCCTTTCTCTACCATTATTTGGTTTTGTACAAAACTGTTTAATAGATTAATCATTACTGTAAATGAGACGATCTTTCCTACTTTTGTCTGCTATTTTATGAGACCCTGAATGAGCGAACTAAGCACTTTCTTCACATATGTATATATTTTTTGTTAGTCAAATAGACTGTCAGTTCCAAAATTACTTAATTGCTGTGTTCACTTAATCTTTTTTGATAACAGTAATTTTTCTGAAGAAATGATAGTACTGTTGTAAAATTCATGTATTTTAGGGATTAGATGTGGAGTGGTGCGAATCATGTGACACAGGTTTACCACAACCAGACGCAGTATTTTACATGGACATTAGCGTAGATGAAGCAAGTAACAGGGGTGGTTTTGGTGGTGAGCGCTATGAAGTGTCTGATTTTCAAAAGAAAGTGCAGCAATTGTTTTTAACATTAAAAGAGGATTCCTGGAGGGTAACTTGTTTTTATCGTTATTATTCTATCTGTGCAAATACGAAATGTTGTTGATTAACTTTTCTGGTTAAACAAGAATGTTCAAATCAACTCATTTTTTTCCCATCTTGTTTAAAATTAGAATATCTGTAGATATTTATAGCCATTTGTTAGTATTCTCTGTTTGCCACTAAAAGACTTTTTTAGCACTTGAAAACAAAATTTCAAGTGTATTTTTACCATGACTTAAAATTGGCGGAGATAAACATAGTGAGGAAGCAGTTAATAAAATGTTGTCTTTGTTTTAGGTAGTTGATGCTAGACTGTCAGTGGAAGAAATTCATATGAGTTTGCGTGAGAAGGTTTGGGATATCATTGCGCAGTGTAAACACAAGCCATTGTCAATGTCACTTTTTAAAAAACCAATTAACAACGCCTGTAATTAAAATATTAGGCTTTTTTTAATATATAAAAAGAAGAATGCACGTTTTTTGTATTTAGGATTGGAAATAACTATAAAAATATTTATTACAAAATTTTTAAGCACTTGTGTTAAAACAAGTTTTATACATTATATATGTAGAATTTTTTTTGCCTGCTTCATACAAATTCTTTGATTATCCAATCTTTCTTGTGATTTACTTTTCTTTTTCACAGATTTGTGTTTCTCTGAACTTTTAATTCCATGCATTCTTAGTTTCACTGTAATCAGAAGAAGTAACTTCGCCCCACAATGAAATACATACATTTTTTCCTCCTTTACGTAAGATGCAAAAGCATTGCTTTTTTAATCTACTGTATGCTGTTTTCTCTGGGATCCTATATTTATTTGCATAACGTTCTATTAATTCACAAGTAGATATTTATTAATAAGTATATTGTGAGTATTTTTCTGCTTTTACAAGTTGATCACAGCTTCCTTAAAGCTTCTTAGGTTTTGCAAACCGAAGCTATTTCAAATTTAGACAAACTTAACGATCGCTTTTCATTTTCCACATCACACTACACTACACTGCAAATAAGAACATCCTTACATTTGATTTGGTGTCTGGCAGTGAGCGGCTCAATCTGCAGTCCTCATCACTGGGAGTTGCAGATGAACTAACAAGAAAAATCTCTTAAGTTTTTATATATAGTTGCTTCAAACCAAAGCTATACCCTTTAAAAAAAGTCAATTTTCATATTTAACTGCAGATAATAACTGAATAATTTCTTCTGAAGTGATTATTAATAGAAACTATACATGCCATTTTTTATAAAAAATTGGCAAAAAAAAATAGTCCTTTAAAGATTTAAGTGGCCTGAGAAAGTGTTATGTTTTTGTGAAAATAATTTCTACGAGAAATCGTTTTACCTTTGTCTTGTTTATACCAAATTAGCTTTGTTTGCAAAAGTATCAGATCAACAAAGTAACCTGAAACAGTCTATATAACAGTCTATATAACAATTAATTGCTTATTCATTGTACAATCACTGTACAGCCATTTTCTATTCAAACCGTTCGGCTTTTCCTGTCTACTTTTTGCTATAAAATGCTGGTGAATTTTCTTTTAAGTTACCAATGCTGGTTAGGACATTGAAAATACATATTTCTAAATTTACTTTCATTTCTTCGTCAATATAATTTGTAGTGATATACATAATAATGTCATAGTCAAATTAGCAACATGGAAAAGAAATAGAAAAGTTGAAACTTAAAATGAGTCTGTTATTATCTCAAGTATGGAAACCTTGTCTTCAACATACCAAGAATGATACTTCGACGTTGTTTTTATACTTGAGTCGTGGTGTTTACACGAGAAATATGATGTCATGTTGTTGCTTGGCAGCGAATCGAAAGACACGTTATAATAATAGACAATCCATGTTGGTCTCTGTTACCAGACAGCTTCATGTATCCAAAACGAGACATAACACAGAGAAAAAGTTACAAACCAAAGTTATAACATTTAGCAATCCCATTAAATATATTTCGTTGAAAATTAAGTTATTTTTAATGCAGACCTATTTCGATCGTGACTTTCGAGAAGATCAATTTATAGCTGGAGCCAAACAGGTAATTTTTTGTTGTTTCGTTTATATTTGGTTTTCAAAGAGACCTCTAGTTCTCAAGGAATCCGGAAACTTAAAACCCGCTATTACAAGTTTCCCTAGGCTCTATTTTGCAGAACAACAAAAAATGTACTTCCATGATTTTTGTATTTCGGGAATACTAACAGCATTCACCAACTGAATCTACCAACTTAAATGGAAAAATACTGTATGCTTTAATGGCAAAATGTTCTGTCTGCCCATAAAATTTGAAAAAATATCAGTTTGGTTGGAACATATCAGATGACAAGGAATCTATCCTGTTGTTTGTTGATAATTTTATATTTAATTATAGGCTGTTGTTTTTGTGTCCAATCATCTTTCAGATGGTAACTTTAGTGGTTTAAATGAAGTCCTTACACCTGAGGTACGTTTGCACATATACTTGTGTTTTGTATTGAGCTGTTGATGTACTTGTGTTTTGTATTAAGCCGCTGATGTACTTGTGTTTTGTATTGAGTCGCTGATGTACTTGTGTTTTGTATTAAGCCGCTGATGTACTTGTGTTTTGTATTGAGCTGTTGATGTACTTGTGTTTTGTATTGAGCTGTTGATGTACTTGTGTTTTGTATTGAGTCGCTGATGTACTTGTGTTTTGTATTAAGCTGCTGATGTACTTGTGTTTTGTATTGAGTCGCTGATGTACTTGTGTTTTGTATTGAGCCGCTGATGTACTTGTGTTTTGTATTGAGCTGTTGATGTATACTTGTGTTTTGTATTGAGTCGCTGATGTACTTGTGTTTTGTATTAAGCTGCTGATGTACTTGTGTTTTGTATTAAGCTGCTGATGTACTTGTGTTTTGTATTGAGCTGCTGCTGTACTTGTGTTTTGTATTGAGCTGTTGATGTACTTGTGTTTTGTATTGAGCTGTTGATGTACTTGTGTTTTGTATTAAGCCGCTGATGTACTTGTGTTTTGTATTGAGTCGCTGATGTACTTGTGTTTTGTATTAAGCCGCTGATGTACTTGTGTTTTGTATTGAGCTGTTGATGTACTTGTGTTTTGTATTGAGCTGTTGATGTACTTGTGTTTTGTATTGAGTCGCTGATGTACTTGTCTTTGTATTGAGCTGCTGATGTACTTGTGTTTTGTATTGAGTCGCTGATGTACTTGTGTTTTGTATTGAGCCGCTGATGTACCTGTGTTTTGTATTGAGCCGTTGATGTACTTGTGTTTTGTATTGAGCTGTTGATGTATACTTGTGTTTTGTATTGAGTCGCTGATGTACTTGTGTTTTGTATTAAGCCGCTGATGTACTTGTGTTTTGTATTGAGTCGCTGATGTACTTGTGTTTTGTATTGAGTCGCTGATGTATTGTGTTTTGTATTGAGTCGCTGATGTACTTGTGTTTTGTATTGAGTCGCTGATGTACTTGTGTTTTGTATTGAGTCGCTGATGTACTTTGTTTTGTATTGAGTCGCTGATGTACTTGTGTTTTGTATTGAGTCCGCTGATGTACTTGTGTTTGTATTAAGCCGCTGATGTACTTGTGTTTTGTATTAAGCTGCTGATGTACTTGTGTTTTTTGTATTGAGCTGTTGATGTACTTGTGTTTTGTATTGAGCTGTTGATGTACTTGTGTTTTGTATTGAGCTGTTGATGTACTTGTGTTTTGTATTGAGTCGCTGATGTACTTGTCTTTGTATTGAGCTGCTGATGTACTTGTGTTTTGTATTGAGTCGCTGATGTACTTGTGTTTGTATTGAGCCGCTGATGTACCTGTGTTTTGTATTGAGCCGTTGATGTACTTGTGTTTTGTATTGAGCTGTTGATGTATACTTGTGTTTTGTATTGAGCTCGCTGATGTACTTGTGTTTTGTATTAAGCCGCTGATGTACTTGTGTTTTGTATTGAGTCGCTGATGTACTTGTGTTTTGTATTGAGTCGCTGATGTATTGTGTTTTGTATTGAGTCGCTGATGTACTTGTGTTTTGTATTGAGTCGCTGATGTACTTGTGTTTTGTATTGAGTCGCTGATGTACTTGTGTTTTGTATTGAGTCGCTGATGTACTTTGTTTGTATTGAGTCGCTGATGTACTTGTGTTTTGTATTGAGTCGCTGATGTACTTGTGTTTTGTATTAAGCCGCTGATGTACTTGTGTTTTGTATTAAGCTGCTGATGTACTTGTGTTTTGTATTAAGCTGCTGATGTACTTGTGTTTTGTATTGAGCTGTTGATGTACTTGTGTTTTGTATTGAGCTGTTGATGTACTTGTGTTTTGTATTGAGCTGTTGATGTACTTGTGTTTTGTATTGAGTCGCTGATGTACTTGTGTTTTGTATTGAGTCGCTGATGTACTTTGTTTTGTATTGAGTCGCTGATGTACTTGTGTTTTGTATTGAGTCGCTGATGTACTTGTGTTTTGTATTAAGCTGCTGATGTACTTGTGTTTTGTATTAAGCTGCTGATGTACTTGTGTTTTGTATTAAGCTGCTGATGTACTTGTGTTTTGTATTGAGCTGCTGATGTACTTGTGTTTTGTATTGAGTCGCTGATGTACTTGTGTTTTGTATTGAGCCGCTGATGTACCTGTGTTTTGTATTGAGCCGTTGATGTACTTGTGTTTTGTATTGAGCTGTTGATGTATACTTGTGTTTTGTATTGAGTCGCTGATGTACTTGTGTTTTGTATTAAGCCGCTGATGTACTTGTGTTTTGTATTGAGTCGCTGATGTACTTGTGTTTTGTATTGAGTCGCTGATGTATTGTGTTTTGTATTGAGTCGCTGATGTACTTGTGTTTTGTATTGAGTCGCTGATGTACTTGTGTTTTGTATTGAGTCGCTGATGTACTTTGTTTTGTATTGAGTCGCTGATGTACTTGTGTTTTGTATTGAGTCGCTGATGTACTTGTGTTTTGTATTAAGCCGCTGATGTACTTGTGTTTTGTATTAAGCTGCTGATGTACTTGTGTTTTGTATTAAGCTGCTGATGTACTTGTGTTTTGTATTGAGCTGTTGATGTACTTGTGTTTTGTATTGAGCTGTTGATGTACTTGTGTTTTGTATTGAGCTGTTGATGTACTTGTGTTTTGTATTGAGTCGCTGATGTACTTGTCTTTGTATTGAGCTGCTGATGTACTTGTGTTTTGTATTGAGTCGCTGATGTACTTGTGTTTTGTATTGAGCCGCTGATGTACCTGTGTTTTGTATTGAGCCGTTGATGTACTTGTGTTTTGTATTGAGCTGTTGATGTATACTTGTGTTTTGTATTGAGTCGCTGATGTACTTGTGTTTTGTATTAAGCCGCTGATGTACTTGTGTTTTGTATTGAGTCGCTGATGTACTTGTGTTTTGTATTGAGTCGCTGATGTATTGTGTTTTGTATTGAGTCGCTGATGTACTTGTGTTTTGTATTGAGTCGCTGATGTACTTGTGTTTTGTATTGAGTCGCTGATGTACTTTGTTTTGTATTGAGTCGCTGATGTACTTGTGTTTTGTATTGAGTCGCTGATGTACTTGTGTTTTGTATTAAGCCGCTGATGTACTTGTGTTTTGTATTAAGCTGCTGATGTACTTGTGTTTTGTATTAAGCTGCTGATGTACTTGTGTTTTGTATTGAGCTGTTGATGTACTTGTGTTTTGTATTGAGCTGTTGATGTACTTGTGTTTTGTATTGAGCTGTTGATGTACTTGTGTTTTGTATTGAGTCGCTGATGTACTTGTGTTTTGTATTGAGTCGCTGATGTACTTTGTTTTGTATTGAGTCGCTGATGTACTTGTGTTTTGTATTGAGTCGCTGATGTACTTGTGTTTTGTATTAAGCTGCTGATGTACTTGTGTTTTGTATTAAGCTGCTGATGTACTTGTGTTTTGTATTAAGCTGCTGATGTACTTGTGTTTTGTATTGAGCTGCTGATGTACTTGTGTTTTGTATTGAGCTGTTGATGTACTTGTGTTTTGTATTGAGCTGTTGATGTACTTGTGTTTTGTATTAAGCCGCTGATGTACTTGTGTTTTGTATTGAGTCGCTGATGTACTTGTGTTTTGTATTAAGCCGCTGATGTACTTGTGTTTTGTATTGAGTTGCTGATGTACTTGTGTTTTGTATTAAGCCGCTGATGTACTTGTGTTTTGTATTGAGCTGTTGATGTACTTGTGTTTTGTATTGAGCTGTTGATGTACTTGTGTTTTGTATTGAGTCGCTGATGTACTTGTGTTTTGTATTAAGCCGCTGATGTACTTGTGCTTTGTATTAAGCTGCTGATGTACTTGTGTTTTGTATTGAGCTGCTGATGTACTTGTGTTTTGTATTAAGCTGCTGATGTACTTGTGTTTTGTATTGAGCTGTTGATGTACTTGTGTTTTGTATTGAGCTGTTGATGTACTTGTGTTTTGTATTGAGTCGCTGATGTACTTGTGTTTTGTATTGAGCTGTTGATGTACTTGTGTTTTGTATTAAGCTGCTGATGTACTTGTGTTTTGTATTAAGCTGCTGATGTACTTGTGTTTTGTATTGAGCTGCTGATGTACTTGTGTTTTGTATTGAGCTGTTGATGTACTTGTGTTTTGTATTGAGCTGTTGATGTACTTGTGTTTTGTATTGAGTCGCTGATATACTTGTGTTTTGTATTAAGCTGCTGATGTACTTGTGTTTTGTATTAAGCTGCTGATGTACTTGTGTTTTGTATTAAGCTGCTGATGTACTTGTGTTTTGTATTGAGTCGCTGATGTACTTGTGTTTTGTATTGAGCTGTTGATGTACTTGTGTTTTGTATTAAGCTGCTGATGTACTTGTGTTTTGTATTAAGCTGCTGATGTACTTGTGTTTTGTATTGAGCTGCTGATGTACTTGTGTTTTGTATTGAGCTGTTGATGTACTTGTGTTTTGTATTGAGCTGTTGATGTACTTGTGTTTTGTATTGAGTCGCTGATATACTTGTGTTTTGTATTAAGCCGCTGATGTACTTGTGTTTTGTATTGAGTCGCTGATGTACTTGTGTTTTGTATTAAGCCGCTGATGTACTTGTGTTTTGTATTGAGTTGCTGATGTACTTTGTTTTGTATTAAGCCGCTGATGTACTTGTGTTTTGTATTGAGCTGTTGATGTACTTGTGTTTTGTATTGAGCTGTTGATGTACTTGTGTTTTGTATTGAGTCGCTGATGTACTTGTGTTTTTGTATTAAGCCGCTGATGTACTTGTGCTTTGTATTAAGCTGCTGATGTACTTGTGTTTTGTATTGAGCTGCTGATGTACTTGTGTTTTGTATTAAGCTGCTGATGTACTTGTGTTTTGTATTGAGCTGTTGATGTACTTGTGTTTTGTATTGAGCTGTTGATGTACTTGTGTTTTGTATTGAGTCGCTGATGTACTTGTGTTTTGTATTGAGCTGTTGATGTACTTGTGTTTTGTATTGAGCTGCTGATGTACTTGTGTTTTGTATTAAGCTGCTGATGTACTTGTGTTTTGTATTGAGCTGCTGATGTACTTGTGTTTTGTATTGAGCTGTTGATGTACTTGTGTTTGTATTGAGCTGTTGATGTACTTGTGTTTTGTATTGAGTCGCTGATATACTTGTGTTTTGTATTAAGCTGCTGATATACTTGTGTTTTGTATTAAGCTGCTGATGTACTTGTGTTTTGTATTAAGCTGCTGATGTACTTGTGTTTTGTATTGAGTCGCTGATGTACTTGTGTTTTGTATTGAGCTGTTGATGTACTTGTGTTTTGTATTAAGCTGCTGATGTACTTGTGTTTTGTATTAAGCTGCTGATGTACTTGTGTTTTGTATTGAGCTGCTGATGTACTTGTGTTTTGTATTGAGCTGTTGATGTACTTGTGTTTTGTATTGAGCTGTTGATGTACTTGTGTTTTGTATTGAGTCGCTGATATACTTGTGTTTTGTATTAAGCTGCTGATGTACTTGTGTTTTGTATTAAGCTGCTGATGTACTTGTGTTTTGTATTAAGCTGCTGATGTACTTGTGTTTTGTATTGAGCTGTTGATGTACTTGTGTTTTGTATTGAGCTGTTGATGTACTTGTGTTTTGTATTAAGCCGCTGATGTACTTGTGTTTTGTATTGAGTCGCTGATGTACTTGTGTTTTGTATTAAGCCGCTGATGTACTTGTGTTTTGTATTGAGCTGTTGATGTACTTGTGTTTTCTATTGAGCTGTTGATGTACTTGTGTTTTGTATTGAGTCGCTGATGTACTTGTCTTTGTATTGAGCTGCTGATGTACTTGTGTTTTGTATTGAGTCGCTGATGTACTTGTGTTTTGTATTGAGCCGCTGATGTACCTGTGTTTTGTATTGAGCCGTTGATGTACTTGTGTTTTGTATTGAGCTGTTGATGTATACTTGTGTTTTGTATTGAGTCGCTGATGTACTTGTGTTTTGTATTAAGCCGCTGATGTATTGTGTTTTGTATTGAGTCGCTGATGTACTTGTGTTTTGTATTGAGTCGCTGATGTACTTGTGTTTTGTATTGAGTCGCTGATGTACTTTGTTTTGTATTGAGTCGCTGATGTACTTGTGTTTTGTATTGAGTCGCTGATGTACTTGTGTTTTGTATTAAGCCGCTGATGTACTTGTGTTTTGTATTAAGCTGCTGATGTACTTGTGTTTTGTATTAAGCTGCTGATGTACTTGTGTTTTGTATTGAGCTGTTGATGTACTTGTGTTTTGTATTGAGCTGTTGATGTACTTGTGTTTTGTATTGAGCTGTTGATGTACTTGTGTTTTGTATTGAGTCGCTGATGTACTTGTGTTTTGTATTGAGTCGCTGATGTACTTTGTTTTGTATTGAGTCGCTGATGTACTTGTGTTTTGTATTGAGTCGCTGATGTACTTGTGTTTTGTATTAAGCTGCTGATGTACTTGTGTTTTGTATTAAGCTGCTGATGTACTTGTGTTTTGTATTAAGCTGCTGATGTACTTGTGTTTTGTATTGAGCTGCTGATGTACTTGTGTTTTGTATTGAGCTGTTGATGTACTTGTGTTTTGTATTGAGCTGTTGATGTACTTGTGTTTTGTATTAAGCCGCTGATGTACTTGTGTTTTGTATTGAGTCGCTGATGTACTTGTGTTTTGTATTAAGCCGCTGATGTACTTGTGTTTTGTATTGAGTTGCTGATGTACTTGTGTTTTGTATTAAGCCGCTGATGTACTTGTGTTTTGTATTGAGCTGTTGATGTACTTGTGTTTTGTATTGAGCTGTTGATGTACTTGTGTTTTGTATTGAGTCGCTGATGTACTTGTGTTTTGTATTAAGCCGCTGATGTACTTGTACTTTGTATTAAGCTGCTGATGTACTTGTGTTTTGTATTGAGCTGCTGATGTACTTGTGTTTTGTATTAAGCTGCTGATGTACTTGTGTTTTGTATTGAGCTATTGATGTACTTGTGTTTTGTATTGAGCTGTTGATGTACTTGTGTTTTGTATTGAGTCGCTGATGTACTTGTGTTTTGTATTGAGCTGTTGATGTACTTGTGTTTTGTATTAAGCTGCTGATGTACTTGTGTTTTGTATTAAGCTGCTGATGTACTTGTGTTTTGTATTGAGCTGCTGATGTACTTGTGTTTTGTATTGAGCTGTTGATGTACTTGTGTTTTGTATTGAGCTGTTGATGTACTTGTGTTTTGTATTGAGTCGCTGATATACTTGTGTTTTGTATTAAGCTGCTGATGTACTTGTGTTTTGTATTAAGCTGCTGATGTACTTGTGTTTTGTATTAAGCTGCTGATGTACTTGTGTTTTGTATTGAGTCGCTGATGTTACTTGTGTTTTGTATTGAGCTGTTGATGTACTTGTGTTTGTATTAAGGCTGCTGATGTACTTGTGTTTTGTATTAAGCTGCTGATGTACTTGTGTTTTGTATTGAGCTGCTGATGTACTTGTGTTTTGTATTGAGCTGTTGATGTACTTGTGTTTTGTATTGAGCTGTTGATGTACTTGTGTTTTGTATTGAGTCGCTGATGTACTTGTGTTTTGTATTAAGCTGCTGATGTACTTGTGTTTTGTATTAAGCTGCTGATGTACTTGTGTTTTGTATTAAGCTGCTGATGTACTTGTGTTTTGTATTGAGCTGTTGATGTACTTGTGTTTTGTATTGAGCTGTTGATGTACTTGTGTTTTGTATTAAGCCGCTGATGTACTTGTGTTTTGTATTGAGTCGCTGATGTACTTTGTTTTGTATTAAGCGCTGATGTACTTGTGTTTTGTATTGAGTCGCTGATGTACTTGTGTTTTGTATTAAGCGCTGATATACTTGTGTTTTGTATTGAGCTGTTGATGTACTTGTGTTTTGTATTGAGCTGTTGATGTACTTGTGTTTTGTATTGAGTCGCTGATGTACTTGTGTTTTGTATTAAGCCGCTGATGTACTTGTGTTTGTATTAAGCTGCTGATGTACTTGTGTTTTGTATTGAGCTGCTGATGTACTTGTGTTTTGTATTAAGCTGCTGATGTACTTGTGTTTTGTATTGAGCTGTTGATGTACTTGTGTTTTGTATTGAGCTGTTGATGTACTTGTGTTTTGTATTGAGTCGCTGATGTACTTGTGTTTTGTATTGAGCTGTTGATGTACTTGTGTTTTGTATTAAGCTGCTGATGTACTTGTGTTTTGTATTAAGCTGCTGATGTACTTGTGTTTTGTATTGAGCTGCTGATGTACTTGTGTTTTGTATTGAGCTGTTGATGTACTTGTGTTTTGTATTGAGCTGTTGATGTACTTGTGTTTTGTATTAAGCGCTGATGTACTTGTGTTTTGTATTGAGTCGCTGATGTACTTGTGTTTTGTATTGAGCTGTTGATGTACTTGTGTTTTGTATTGAGCTGTTGATGTACTTGTGTTTTGTATTGAGTCGCTGATGTACTTGTGTTTTGTATTAGCCGCTGATGTACTTGTGTTTTGTATTAAGCTGCTGATGTACTTGTGTTTTGTATTGAGCTGCTGATGTACTTGTGTTTTGTATTAAGCTGCTGATGTACTTGTGTTTTGTATTGAGCTGTTGATGTACTTGTGTTTTGTATTGAGCTGTTGATGTACTTGTGTTTTGTATTGAGTCGCTGATGTACTTGTGTTTTGTATTGAGCTGCTGATGTACTTGTGTTTTGTATTAAGCTGCTGATGTACTTGTGTTTTGTATTAGCTGCTGATGTACTTGTGTTTTGTATTGAGCTGCTGATGTACTTGTGTTTTGTATTGAGCTGTTGATGTACTTGTGTTTTGTAATTGAGCTGTTGATGTACTTGTGTTTTGTATTAAGCCGCTGATGTACTTGTGTTTTGTATTGAGTCGCTGATGTACTTGTGTTTGTATTAAGCCGCTGATGTACTTGTGTTTTGTATTGAGTCGCTGATGTACTTGTGTTTTGTATTAAGCCGCTTGATGTACTTGTGTTTTGTATTGAGGCTTGTGATGTACTTTGTGTTTTGTATTGAGCTGCTGATGTACTTGTGTTTGTATTGAGTCGCTGATGTACTTGTGTTTTGTATTGGAGCCGCTGATGTACCTGTGTTTTGTATTGAGCCGTTGATGTACTTGTGTTTTGTATTGAGCTGTTGATGTATACTTGTGTTTTGTATTGAGTCGCTGATGTACTTGTGTTTTGTATTAAGCCGCTGATGTACTTGTGTTTTGTATTGAGTCGCTGATGTACTTGTGTTTTGTATTGAGTCGCTGATGTATTGTGTTTTGTATTGAGTCGCTGATGTACTTGTGTTTTGTATTGAGTCGCTGATATACTTTGTTTTGTATTGAGTCGCTGATGTACTTGTGTTTTGTATTGAGTCGCTGATGTACTTGTGTTTTGTATTAAGCCGCTGATGTATTTGTGTTTTGTATTAAGCTGCTGATGTACTTGTGTTTTGTATTAAGCTGCTGATGTACTTGTGTTTTTGTATTGAGCTGTTGATGTACTTGTGTTTTGTATTGAGCTGTTGATGTACTTGTGTTTTGTATTGAGGCTGTTGATGTACTTGTGTTTTGTATTGAGTCGCTGATGTACTTGTGTTTTGTATTGAGTCGCTGGTGTACTTGTGTTTTGTATTGAGCTGTTGATGTACTTGTGTTTTGTATTGAGCTGCTGATGTACTTGTGTTTTGTATTGAGCTGTTGATGTACTTGTGTTTTGTATTGAGCTGTTGATGTACTTGTGTTTTGTATTGAGCTGTTGATGTACTTGTGTTTTGTATTGAGTCGCTGATGTACTTGTGTTTTGTATTAAGTCGCTGGTGTACTTGTGTTTTGTATTAAGCTGCTGATGTACTTGTGTTTTTTATTAGGCCGCTGATGTACTTGTGTTTTGTATTGAGTCGCTGATTTACTTGTGTTTTGTATTGAGTCGCTGATGTACTTGTGTTTTGTATTAAGTTGCTGATGTACTTGTGTTTTGTATTGAGTCGCTGATGTACTTGTGTTTTGTATTGAGTCGCTGATGTATTGTGTTTTGTATTGAGTCGCTGATGTACTTGTGTTTTGTATTGAGTCGCTGATGTACTTGTGTTTTGTATTGAGTCGCTGATGTACTTGTGTTTTGTATTGAGTCGCTGATGTACTTGTGTTTTGTATTAAGTTGCTGATGTACTTGTGTTTTGTATTGAGTCGCTGATGTTTTTGTGTTTTGTATTGAGTCGCTGATGTACTTGTGTTTTGTATTAAGCCGCTGATGTACTTGTGTTTTGTATTAAGCTGCTGATGTACTTGTGTTTTGTATTAAGCTGCTGATGTACTTGTGTTTTGTATTGAGCTGTTGATGTACTTGTGTTTTGTATTGAGCTGTTGATGTACTTGTGTTTTGTATTGAGCTGTTGATGTACTTGTGTTTTGTATTGAGTCGCTGATGTACTTGTGTTTTGTATTGAGTCGCTGATGTACTTTGTTTTGTATTGAGTCGCTGATGTACTTGTGTTTTGTATTGAGTCGCTGATGTACTTGTGTTTTGTATTAAGCTGCTGATGTACTTGTGTTTTGTATTAAGCTGCTGATGTACTTGTGTTTTGTATTAAGCTGCTGATGTACTTGTGTTTTGTATTGAGCTGCTGATGTACTTGTGTTTTGTATTGAGCTGTTGATGTACTTGTGTTTTGTATTGAGCTGTTGATGTACTTGTGTTTTGTATTAAGCCGCTGATGTACTTGTGTTTTGTATTGAGTTGCTGATGTACTTGTGTTTTGTATTAAGCCGCTGATGTACTTGTGTTTTTGTATTGAGTCGCTGATGTACTTTGTTTTGTATTAAGCCGCTGATGTACTTGTGTTTTGTATTGAGCTGTTGATGTACTTGTGTTTTGTATTGAGCTGTTGATGTACTTGTGTTTTGTATTGAGTCGCTGATGTACTTGTGTTTTGTATTAAGCCGCTGATGTACTTGTGCTTTGTATTAAGCTGCTGATGTACTTGTGTTTTGTATTGAGCTGCTGATGTACTTGTGTTTTGTATTAAGCTGCTGATGTACTTGTGTTTTGTATTGAGCTGTTGATGTACTTGTGTTTTGTATTGAGCTGTTGATGTACTTGTGTTTTGTATTGAGTCGCTGATGTACTTGTGTTTTGTATTGAGCTGTTGATGTACTTGTGTTTTGTATTAAGCTGCTGATGTACTTGTGTTTTGTATTAAGCTGCTGATGTACTTGTGTTTTGTATTGAGCTGCTGATGTACTTGTTTTTTGTATTGAGCTGTTGATGTACTTGTGTTTTGTATTGAGCTGTTGATGTACTTGTGTTTTGTATTGAGTCGCTGATATACTTGTGTTTTGTATTAAGCTGCTGATGTACTTGTGTTTTGTATTAAGCTGCTGATGTACTTGTGTTTTGTATTAAGCTGCTGATGTACTTGTGTTTTGTATTGAGCTGTTGATGTACTTGTGTTTTTGTATTGAGCTGTTGATGTACTTGTGTTTTGTATTAAGCCGCTGATGTACTTGTGTTTTGTATTGAGTCGCTGATGTACTTGTGTTTTGTATTAAGCCGCTGATGTACTTGTGTTTTATATTGAGTCGCTGATGTACTTGTGTTTTGTATTAAGGCCGCTGATATACTTGTGTTTTGTATTGAGCTGTTGATGTACTTGTGTTTGTTTGAGCTGTTGATGTACTTGTGTTTTGTATTGAGTCGCTGATGTACTTGTGTTTTGTATTAAGCCGCTGATGTACTTGTGCTTTGTATTAAGCTGCTGATGTACTTGTGTTTTGTATTGAGCTGCTGATGTACTTGTGTTTTGTATTAAGCTGCTGATGTACTTGTGTTTTGTATTGAGCTGTTGATGTACTTGTGTTTTGTATTGAGCTGTTGATGTACTTGTGTTTTGTATTGAGTCGCTGATATACTTGTGTTTTGTATTAAGCTGCTGATGTACTTGTGTTTTGTATTAAGCTGCTGATGTACTTGTGTTTTGTATTAAGCTGCTGATGTACTTGTGTTTTGTATTGAGTCGCTGATGTACTTGTGTTTTGTATTGAGCTGTTGATGTACTTGTGTTTTGTATTAAGCTGCTGATGTACTTGTGTTTTGTATTAAGCTGCTGATGTACTTGTGTTTTGTATTGAGCTGCTGATGTACTTGTGTTTTGTATTGAGCTGTTGATGTACTTGTGTTTTGTATTGAGCTGTTGATGTACTTGTGTTTTGTATTGAGTCGCTGATATACTTGTGTTTTGTATTAAGCTGCTGATGTACTTGTGTTTTGTATTAAGCTGCTGATGTACTTGTGTTTTGTATTAAGCTGCTGATGTACTTGTGTTTTGTATTGAGCTGTTGATGTACTTGTGTTTTGTATTGAGCTGTTGATGTACTTGTGTTTTGTATTAAGCCGCTGATGTACTTGTGTTTTGTATTGAGTCGCTGATGTACTTGTGTTTTGTATTAAGCCGCTGATGTACTTGTGTTTTGTATTGAGTCGCTGATGTACTTGTGTTTTGTATTAAGCCGCTGATATACTTGTGTTTTGTATTGAGCTGTTGATGTACTTGTGTTTTGTATTGAGCTGTTGATGTACTTGTGTTTTGTATTGAGTCGCTGATGTACTTGTGTTTTGTATTAAGCCGCTGATGTACTTGTGCTTTGTATTAAGCTGCTGATGTACTTGTGTTTTGTATTGAGCTGCTGATGTACTTGTGTTTTGTATTAAGCTGCTGATGTACTTGTGTTTTGTATTGAGCTGTTGATGTACTTGTGTTTTGTATTGAGCTGTTGATGTACTTGTGTTTTGTATTGAGTCGCTGATGTACTTGTGTTTTGTATTGAGCTGTTGATGTACTTGTGTTTTGTATTAAGCTGCTGATGTACTTGTGTTTTGTATTAAGCTGCTGATGTACTTGTGTTTTGTATTGAGCTGCTGATGTACTTGTGTTTTGTATTGAGCTGTTGATGTACTTGTGTTTTGTATTGAGCTGTTGATGTACTTGTGTTTAGTATTAAGCCGCTGATGTACTTGTGTTTTGTATTGAGTCGCTGATGTACTTGTGTTTTGTATTGAGCTGTTGATGTACTTGTGTTTTGTATTGAGCTGTTGATGTACTTGTGTTTTGTATTGAGTCGCTGATGTACTTGTGTTTTGTATTAAGCCGCTGATGTACTTGTGCTTTGTATTAAGCTGCTGATGTACTTGTGTTTTGTATTGAGCTGCTGATGTACTTGTGTTTTGTATTAAGCTGCTGATGTACTTGTGTTTTGTATTGAGCTGTTGATGTACTTGTGTTTTGTATTGAGCTGTTGATGTACTTGTGTTTTGTATTGAGTCGCTGATGTACTTGTGTTTTGTATTGAGCTGTTGATGTACTTGTGTTTTGTATTAAGCTGCTGATGTACTTGTGTTTTGTATTAAGCTGCTGATGTACTTGTGTTTTGTATTGAGCTGCTGATGTACTTGTGTTTTGTATTGAGCTGTTGATGTACTTGTGTTTTGTATTGAGCTGTTGATGTACTTGTGTTTTGTATTAAGCCGCTGATGTACTTGTGTTTTGTATTGAGTCGCTGATGTACTTGTGTTTTGTATTAAGCCGCTGATGTACTTGTGTTTTGTATTGAGTCGCTGATGTACTTGTGTTTTGTATTAAGCCGCTGATGTACTTGTGTTTTGTATTGAGCTGTTGATGTACTTGTGTTTTGTATTGAGCTGTTGATGTACTTGTGTTTTGTATTGAGTCGCTGATGTACTTGTGTTTTGTATTAAGCCGCTGATGTACTTGTGCTTTGTATTAAGCTGCTGATGTACTTGTGTTTTGTATTGAGCTGCTGATGTACTTGTGTTTTGTATTGAGTCGCTGATGTACTTGTGTTTTGTATTGAGCTGCTGATGTACCTGTGTTTTGTATTGAGCCGTTGATGTACTTGTGTTTTGTATTGAGCTGTTGATGTATACTTGTGTTTTGTATTGAGTCGCTGATGTACTTGTGTTTTGTATTAAGCCGCTGATGTACTTGTGTTTTGTATTGAGTCGCTGATGTACTTGTGTTTTGTATTGAGTCGCTGATGTATTGTGTTTTGTATTGAGTCGCTGATGTACTTGTGTTTTGTATTGAGTCGCTGATGTACTTTGTTTTGTATTGAGTCGCTGATGTACTTGTGTTTTGTATTGAGTCGCTGATGTACTTGTGTTTTGTATTAAGCCGCTGATGTACTTGTGTTTTGTATTAAGCTGCTGATGTACTTGTGTTTTGTATTAAGCTGCTGATGTACTTGTGTTTTGTATTGAGCTGTTGATGTACTTGTGTTTTGTATTGAGCTGTTGATGTACTTGTGTTTTGTATTGAGCTGTTGATGTACTTGTGTTTTGTATTGAGTCGCTGATGTACTTGTGTTTTGTATTGAGTCGCTGGTGTACTTGTGTTTTGTATTGAGATGTTGATGTACTTGTGTTTTGTATTGAGCTGCTGATGTACTTGTGTTTTGTATTGAGCTGTTGATGTACTTGTGTTTTGTATTGAGCTGTTGATGTACTTGTGTTTTGTATTGAGCTGTTGATGTACTTGTGTTTTGTATTGAGTCGCTGATGTACTTGTGTTTTGTATTAAGTCGCTGGTGTACTTGTGTTTTGTATTAAGCTGCTGATGTACTTGTGTTTTGTATTAGGCCGCTGATGTACTTGTGTTTTGTATTGAGTCGCTGATTTACTTGTGTTTTGTATTGAGTCGCTGATGTACTTGTGTTTTGTATTAAGTTGCTGATGTACTTGTGTTTTGTATTAAGCCACTGATGTACTTGTGTTTTTATTATGTAACTGATGTACTTATGTTTTGTATTAAGGGCATGTCAGCCAGCCGTCAGCTGTATTTTAACTCCAAAAAGAGTTCATCTTCATTACGTGTTGATGAGTCAGATTTCGTAAATATCTCTATGAAGGATATTGATTTTGAATATGGTGATGAAGGTTAGTTTTGAGATTTTATGTTGCAATGCATTGTGTTGCACGATTGTAAACCTATATTTTTGTAAGTTAGAGTACTGGTATATTACAGTATCCTGTCAGTGCTTGCGAATATAATTTGGCTCGAGTCTTGTGTCTTAAATTCTAATTTGTCACTGACACCCTTGTGCGACGATATTTTTTGTAGAAAACGCTTTTTTCAACTCAACCTCACTCTTTCATTACGGTTTACTTCATGTTATCGTGTGCCTTCGGTGTTAGTGGTGTTAAAAAGTTCGCAGACGTTGATGAAAAATTTAATGAATTTCTTTTAGGAGGAAGTAATGGACAAAATATAGATTTTGTTTTTTAAAAATGTGTTTCTTTTTATGTAAAAACGTAGCTAGGAATGTAAAACAAAAAAGGTCTCGGTTTCTTATGTCGAACTTGGTGGTTGCTTGATATTATATTTATATCTATATATAATACCCGTATGCGTCTGTCTGTCACGCAAAATGGTAACCGCAGTAGCGAGACATACGAATTTCGGTGAATAAAGGACGGGTGAACACGTGGATTTTTCCACGGGTCACCGACTAGTATTATATAATTGCTTTCAGTCTTGTTTATAAAAAGTGAAATTTTAATTGTCATAATATTCATTAAACTTAAATTTTGAACGTAAAGCTGTGCGTTATCAGAATCTATGCATTACATCTGCAAATTTCTCATATCTTACTTGTTTCTCCAGAATCTATGCATTACATCTGCAAATTTCTCATATCTTACTTGTTTCTCCAGAATCTATGCATTACATCTGCAATTTTCTCATATCTTACTTGTTTCTCCAGAATCTATGCATTACATCTGCAAATTTCTCATATCCTACTTGTTTCTCCAGAATCTATGCATTACATCTGCAAATTTCTCATATCTTACTTGTTTCTCCAGAATCTATGCATTACATCTGCAAATTTCTCATATCTTACTTGTTTCTCCAGAATCTATGCATTACATCTGCAAATTTCTCATATCTTACTTGTTTCTCTAGGGCGTAAGTGGACGTATGTTCTAGTTGTATGTATTTGTACCGCCAAAGAAGCTGTGACTAAAACATTTGGAAATATTGATATCATAGCTACTCGCACTAGAATACTAAAATATTCGTAAGTTAATTTTTCAATTGGGTTTATTTACATGAGCCACTGTTAAATCTGCCTCAACTTTTCAGAGTTCATTGTACAATAAAGTTTGAGAATTCAATTCAACAAATGTCTTTTTTCGACTGAGTTCACGGTTTTGGTGCTTTTTCGTAAAATAAAACAACTCTTAATGTTTGAACCATACACTTTAATTCCGCTAATTTCCTTCATTATGTCGTTCCAATATAATATTTCTGCATTATACCATGACACAACAATCTTAAGTTTTAAAAACCCGGAAGTTAACTAGCTACCGCAAAACTTACTTCTTTTTGTCAATCGCGAATTTGAATTCGGCAAAATTGCAAGTTTTTGTGTATTAATGGTCCCAAAATGCTTCTCTTTGCAGAATATATTTTTAGTAGAAACGAAATCATTTATTTTTTGCATGGAGTAGAATTTTTTTTAACGAACAACGAAGAACTCAGTGGCTTGCATTCCACAGGAAGTGGAAGTACGAAGAAAGCGAAAATTTTGCTGGCGAAATTGTAAATTTTGCGGATGACTGATTTTTTAAAACTTTTGCGTAACTTTATTTTGTTATTTGGGCTACATCTACAAAAATATTTTGCAAAAAGTTTTTTCGCAAATAATATTTTCCTCAAGACAACTAATTTTTCAATGTCCTCTGTACAGACGACTAATGAAAACATCCAGGAATTGCAAATTAAAAAATGGTAACAAGTTCGTGAAAGTTTCTAATTCTGAAGTATTTTTCTTCGTGTTTTAGATTTCGTCGCGAATATACTGCTGGTGTCGAATCATCTTGGCTAGTTGATCGTTTGGAACATTCTTAGGAAAATGTAAATTCTTAATACTTTTGTTAAATATACACCCTAGGTTAAATTGAAGATTTTCTGTCAGGTTTAATCAGGGTGTTCTTCCAAATTTAGTTGATTATCGCGCAGATTCGTTAAGACAAATAATGCAAGAGTCGGAATTGACACAACGCTTGATTTTTTGATAATGTCAGAAGTGGTTACGGTCACGTGACCTGGCAGCAAAAAAAAATCTTCGAAGAAGGTGCAAGGTAAAAAACATACATACTTTGGGTGTAGAAACTTACGCGAGCAAAAATTTGTCTCCCTAAAAAAAATTTGTGAAAGAGCTGTGAGAACATATCTCGCAAATGAAAGTTTTTAAAACTAATATTTGCTAAAGCTAATATTTGAGAAATTAACTGGCTCACCTGCTGCAAAAAAACAACCTCGACCCCCGAGCTCTTTGTCCCTCAGCTCTTAAGTGAGTGCTACTGCACATATACAGTAATCATATTGTCGGCGTAAAAGACGGCCACGCCCGAATTTTTATCTCACTTCGGCCGAGGAAAGTGGTATAAAATACCCATAGACCAACTTTGCTGTATCCAGCCAAGCAAATCTAAAAATATATTTTAAAGGTTCTACAGTCTTATGTAGTTGGTGTAATGGTGTACAGTCTTATGTAATAGGTGTAATGGTGTCATAATGGACGTCGTTAGTGGTTCAAACCTTTTGTTATGCGAATTTAGCCAGCAAAACTTTGGAATGGGCTACCGCTGCCCTCTTAAGACTAAGTACCGAGCGGTACCAGTCAAGTGTGTATGTGTGGTCGTTATGCGTCATAAGGGAAATGTTAAAGAACACAGAAACTGGTTATTTTTACGACTAAATCGATTATATCTATAAGTTTGTTTCACCAATATAATGAGTTTCTGACCGAAGACGCGCCTTTACAACACTACCCGCGGTAGCAAAAAAAGACTTATTTATAAAAACACGGGAAAGTCGATTTTTGATAATTTCGTAGAATTTTGAAGGCGGGAAGACATAGGTTGCTAAGCAAAATATGTGAAACAAATTGAGAGCCTTTAGGTTGTTTGTAATAAACGTGTATACTGGAAGATGAAAATTAGATGTTTGGAATAATATTTAGGAAAACCTCATCTTGTTGTGAATTGAATGGAAAAAAGTTTACGGAGTTGTGTTTAACTTGGTAAAAAATGTATAATATATATATATATATTTATATATTGAATTCTCCTCGAGCCCTTTATCCCCGACCTTTACAACGCCATGTGGAGATTGGCAGTAAAAGGTGTGGATATTAAAGAGAGCGTTTTATTCCGATTTAAATTGTTCGTGTAAACCATGCTTTGGAGGGTTGCGTGAAAGAAAAAACAAAATGTAGTCGAAATTAAAAATAAATGTTTATAAAAATAAGCTCTTTAAATTTCAAATGATATTTACAATAAATACGTTTTACAAAGATCATTTTACTGCTGTTTCTAAAGACTGGAAACAAAGTTGTTAACCTTGACGTTTTTGTTTAGAAATAAAACAGAAAGTGAAAATGTCAAAGTTGAATTTTTAAACAGGAAGAGACAACCTCGTGCTCAGATCGCCTTTTCTCTCCCCGGATATAACTTAACCATTCACATGCTGGATGACAAGAGAAGGGTCTGGAAACAAGGTTGCACTAGCGATATGAAACTGCAGTTTAAAACATAAACAATTTCTTTGGAGAAGGGAATATGTTTATAAATAATTCTAAGATAAAATATATTTGGGGAAATAATTTTATGGAGCAGTAAACTCGCAAAAATATTGTTGCCATGGCATTTTACCCGAGGTAAATTTTAAGAAGATATATAAATATAATACATTACTCATGAAAAATATACAAAAAAGAACTGAAAAAAAATATAAAACGCTGTTATAAATTAAAATAGAACCAATTGTATATGACGAGACATCATGAACAATTTATATCAGTGCACCCACATTGGTGTGGTTTTGACGACTGTAGGTCTGTATGATATAGTTCTCTCTAGCTCTATATACTTAATAAATTATCCGGCGTGAAATGTCATAATCGGCTGTCGTACGTTCCGCGTTTTTCCAACCTCGTTCCATCCGACTGTTTGGCATCTCGAACCATGGTTACACTTCCCATAAATAATGATCAGACTTTAGCATATCTCATAGCTTTGTGAATGAAGTTGATAACTGCAGATGCTGGTTGATCAGGATCCATTTCAGCGCATATGTGACATTCATTTTGAGAATTATTCGATTGTTTACGAACAACGAAACCAAAACAGCTAAAAAAGAACGTTGAGAAAAATTAACATAAACTTGTGTGGTACAGTAAAAAACCTTTGTAACCAGTGACTCGAAGCGATACTTTAAAAAAATCCAGATTTTTTAAAAGGTGTGGTCATAGTTGCAACATGTATGTCCGCCACAGTACCATGAAAATTGTTTTTGAAGATGCAGATTATATATTTGGCAAAAGCTTTCCTTGAAATGAATTTTCTAGCTTTAGGTAGGTGACCACGATATCCAGATTCCACGAGTCCACCTGATGTAGCCACCTAATTTATTAACGATTGTTCCGACAAATTTGATGCGCACTTACCCGACTTCCCGATCGACGTCCCCGATAATCGGTTTTAAATTTATTTGCCGTCCTTTTGGATCGACACCACAGTGTATGACGTTTGCCATTTGGTAGTGACGACGGAAGAAAAGTCTAAAACGAAAAAAAACAATGGTGTTTACACATGACAAAGTTATTCTTATTGCAATAAGACACTTTAGTTACCATACCTCCTCTGATTATCAGTTAAAGTGATTCCTTGTTGGTTCACCTTGATATTAATGGTGGTCGTTTTTTGCGTCATATTTTGCGACGTTACTTTGTTCATCGCGTAATGCACGGCACCGTCGCCAGTTAGCGATTCGACGCCGACAGCTCCAAGATAAACTAAATTACACGCAGCGCCTTTCTCTAGTAGTTGAGATTCAGTGAGAGAGGATTTCATACCGTTTGCTGCACCGTCAACGGAGTCTAATAGAAAAATTAAAATATTTACAAACATGCATAGAAAGTTGTGAAAAGAAAACGTAAGCCGTAATAATTCGAAGCCAGGTAAGGGTTACGCGGTTATGCGGAGATGGTGTAGTGGTAGCGCATTCGGCTTGTAATGACAAGGTTTCAGGTTCAAGTCCCCACTCCGACGCACTTTAAATGTAGTGATGTCAGCCCATTTGGTGCCATCTACTGACAGGCAAGCAGGTTAGAGCAATGCTAAAACAGGACACGCAGGCTTTGAAAAACAATCTATCACTCACCTATCTCAGGGATAATGAGAGGTACAGGAAGCGCCATTTTAGTCAACGTATGCTGATAAATCAAGGCTACCAAGCTTGGGAAAGCTGGTTCGTTGTTACTACCCTTTAATCGGACGCCTTTTTTGCACGGTTCGATCAAGAAGTGGCGAACTAGCTCGTTATCCAAATCAATTTTAGCTAAAAAAAAATATGTGACTGATTATCCATATGGTGATGAGGTGTATTGTCTTTCTCTTAGCATTAAAAAACAACGCATTATATAAAAGGCCAACACACATGCGCAGAACCTTCAAAAACTACTAATAAAACACATAACAAATGCATGAATAAAAAAAAAATGGAACCGAAGTAGTGAGCTTTAGTATCACTTAATGTTTATTCAATAACATCGCGTTTTTAATGTTTGGTCAATAAAACCACTTTTTCAAAAAGCAGCGGGAATAATCTTCAGGGTGCCTGCTAATTTTTTTAACACTTCAGGTTATCAAGTTTATTTTTCCGTATATTTTCGCCATATTTTACAGTATTTCAGCATATACACTCAAAGAAAGTTCGAAAGTAAAAAGACGCTAAAAACCCTATAGAAAGTAAAAAAACTGCAAGCAAACCGAATTATGACGGACAATATATCAACTAGAGTGTGTGCTCCCTAAGAGAAAATAAACAAACATGACGTCATTTCTTATTGTTTTCATAACCACAATATGTGACGTCACAGCAAACAAGAACCACAGAAATATGTAGAAATCCGCGAGATATTTTTTCTTGTTGAAACAGGAAGGAAGAAAACTTACAGAGGTCACCTCCCACTTGTTGAAGAACACCCAGTGGGGGAGTTTCCACTTTTACAGCTAAACCAAACGCTCCTTCGTAGGACTGGCTGTCTCGTACAACAAATGCACCAGGTTCCTTCTCTCGCAATAAGTTCGTAGCTAAAAGAAGAAGTTAACCAATCATACAGGGATATGCCTGTGTTGTAATTATTCGTACCAGACCTCTTAAAATTAAAAAAATATTCTGCATTAGAGAAAGAGGAAACATTCTATATTTCTATTATAACACAAGTATGTTTTGCATGAATTCAACTACAGAAAATTTAAACATTATTCCCATTTAAAGTTTTATATAAAAGTTAAAGGGATTCCTGCATTGAAAATGATATTTTTGTATGTTAAAGAGGATAAAAAATTGTTTATCAAGTCTTTTGGAATTTTTAAAAAATCTTTTTTCGTTCTTGAGATATTTATCTTCAAAGATGTAATGAGGTAGCTAGTAAGCATAAATTAATAATTTAAATATCTTGCAATTTTGCAAAATATCATAACTCTTTAGAAGTGTGGACTGATACTCTTGATGATATTTTGACATATGTGAAGTTTTGTAGCTTAAAAGTGATCTCATCTTTGATTAAAGGTAGAAATGTAACGTCAGCATTTTTTAGACAAGTACTTATGACATCATAAATTCTCAGATTTAAATCTTGAATAACTTGAGAACGAAAAAGGATTTTTCAAAAATTCCAAAGGACTTAATAAACAACATTTTATCCTCCACAAAATATAAAAATATCATTTTCAATGCAGGAATCTCCTTAAGAAACGCAGAAAGAACTCCCATCACAGAAACAACAACTCTTGCTCACCTTCGTCGCGCGATATATTCGGTTTGTACCATAAACCCATCGTATCCTTATCGAATTTTATCGAGGGGTATCGTGAAACTTCGTGAAATAATTCTAAACGAAACATAATAAGTTGCTACAACGAAGACGAAAATATTTCCTTTCAGATTTCTTCTTCCATAGCAATGAAAAGAGAAAAGAATATATATCACAAAAATAAATAATGAGTTAATACTAAAAACAATACAGCATAAATACACGCGATTTGAGAAACCGTTAGTATCGAAACCGCAAATACATCAATAATTTACCATCTCGATTGACGGTAGATCAAACATTTACACCACTCTATTTGTAACAAGCAAAAAAAAGCTATTGAAGACTTTCCATCATTATCATATTGTTAGAAGAGATTATAAATGTGTTTGATTTCACACAAAAGAGAAAATGAAGAAACTTTCACATCTGGTTGAAAAAACACACTTCCCCACAGTTTGCTAGTTTATATAAAAAATAACTTGTTGGTTATAGAACATGCAAAATTAATGCGAAGGAGGGTGTTGTGGTAATATATTCCCTCCTATATTCCTCTGCAAAACACAAATATTAATTAAAATGACATTATATAAAGCGAACTAGATATTTTTTAAGCAAAGTAGATGAGTAAATAGTGTTAGGAGAAATGACATCCTGGCGGCTTTGAAGTTTTCACTTTATCATATGACCCTGACACAATTTAAAATTTTAATGCAATCTTCAGTTTAAACGTGATATTTCCAATGTTTTTTTTAGAAATCGGATTGTAAGGTACTTAAAAACTCAGGAATATTTGGAACTAGGAAAAAAGAACTTCGAACAGATATAATTCATCATTCCGATATTTAAATTCTTGCGCAAGAATTCAACTTATCTAGAAAACATTTTGGACTGAAATTACGAAAGAAACTGTTTGGCACAAGCCAACTCCACTACCACACACCTGGAACATTAGTCACAAGGATAAGATTTTTATTAGTTTTGAGAATTTAAAAAATACAGATTTTTTTTATCAAAACAACCAGTAGTAGGTTCAGTTTCATGCCGTGTAGGAGGTAGAGTAGCACTGTGTTTTTTGGTCAATGTAAAACTTGCCTTAGATGAGTTAAGACTTGCGTTACACAAAGTAAAACTTGGATTAGACGAGTTAAAACTTACCTCAATATAAAGTACTCTCTACAATCAGGAATAAATTAAGTTCTGTTAATAGTCTGTCGAAAAAGACTTTATGAATACGTGAAAAAATGACAAGAAATGCTGGTTTTGAAACAAATATGCTTTGTCTGCTGACATGACTACATAGCTACCACAATTTCGTTGTCGTCAAAGGGAGAGAAAGAAAGAACACTACGTCACCGAGATTAAGTAACAGGAAAAATAGAAAGAATTTTGTTATTGTTGTTGTTGTTGTGGTTGTTGTTGTTGTGGTTACAAGATTTGTATTAAGGGGATGCTAGATAGTTATCATCAACGCAATTTGTTTATTTTTACATAGAAAAAATAAACAAAATAGTTGCGAAGATAATATAAAGATAAGGAAAGATCGGTTATAGAAAATAATAAATTACATATCATAATCATAAGACTATTCTTGCAAGAAACATAGCATGGGTTAATTGACTATATTGAAAATAATTTTTAGTAATTCATGAAGGGTGAACCTTCTTTTCTAACTAGTCCAGTTTTTGTACAGGACAAGCAGACGATGTTAAATATACAACAATAATGTGAAGATTACCAGCAACAATTAAAACACATCACGAACATAAACATTTCTTGTTTGAAATGACTTCACGTCTAACAATAAAAATGTCCGTGAATCTTCATATCATTTGATTGGATTTGTATCTCAGTGTGAACATGGATATATTAAGAAGTTTGGATGTAGATAAATAAATGATAAAAAGCATATGGAAACCATGTTAGATCGTCAAGTGTAGTTATGTGTAAACGTGGTGTTCGTAGACCGATGACGATTTTTTTTGATTTTTTCGACGCTTGTTATAGTAGGTACATGTTGGAATGTTAATTTTGATTAAAGTGTGCAATGTTGGGCGATAACGAACCTACTTAAATATTATGACAGAATTCAATCGGGAAAAGATGATCCTTTTTCTTTTTCCGTACATTATGACAACTTGTCTTGATAAATATTCCCCGAAATTCTAACCAGGCTGGTCATTATTCTTATTTCTCTATTATTCTAAACAATAGTCATATTGTTTTTAACATGAAATCCTAGCCTGGTATTTTCATAAACCATATTTAAAAAAAAGCCTTCATGACCCTAAAAAGTACTACAAATAACATATCTCCATAAAACAAATCTTTATAAAACATATCTTCATGAAACATATCTCCATCAAACATATCTCCATGAAACATATCTCCATGAAACATATCTCCACAAACATATTTTCACACAAAACATCTTTCCATTGAAGTTCTGTTACTTACTTTTTTATCAGGATGCAATAAAAAAACAAAGGTTTAAAGCAATCAAACTTACCGGCAGACGATATTGAAGAGTTACTACTTCCAGATCCACCTCGCCTTCGAGTTCTTAAAGTTCCAACATATCTACCGGGCGATCTTGGACTCGATGGTTCATCACTTGCAGAGCTTCCACACGACATAGCACGTTCAAACGTCGGTTTGTCGACGAGGTGAACGCCATATCCATTCTCGAACGAGTGATCCGTGTCGGAAGATAGAAAGCGATTTTCTTCTCTTCGTGATGAGGAATTTGTAGTGCTTTTTTTGATCCTGTTAGTGGAAAGCATGCATATTAAAAAACTACATAACTTACGATAAGAAACTGTGAAATAACAAAACAAAGAGAGTAAAGCTAATTTCTTAGTGATTCCTGTAATATTTATACATTGGATCTTGTCGAACTAAAACTGAATGTTAGGCGTTTTCCATCTTTTTTTCTTATGAACAACTTTATGTTATAAACTCTCTAACATTTATTTACGAATTGCACATAAACAAACGGGCAGGCAGATAAATAAAAAAAAATTAGAACAAAATAATTTAGCTAAAAACAAACAAAATTTTGCAACGATTAAAAAAAAATTATTCTACAATAATAATGTTACCGCACCGCAAAGTAAAATATAGGTAATAATATGCAGAAAAAACTAGCTTGGTTTGGTTTCAATAGTCTAAATTACATTTTCTTTAACGCTATAAGGCGAGTGGAGCTCGCATTATTAAATTCCTGAATTAAATACATCTAAACAAGACTCGGCCTTAAAAGTTGAATAAACAAGACATATGTGCTTTTATTTCAAAAAGTTGAATAAACAAGACATACGTGTTGGTATTTGGTTGTTTTCGATGTAAAATGTCGCCAGATATGTGGACTTCGTCTTCGTTACTCGACGTCGTCAAACGGTCGTCATATGTTGGCATTACATATGTCGGCATTTCTACTTCATTTGTTCGCTTCAAATCGTCAGCCAGTAAATGTTTGAATATATCTTCGTTCAAACACTCGACTTCTCGTTGTATATGCGCGGGTTGGATATGTTCTTCAACCACTGTTAAAATACTATGCGAAAAAAAAATATCTTGACGTAAATTTTAAAGTTCGAAAACTCGTCATTTTCACTTTCGACCTTAAGTGGAAAGTGTGGATCCAGTTATAACCCCCAATATGGATAATAAGTTTACATCCTTTTTACCTTTTCTAGCTAAAAAAAAAAGAAAAAACTATAAATAAAAAAATAAAATATAAACGTCGCAAAGTAAAGAAAAAAAATACACGTGCATGCAAAAACCACTTTACATGAAACAGAAGATGAAACAACAAGGTAAATATTGACAAAGAAACATCACAACACTTGATCTAAATATTGACGAAAGTAAACAGAAAGATAAAATGACATTTTTAAATACACGTCTGTATGAAATTTTTACCCTAACAAACAAACAAACAAACAAATAAACAAAACCTTCCAAACGCACGTGGAAACATGACACAAAGATTCCCAAACAAGCGACATTCGAACACAACAACATCAAAAACAAATATGTAATGCTTTTTTTCTCTATCACGAAAGATCTTCATCAGATATTAAGTTGATCACAACTAAACAACACATCAACATTCTTACCTGGTCGATAAAATCTCCCATAACTGATCAAGTAAAGTCATTGTCCAAAACTACACTCGCTTAGAAACTAGCAAACTAATTTTTAAAAGGAAAGCAAAGATTGTAAAAGAATACTTCAATACGCGCCACCGATATATCCTACAGGCTACCCAGTACCTTTTAATAACCGAAAAACACCCAGCTAATTTCTTATCTAATTTTCATTATTAATCGTGTCATAATTAAACGCACTCCACCGTTGTTCTCCACGTGAGAGAGATTAAAAGATTGCTGAACAGTCGAGATCAGAAGGCGATGAGTCGTCAACATAAACAATGCCAGCTTATTTTTTAACTTGGATTAATGAGTCAAAGTTGAACAAGTGAGTAGGTCCAAATATACATGAGATAGAGTTAGTTGAGAGAGAGAAAGGGACTTTGTGAGGCGAAGCGATGGAGGGATGACGAGATATATTTAACACAAAAACATCACTTCTGATTCATACATCCTAAACATTATCCTGTCCACTTTTGTTAAGCTACCAAAAGTCGTGTTGTTAACAGCGTTTTGTCGGACATTTTTACCGACAACAAACACAAAGTCACTTTTAAAAACACAAAGCTGTTGTTGTTTTTAGTTCCACCAACAACTCGTAAAAAAAGAAGCTTTAAAAGAATTGCTTATTCTGAAAATGTAGAAAGGAAATTTAATAGATACTATATCCTTTAGAAGAGTGAAAAATAAAGTTGTCATCGCCAGTAATGTCAAGATCATTGTTCATGTAAAGAAGAAATTCTAACTGACGAACTGCACAAATTTACTTGGGTGAGTATGAACATGACGGTAAGTGATAAATAAATGTGTTTAAGAAAGAATTTGTTAAAAAATATCAAACGTGCAACATCCTTTGGTATCTTTACAGAAAGATTAAGTTAAAGAAGAAAATATAAGAGATGAACATTAAAAAATGGAAATGAAACAAATTTTTTCAGAGGAACATTTTATCTAAAGCATCTTTTTTGCATTGACAAGCGATGAAAAAATCTGAAATGCGACATGTGGCGGAGATGATTTGTTATAATATCAGAATATAAAAATCACAAGATGAATTTACTGGCTGAACAGGATCAACTCAACTTAACAATCAGTACCAACAAATGGCAAATTTGTTCAATAGTGTATTTTCAGTTTTTGGCGTCATTTTGTAACCACTATTTTATCATGGAGGTACAAAATAAAACACCATGATGAAATAACTCCATGATTTCATTTTGCAGCATCTGTAAGTGAAAAAAGTTTAACGCTCTTAACATTTTTTCTCATAGCTAGATCCCAATCCTCTTCGACTGTACTTGGGTGCTACACAGACCTGTCAATAATTCCAAATGGACTCCAAACACTACACATAGAATGTAAATGTTTAAACCACGATATCATCAACTCATTTTTTTAATAAAAAATATAGGTTATAAGATTATATAGCTAGTTAGTTTCAACTGCTAACTCGCGACATATTGAGAAAATTAATTATATACCGACAGAAAACTTAGGCTCTTTAAACTTCCAAAATAATTTTGGACTTAATCCAGACTAAATCCAAAAAGTATGTTTCTTACATAAAACAAAAAACAAACAAAAACGTGTTGATAGCTAAGTATAGCTAAAATAATACTAAGCTATATCTAAATAGCATCTTAAGGGTGAGACAGAATTGTCACGCGAAATTTAGAAGCATAAATCATAAGAAAACTTACTAATTTTTCAGCAAGATAAATTTATACTCGACTTTAACAAAATGACATGAAACATATAAACAAATCACATACTCATAGCTAGAATTCACTTGACAATCAACTATTTAGTTGCGACACCATCAAAAGAACTGAGAAATTAGTTTTTCAACACAACACATTACATTTTAATTATAAAATGTTATATTTCTTTTGTAAATTCGTTTTAAAAAAAACGAGTTATGTGTGTGAAGTGAAAATGGATGGAGCTTGAGACATCTCTCAGCTCATAATTATAAATTATAATTATATAATTATAAATATCTAAATCCAGGAAAACGTTCGTTAAAGGTAAAAAATGTAAAAAAACACTTGAAAAGAAGAAGATAATTTTTTTATAAGTTTTTCGACCAATAAATCATTAGGATGGGAAGAAAGAGGAAGCCGCCACGAAAAATAAATAAGTAAACTACAGTATTTTCAAACCTTTGAAATATTCCTTTAATTAATGGACACAAGACAAAACTGATATAACCAGAACAGGTCTCGCAACGTTTACAACACACAACTTTTCAATTCAACATCAACGCATAAACTTAGATCAATGATGGATTTAAACCCTGCCGTGCATGGAACAATAACCTTTTGTTGACAATGTTATCAAGCAGTAGTTCTTGCATATATGCTATCTATAGGACAAGCAGAGAATTACGAGCTAATCTGTCGAATTCAAAATCAAAGAAAAAACTCATGCATAGCGACTTTAACGGATAAAAACACTAATGCAGGACTCCACCACACATGTTTTTTACCAATGACACCAAGTGCCTTCGAAAGGAGCGATAAGAATTGATTTACACCAGAAGCGGTTGAGACGGTGGAGAGTTTTCAAAGATGTAGAGGGAGATTTTCACGAAGCGAATTGTGAATGGCGAATTTAGCGGCGAATTAGCTGCGAAATATTAAATATTTCCACGATAATAAAAAATCATAAGGCGAATTTAAAATACTTGGTGTAAGCATTCTTGACTTCTTTCCAGTAATGAATTTTTCTAAGAATAAACACAGAAGATTGCGTTCTAATAGGTTAAAAGAATACAGCGAAATACTTCGCCACTAAAAGTGGGGACCGTTAATACTTTTTCGCGAAGCGAATCTTTCGAAGCAAAATCAAAACAAGCAAAACTGCGCATGCTCAGATACATTTCGCCCGCGAATTCGCCGTCTAGTTCGCTTCGTAAAAATCCCTCTTAAGTTATTCTAACGCTGCGCGTATGGAAAGTCGCGTGTGTGCTAGCAGATTACGATTCGCCGAAAGAGGTCCTCTGTGGAGGAGATTTCATAATGAAGTTTGATGTTTGGTTGCAAATTACATGTTTGACAAGTTGTCAACATTACATAGAAGAAAACAAATCCCCAGAAACATTGTGTATGTTTCATTTTCACGTGCAAACGCAAACAAACAAATAAACAGCAGGTCACGTGACGGTAGAAACAGACACATGGATGACATGTTAACACGTTTAGCACCAACAGACGTCAAAATTAAAACAATTCCCGTGCGTAACAACTGCGCCACAGGCATAACTTCAAGTACAAGCAACACGAAAGGTTGAACGCTAGTATATACCTAGCTAAAATAAAAAAGGAGATCTAGAAACAAGGTTGCTGCAACTACATGCAAGGACACCAGCGAAAGCATCGCTTTCAATAAATTCCGCAATCCTTGCAAAACATTTGCTGTTTCTTGTGTCACTTAGTTGTGTGACATGTGTTTTAATGTAAATCATAACTCTGATGTACATCAATTGCTTAACAATTTCTAACATCAATTGCTCAACAATTTATATGTTGTTGGAAACTAAATTCTTGCTGCACACAATCCCAAAAAACAAAGAAGCTACCCGTACATAACAACTGCACGTAAAAGCTTGTCAGACTTCAGTTCGTATGAATTTGATGTAATGTTCAGATTGCATCGCTAATAGTTTCATGTAAAAAAACTGGTCGTGCGATTCTCGGAGGATGTGAATAACAGAGAATAAAATAATATATCACAAAACTTGGTGTGAAAGATATCACTTAGGATAATAATTTTCAACAAACATTCAAAAATAAATATTTTCTTCTTCGTTTAATATGATAAACAAAAGAAAATAGTGAACGAATCAGATAACAATCTCATAACCAACTTAGTTCTTATGCTTTATTTAATTCTTTCAAATAAAGACTGGGTACAAAGATATTAACACAAAAAAGAAAAAGATATGAAAAACGCTGATTGGACAAAACAATAAGACGCCGTTTTATTATTAAATTAAAACAACATTCTGCAACTTGTTTTTGTGGAAATGAAAAAGCGAGGCAAGTAAAACACGCGATTAGTAAAAGAAAAATAAGTTATTGAGACAAAAACAAGACCATGCTAAAAATGAGTCGAAGCGGAGAGAGAAAATATGTAACACTCACCGTTTTGTTGGGCGTCGATATGGGATGGTTTCCACTGCAGGTACTGCTTTCAACTGAATGGGAATGATGTCTAGTGTTGATTCACTTTTACCTTTGACAGGCACATACTCCACCGGCACCTCAGGTTCAGTTTGAGCGACTGTTTTGTGCACAAGTGGTCGACGCTTGATATCATCGACTTTTACGTAACCGGCGCCATCTTCTTCATATTCCAAGCTGGTCATACTAGATGTACGGCTACCGATGCCTAAAACGTTTAACGAAGAATACAATTTGACATGTCAGTTGAAAACGAGACAGTTGACGAAATGTGTAAACGAACATGTTGAACATATCATAAAATATCGCAAACTGAATATTGACAAAAGCTGACCTTGAGAAAAATCATACATAATGCCCTTTGCTGCAATCCGTCAATATCGAAAAAAAGAGAGGGAACGGAGAGTGCAGTTTGTGTTAGGGGTCTGCTAAATTACGTGTCTCACAAGGGCGCCTTACTGTTAATAGTTTTTAGTGAATAACGCACCTTGGGTTGAAAAAATTTAGCAGGTGAATAAATGAGTGAATAAATAAATGAGTAAATAAATAAGTAAATAAATAAGTAAATAAATAAGTAAATAAATAAGCAGAATAAAATATACTCACCTTCTTACATCTGTCTTATTTTAAAAAATCCACACAATAAAAATTTGGAGTATCAAAATCTGATTAAAGCAACGAAATTAACAATATGGTGTTTTCACTTGTGTAACAATAGAAGTTGTACTTTACAATAAGTTAACTGGAAAATAGACTTTTTTATAAACGTATGATAATAAAATGTCGAAAAAAAAGAATAGCCTGGCGAGAATGTCTGTAATATAAATTCCTTTGCGTGCAATTTACTAATATAATTATGTTCTGTTTAACTTTTGTATGTACATTATTTCTCCCTGATTTTCGCACACACGCAACGTATATACAAACAATAACCGCTAGAAAAAGCGAACACGTAAACACGTGGACACGAAAGGTACATAATTTTGCAGACTCTTTCCAGATCTTCTCAATGCCAAATTTTGTTTAAAACAATGTTCGCCATCATAATATTTCTAACTCAGTGGAAACTCAACCTTATATAGTCAATATTGTTGCTAAGGAAACCATCACGAAATATATAATAAATGTAAAAGTAGCCTTACCCGACGACTTTCCATTGTTGTTAGTGTCCGATCTTGGGCTGTACGAATTACCTACTCGTTCTTCATGACTCGAGTACGTACTAACGTGTGTAAACGGCCCGTCAAGATGGCCGTCGTACGAACGACTGACGGGCGTCATAACAGGCGACGGCGAAGAACTTCTCATCGATTCTCCATATGCAGAATCTGATCGCGATAAAAGTGTCCCTCTAGAAAGTAAACACAACATGATGAAGTCTTTCTCCTTTCCTTGAACACACGACACGACTTCTATATAACACACGACACGACTTCTATACTATTTCTCTCTTAAATAATCGTTCATTAGTTTCCGCCTTAAACCACAAATATTCTATATGATCAATTACACAACGAATGAGATGTAACCGTCGCCATACAGAGAATGATCTACCCATGATTCATTGCAAGATTTTCCGGTTGTAATTGCTCATTATAATGCAACACATGAAATGAGGATAATTTGTTTATTTTTTTACAATTAAGGCGCAATTTCATTTCCTGTTTAAAGATGAAATTGAGTTCTAACGTGTTTGACGTCAATAAAAAGTTGCTCAAATTCCTCCATTCTTATTTTAAATACTACTCTCTCTCTCTCTACACTCCTAGATTGCAGAAAGAATTAGAGAAAGTCCACTTCAATCGCAAAGTGCGACGTATTTAGCGCTGCGCGGTCGTGCGTCCAAGCAGCAAAATTTTCACTGGAAACAGAAATGCGTTTAAACACTTTTTAGCACTTTGATGCGTGCTAAAAAAATGAAGAGGACTTTCGGTTTTATGGGTACTTAGTTTTTGCGCGTTATTTTATCGCAGGTACTTAATCTAGACAATTTTTTGGCGGTTTGTAATTCTTATATGGAGACAAAATTGTTTCCGTACCAACAAAATGGTTAGACCTCTCGTCTGTGAGAGCGTTTTATCGCGTGTTTTTCGCGTATCAACTAATAAGCGCGGGTATTAATGAGATTACACAAATTTCTCTGAAATTTTTGGAATCTCCAAAAAGTACAAATTCTGAACAGTTCATTTTTTTATGACAGTGGATTTTCAATGGTGCACTTTTTACATGGCAACTAAATTTGATTGGTGATGTGAATTTATTTGAGGAACGAAATGAAATATCATATTTTCGTTAATAAGAACGCATTGTATTTCATTAAGTTTGATTGGTCAAACGAAATAACATAATCTCACTTTTGTCGACTCTTTATACAACATGGGACCAATAAAAGCAACCACGGGTGAGAGTAGTACAACTTCTTTCCACCAATCAAATACACGGATTTGGTCTTCATCACGGTCTACTAATCTATTATTGTGTATTATTTTATAGCAAAATTATGTCTTCAACTTTAAAAGTAAAAAAATAACTCTTTAAACGCGTAACCCTTGCTTTAAAATAATTCCTGTTTCTTCTATGAAATACAGCCCGGTAATAAACTGCACATCCATCTACTGTGTCACAAAAACTAAATGGTGGATAGCTTTAAGACAACTTCAAATCGGATATTTTTGTTTTCACTTTCCAAACATATATATCCTGTATTTAAAAACAAAATATGTGTCTCCCTTACACCAAACCAATGTCCTTGTCACTGGGAGATACGAAACTAAAAACCCATTCTTGTATTTACACTTTTTGTCTGAACCTGCGCGATTTCATACTTTTCAGGTTAAAGTTATTCTTTGTGAAACATTTTAGACAGTGGCTTTAAAATATTATTGAAATAAGACAAAAAAAAGTTATCGTAGTATGGATGAGTTTCAACCGATGTTCTTAGACAAAAAAAAGCAAAACCTTTCCTCCCAAATATATGACAAAAAAAAGCCTCATATTCTTAAAGAAAAAAAAGTTTTCATAAAGTTGCACAATGCTTATCATACCGTGTTTTGGGAGTAAACTATGTGCACACTAACAATACTGTACGTAGTATTTGAAATCACTACTATTAATCCAAAACCATGTTAAATCCGCGTAATCCTTTTTCCACTTCTTGTTGAACATTTAACACAAATCTGTCCATCTTCTCTAACGTAAATCTTCGTTGTTTGACTATCAGTTACACCTAGTCAGTCTGAACTGTGAACGTATATATGGTTGCTACTTGGATACACATCTATCACTAGGTACACAACCATCAAACACACATCCCAGCTTTTAGATGTGACGTCAAAAAGAACAAATATTTTCGTTCTCGGGTGTGAAACTTCGAACTTTACCAGATTTAAACCAGGCTGGCACAAAAACAAACAGTGCAAAATTTCTCGTCATTTCAAAAAAAAAAGTTAACGCTTTTGAGAAGTTACCATGGCATTTTATGTTGGAGTCAACTGCAACAGCAGATATGAACAAAAAAACAGGAAATTTATTTTGAAAACCTCCACACCATAACGGAATGCATATGCGAGCTTAAAAGCTTAACTAAGATGATTTTTTTAAAACCAAAACAAAAGTTTATTTTGAGAAAAAATGTTTAAGAATTCCATACATGAAATGATTAATTTGTAGCTATGACATTTCGTAACGGTATGATTGGTTAAAAAAATTAAGTTTGAAACCCATGGTTTAATGTAACGTAACAGATAAACTGGAAACCCATGGCTCATATAATAGACAAATAAAAAATACAATTTCAAGAAATTCTGTAAACATAGGAGACATTGCACCCACTGTTTTATCATCTCAAAATAGGACTATGACGATCGTCTTCGTACCCAATCCACATTCCATCCATTTTGTACGTTACAAACATGGTCACTCTCAAAAACTCTATCTCCCGACCTTCTTTCCACTATCAGAAGTTTTCATGATTCTTTCATTTTTTACACCGTTCACAAATTTCCGTATGTGCGGCATCCATTCTCTTCACAAGCACGTAATTTGGCGACATGCCTAAAAACCTTCTATGCGCTGTCTTAAGCGGAAAGTGAGGTATTTTTATTATTTGTTATTTTATTTTATAATCCGCACGATAGAAATAATAAAATATAACGCTAACAGTAGAAATATATAGAATGATTTATTGTTAGACTTTGTTTTTGTACAAAAAAGACTTTTGAAGTAAACAGTTCCTTACAAAAAGTATTGAGACTTAATTCTCGTTTAAAGGCCAACTTACACACTGCAAAACAGATATGACTGCACATAATTTTACTGCAAAGATAGAAAGAAGCATAAAAATAATTAAAATCCTTTCATTGCATAAAAACCCTACGTAACAGCCCCAGCCTTAACATCTCAGCTGAGGCTGGATGTGCTTATTTTTTATAGCTACTTTTCAACCTCAAATGTTCTATTTGTGTTCTTCCGAAAAAAGATTAGATATTTCAACCAAAAAATAGGGAAGTACGTGGTCACACTTACGGATGGTGGAAATGATTTATAGGATTGGAAGAAATAGATCATGTCGAAGTTATTTTATTGTAAAAACATACACGTCTAGTATACATGTTTTCTTCAAAAAAGAAAAGAAATAATTGCTTCTTAGTACAACTCTAAATCTGTAAAGAGTTTAAAGGCTGAGTACGTTCTTAATGTTTTTAATTCTCCTTAAGTACTCATCCACGACGTTTTTATCAACTAGATACTCATGAATGTTTGTAATCCTCGCATAATAATAAGAACAGGGAAAACTAACCTCGCCTGATATTTTTGTTGTTAGGTCGAGTGATGTAGCAAGAATAAAAATTCATCACACAAAAAATAAAATGTGTATATAATGCACGCTGAAAGTCGTTTAAGCTATTCTTAGAAATAGAAATTGAAAATAATTTCTACTATACGTTGAAAAAACGTTCCATTGTTATTGCGTTTTATGGTTTCATGGCAACATGTTACGCGCATGTGCACAAAATGTATTGAAGCATGGCTTTAATCTGGTTTAACAAAAATTTACCATGTGATTTCAACAGAAAATATCTATATGTTGCTAAACATAAAACTGGCTCATCAGACATACTCAAACAGTTTTCTTTCAAACGTGAAACATGCGGTCGCAGAAGTCCCGCATAATTATCACATCGGAGTCATAAAATTCTAATTTTAATTTCGTTATTTCACTATCATCATTTCAACTTCAGAACAGCTAACTTTTAAAACATCCTATAAATATGACTCGATAAGTCAAATTCAAACTTACGTTTTTGATGAATAATCTTGATCCTCGTGATGGGATGGTAGAGACATATCATCGCTTGGCATATCATGAAAGTCACTATCATGCAGAACATGGCCATTTTCTTTGGAGTGGTCAAACAACACTAAATAAATTTTTATATCCTCTAAATATGGTGGAGTCACTTTCAAGACGTCTATCACAAAAAGGATGTAACACGTAGTACGCATGCGCCACAGAAAAAAAATAATGGTAATATTCTTATAATTACTTGAAATGTCCAAACAAATTGGCCAAACATTTTCAGTACTAACAACAGCAAATGTTCCCGTTACCTGGTTGCCTAGTACCAGCATCCACGTGATCAGGTTGATGTTCGTAATTAATCTTGGTCATGCCACCTTGACTGTGATAGATCTGCGAAGGAGGAGAGCTGCAGTAACCAGGAGCAACCGAGCGACTGTTAAACTTGGTCACTTTCTGTTGAACAACATCAGGTGCATTAAAACCAGCCAATGGCACTCCGTACTTTCGTTGGTACTCATTCTCTTCTGTGAATAAAACTTTATTAAGGTTCCGAACATGCTGGGCTACCATACCGGGATATATTTCCATTATGCCATCAACCGAGTCGTTCCTATTTGTGTCACTCCGAAGAATATGTTGGTCACTTTCACTCCCACTGCACACAGAGTCGTTGTCGTAAGAAGAGGCGTTTCTCTTCAAAGGCTTGCGCATGCCGTAACTACTGTTCAAAGGAGAATGATCTAACTCATACAACAGATCGTCAACGGTACTTGCACTCGAACTGTTCGAAAAAACATCATCAGACACTGACTTGTGTGGTACACCAGGAGCTTGATGCAAGACTCTGCGCTGTTCGACGGTAATTTTACCCTCCATAGCTGGATGAAGTTGTAAACTTGGAGCTTGGTGCAGAATCCCACATTGCTGCATAGTTATTTTCCCTTCCACTGGCGGAGGAGCGTGTTTGGTTACGCTCGACCTTGACTTTCTTGCAGCATGATCTGTGACGTCAACTGTGTCAATTTTCTTGCTGGCATAAGTGTTTCCGTTTACGTCCGCCTTAGTTGCAAGGTAATTTATCTCTCCTAACAAATTATCCAAATCTTCTATGCCAGTTGTTAAATTATAACTGTCGTTTTCTGGCATAGAAGGTCTGGCTCGAAGTTTCTCTTTAAGTGTAGGATCAATCTGAGCATAAGGGTTTCCATCTACTGGACCAGCTACATGTTTCGGATTTGTAAGATCTATGGAAAAGCGTTGTGTAAATGGTTCCAAATATTCACTTATTTATATTCAAGCTTGAACAGTCATAACAAAACCTACTTTTAGTTGTCTCGACCATCCCAGTCATTTGTCTTTCTATATCGAAGATTCCTACACAGAAAAAGAGAAATTGATCATTTTATTTTTGAAGTACAGAAGATATATTTTCAAAAATCAGAAGGGAACTTCTGATATAAAATTCAAACATCGCCATACTTTTCATAATTTCGAGCAGCGTCTTAAATAAACATACCGTAAATACTCGATTAAGCCCCCTTCTCGAATAAAGGCCCACCCTTTTTGGAAATTTCTTTAATAAGTCCCCCTCTCAAATAAACGCCCAGGGCCGTTATTTGAATGTATCACTAGAGCCAAATGGGTCACTTATTTGAATATTTTGGAAATTAAAAAAGACCTTTAACTCAAAAATAGCCTTTATAGGAACATCAACGTTTAGAGACTATTTAAACCTGTTAGATCTTTTGTTAGTTTCATAAAAGAAAGTTTTTCCATAACACAAAAATGATATTTTTTTTATAAGCGTACCTTTCGATTTACCGCCCATCTTGAATAAGCGCCCTCCTAAAAGTCAAATTTTTAAATAAGCGCCCGGGGCGCCTAATCGAGCATTTACGGTAGGAGGGTAAAACTGAATGCATGATCACACTTACGAAAGAAATCGATCATTCCCTTAGACGTTCTAGGAAAATCGTCATCGGAACGACATAGTGAATCCGTCATTTTATTACTATAGATGCTTAATAATTTGCAATCAATAAATAAATACATCAATAAATTTGTACATTCATTTATTTACTTATTTCTTGTTTGTTTACTTGTTTGTTTACTTGTTTGTTTACTTGTTTGTTTACTTGTTTGTTTCTTGGTTGGGGTTTATGCAAGCAACAGTAAAAGAAGAGGAAATTCGCGAAATCATTTTAAGATCTACTAAGACTCCCTTTAAACCAGTTACACAAAAATTAAAAACTGAAACACACTTTTCACTTTCCAATGTTCATTTAAAAATGATGGTGTCTTTCAGCCTTACTGTCGTGTTTTAATAACTAAGATGGATTCAGGCCACCACCTCGACTTTACAAACAGACAGAATTCGGGAATACGTTAGAGAAATAATACTAGCTAATCTATGGGAATACCGTTAAACGAAGGATGTGAGATTGAATAAGAGTGTTTATAAACAGTAGGGTGTTTTTATCGCGTGTTAACATCTTCACTACTGCCAAGAATTTCGCTCGGAAAATTTACAAACAACGGACGAAATACAAAGAGTTTTAAAAAAAGTTAAATTTCCTGCTTAAGATCACAGATAATAGCGATTCTATTATAGTGTCTATTATGCTTATCACTTTCGAAAGAAAAATTCTACCCACTAGAAAGCCGAAATTATAAAATGCGATATACTTTATCTTTCAATCAGATATCTTAGAAGTTATGGATAGCCCAACCCATCGAATCATCAAAAAAAAAGAAAAGAGAAATGCTGTTTCTTTTACCTTTCGACAAAGACAAGCATTGCTGAGCTGTCAAATGTCCCGGCAAACGAAAACTCAACTCAACAGTGAAAAACGTCTCATCTTCAGAACTCGCCATTTTCGCGAACACGAATCTTTTTGAAGAAAACACCCAACCCTCGCACTTTGTCTAACTTACTTCTAATTAGCTGTCAAATTTTAATTACTCTCATTAGACTGTAATTAATTTGACTTAATTACACGTAATGGTGCGTTGATTGATTGTTTGATGGTTTGATTAGCTAGTTTGTAAATATTAAATGACACATGTTATCAAATGAGCTATAAAAACGCATCCAGTTAAGTTGAAGCTTATAAACCTGGTGTATGGAACACCTGTGTTTTTACGTTAAAAAACAAAATTACAGTCTTCATTTTACTTTATTTTATATTTTGCTGTTTTAAAAATCTTGTTCTTGAAAAATCAGAACAGCTACGATAGAACGGTGCGATAACAGTTATCAAAGTCTGACTGAATAATTGTTGACTTGATTATTCGAACGATACGAAGATAGCCGAAGAAAAAAACAAAAAAAAAATTCTCATCTTAATGAATGGAAAAACAACATTTTTCGTGTAAAGAGTAACATAAATACATTTCTCCACAAGATAACATGTTTTTTGAAGCCATGTACATATTGCTGTGCCTAAACCTTTTGCAGTTTTTTTTCAAAAAAACCCGGCTAAATAAAAGAATTATAAAAAAACCGCCCCTCGAATAAACGTCCATGAAGTTATAAAACGCCCGCGGTTTTTACTAGAATTTGAAAACATTACATATTTATTGCCAGAAATTTTCGCAGGAAGAAAATAATTAACTATTTCCATTTTCGACGAAATTTAATTTTTTATCATCCCGCGAAATCCATTGAACTTGGTCAACGGCGAAAATCAATTCCGCAAAAATGCAAAAATTTCGCAGTTTTTTCGCATCGCAAGTAATACTAACAATTAAGTAATGATAAAAACAATACGACATATTGAAACTTAAACAAAACAACGTGATGACATCATTATTGCGTAAACATAAATATTAGTTCATATCGACACCAAAGTTAGCATTTGCGACAAATAACGACATCAACAATAATAGTGTGATCGACTATTATGTATAAAAACATTTGCCGCGACGACACTACTTTCGCAAAGCAGATAATCCGGGATTAAAACGTAAGCTAAAAATACAAGACCATTAATACCATCGCTACAATTTGTCTGGTATGACATCTACAGACGAACACGAGTCTTTGAATTAACCTCACGCTGTGTGTTAGCGACTTGTAGTAACGCTTATTAGTTTGTTAACATCTGATAACGTTCCCTTTATACTGAAGAATGGTGAAGATGATATGTAATAAATTTGCAAGATTATTTAGACCCACACGGATGTGTAGGGTTTATATTAAGTGAAGAAAAAGTTTAAGAAAAAAAACTTTTGCGGATTTCGCGGTTATGGGAAATTCGCAAAAGTTTATTCCGGCAAAAAGGTTGATCGTGAAACGTGAGAGGCAAAATGTTTAAAACTAGTCGAATATAGATGAGAGATTTTGTACAGGCTTTTTCCCCGTAAAAAAATCTAATTTTTGTAGCACCGCAAACACTTTCTTACCATAAAGTATAAATGGCAAAGAAAAAATCTAAAGACACGCCGGTGCAGTTAACTATTCACAACTTCAAAGCTAAAACGTCGCAGTAATGTACAATTAAGCGGTCACTTGAAAAAAATTCCAAAAATGTTTAAACTCAATAGAATTGGTTCATAAAATTTAAATTGGAATATATAAGCAATTTGTCACGTAACTCATTTTTGGTTTTACTCCAGTATACTTTACTAGAAGTTTTAAAATTGCACTAGTTAAGTTAAATCAGCGAGAAATTCCAAAGCCAGTGAAAACTGCAGTAAAGTCAAACGGTACCTTTCTTCTTTTTTATCCCACGTGGTATGTGCATCCACGATATAAACATGGCGCATTTGGAGATTTCTGCGTTCGCAGTAACAACCATTATAAATCAGAAAATAACTTGTAAATTTTTTTCGATATTTAAGTTCGAATTCTACTCTAAGACCATAAAATTCTGAAAATAAAAACAATTCCTCTCTGTACAAGCGACGTGGTTTAGAATGATACCTCTTTGACAAACCGCCAACGAAATGGTCGTTACTTCTCACGTGACTTGCAAATCAGCTTTATGTAACACCTTTATCGCAAAAGGTAACATTCAAGCGCGCGATGAAAAAACCTAAACTTCACAGAGGACTTGAATAAAAACTATCATTTTCTGCGCCTAGACCAAAATCAATATTTTAAGTCAAACATAAAGTAAACAGAGATGGTTGTATATTCACAGTTTTCTATATTTTATTTACTCTTGTAGCTTGAATCAATAAAACGTGCGCGCGAGAGAGATATTAAAGTCACGACTTTAGAGCTTCTGACAAAACAAAAATAACTTCATTGTTTAGCATTTAAGCGAGTGTTGCGCGCTCCTATAATAAGCCAGTCTCGACGGAGTCATGTCGTACATCCGTAACAAAAGTTTGAGATAAGTTTTTCTTGCGACTTTCCCGGAAATTCTTCGAAGGCTGTTATTTCAAAAATATCTTCAACAACTTCTTTTAACTGAACAACTTAAGTGTAAGTGTTGACTCTTATAAAGAAAGGAATAATAAATACAGAATTTCTCAATAATTCTTTTACATAATTCTATTCTAAAAATGATGAAAAGCAGCTTCCATAAGTTTTGGGGACATATGGTTAACCGTTCCATATTTATCAGCCAAAATTTACTAGGTAGGTCTACATTAGCCCCTTAATTCCATCTCCCCTGTCGCGAAAAGGGTTAAAGCCGCAAGCTATTGTGGCATTAAAAAACAAACAAACAAACAAGCAAAGAAACAAAACTTCTTCCATCTTCAAATTACCGTGATTGTATTTTTAAGTCACAGACGTGTACGGTTTTTGATTCTGTCAAAATAAACCTGGTTTCTGCATGAACTAGATGTGTTTTTCTGTAATCAACGCAAAAAAAGGTAGAGTATTGAGTTATGGGAAGTATACATTCTACGTTAATTTGCGGTTTTTTTCTCCAAGGTATTAAAGTTAAAAGACTATTCCAAGTTATATCCAAGTTAAAAGACTATTCATGTATTTCAACAATTTGTCCATCAATAAAAAAGTCCACGGAGAAACCATCCCTCTCAATTACGACGAAACAGAAGCTTAGCAAAAGTAGCAAATTAAGGCAAATTGATGAGCCTAATTAGAAGTTCCTTGCTACTTTATTGGAGTGACTAGATGTCGCAGCTATATCCACCATTTTTTAAATCAGGACAAATATCAAATTTGACAGTTTTGTTGCAAAAAAATGTTATTCTACAAATAAAAAAAGTGAAAAACGTTGTTTTCATGTGCCGTTATATAGTTCAACTTTACACCAATGAAATTGACCATAACATACAATGAACTTCGTCGATTAAAATTCTACTTCTAAAAATTCTAACAAATGGCGCTAATTCTTACGACGAGAAAATATTCAAGTTCCATTTTCTTACCAGGAGATTAAATGCGACTAGCTTATGGAACAGTAAAGTCGACATATTTTTTTCCCCTGAAATCGAGTATTACTTTTGTGCTTCACATACAGGACCAAGCCTGATATAAAATAGCATGCTATATGTAAATTGGGTACTTTGACCTTTCTTATTGCTTCTATAGATAGGGGTTAATTACACTAAATTAAAGCAAGTATAGGCGTGTCGTACGATAAGAAATCAACATAAGTGACATATTGGAAAATCAGAACTTCAAACGAATGCGTTTAAATGATCTAAATACTTCATCCAGTATATAGTATTAAAGTTTAAAAACTTATATGTTTACAATCAGAAAGGATCAACAAAGAGGCGGCATATAATTGAAATCTGATTGTGCTTTAATTATGTGTGAGTAATTAGCTATTAAATTTGTTTGTTCTGTACGCCTTATACACATGGCAAGTTGTGGTACTTTCGTAAGTGCTGAGAACTTGCAAATGAATGGTGTTAGAGTGATAACATCAAAGTTTTTAAACTTTTTAATTTCTTAAATAAGCGCCGACATGTTGAGGAATTAAAGTAACTTTTGTAAAAAAATGACATCTTTTAAAAATTGTTTTTTTTTGCATTTTTTCATGATATAAAAGTTAAAGCATGTTGTGTTGATCATTTTCTGCATTTCTTAAGTTAAGTGCCTATAATAGTGTCAATCCAGCCGGTCGCAACTCTTTGAAGTAAGAACGTTCAAAGGCTACTTTGTAATTCCACGTTTAGCTTTAAATCGTGTATGTTTATTCTTTTTGGTGAATTTGAGATACAAGTGAAAATGCTACTGCTAATATGAACAATGCTTTTATCTTTATTTTTGCTGTCGCTTAAATTTCTTTCAAATTTCTCTGCAATAAGTGGTAGCACGAAATTTCAAGCGACATAGTACGGACCAGAAAAAATATACACGTTTTTTTATCAGCATTACCAATCTTTTTTTAGAATCAAACGCGCAATCGAACTCACAGACAGACCGTTTAGGAGTTTAATTTCCTGCTATGACAGACAAACGCTATGGTGATGAAAAAGTCGCTGTTGTTACAAAAAAAATGGTTAGATGATCAGCCTTGTTTCCAAGCAAAATAAATGTTTGAATAATACATCAATAACAATTCATTCCAAAATGGTTTTTAAAATAAACTACAAGTAGTTTTAGTGTTAAAAGTGAATCTTAATATCGCTTTACATAACATCTTGAGACATTTCTGACAGGAAATTTATTTAACAATAACATTTCACTTTTTTACTGTTGCAGAGATTTGAGATTGGAGAAGGGGAGTAGGAAATGTTACGCAAAATTCTGATTTTACGCGAAATTCCGCTTTTACGCGAAATTCTGATTTGTCTAATAGTTAATTTCCGCGATACATGTGTAAAAATACAGACATAATGTCCACAAGAATATGAAAGCATTTCCGAAAGTTGGTAGCTAATCAAAATGCAGAATGCCTTGATAAAATAGGAGACGCAGTTCGCATCTTCTGTAAACAACAGCTTGCAAAAAAGACTGCAGAAGGTTCAATGGGTAAAATTAACCTGCTGAAACATTATAATCAAGTCATGAGGTAAAATCGTAAAATAATGAACATCCAATATAAAAGAACTCAAATACCAACCTTTATTTTGATCAATATTTCTCAACTTACATATGTAACACGCGCACGACTTATTTCATAACATTCCTTCGAAAGCTTCGTTTTAAGTTTAAGAAAACAAATTGGATGCGTAACTAGTTCTATACATAAAAGCTAAATATCATTAATTAGTTGAACAATATTTTCCATGGTAATTAGGTATGAACACAATAGCTGAGTAATTTGAAAGTTTTGCATCTTGAAAGCAAGTTAAGAAACCATCCAATGATATACAACCAGATTTTAATGAACGAAACTTTATCATGTCAATTCACTTTTTAAATTCTGCAAATACTACCCCATCTCAGCAAAATTAAAACTTAGGGTACTGAAAAGCCTATGCAAACAGAATCTGCATTTTTATCGACCGACGACTGCTAAATTGTCATTTGTTAACAAGGCCAAACAATTTCAGCGATAATTGTTAAGGTGATCGGAAAATCTGTTTTCGACCAACAGACACCTGCCAACCATTGGGACATTTTACCACAGTTGACATGGACAAAAATGAACAGCTTTTGGTGACGAATAATTTGTTGAAACTATTGTTCTACATAGACGTTTATATAATTATGCCAAAAACATCGTTTTTTTTCTCCAACACTGCATAGCTAGTAGATCTTATGCAATCGCCAATTTAAGGAAGCCCAAAAATTATCTGGTTTTATCCTGCTTTTCAAGGGATTATGTTCCGACGTTTTTTTTTAGGTTTCTTAAACAAAAAATCTTTTTTCTCGAAGATAGTAAAATCATTTGACTGATTGATATGATCCGAAGCGAAATTTTAATTCTGCGTCGTAAAAGTTTTAAAGTTCCTGTGTTGTGGTTCACACTGTCGTAAAGATTTGAAACCGTCGTAAGTTTTACGATTGTCGTAACACGTAAGTCTTACGACGTTAAGTGAATACAAGCCTAAAGTATTGCTAGACATAACGACAAAAAAAAGCTCCCAATTATGTCGAAAATATAAGCAACAACAACTGTAACGTAAAAATCATCTTGCAATGTCACTGCAAAAACATCAAGCTCTAAAATGAAAACATTTTTTCTATTTTCCATTTAGTTCAAATCAGCAGGCCAACAATACAGGTAATGAAAAAGAAATAATAATTACCTTTTTATCGAATTTTTTTTATCGTCATATAAAAAATTTTAAATGTTGTACGATTACTATAATAATTCGAATAACAATATTTTATCAAATGCGATTATAAGAAAAAAGAAATGATGCTTTCTCTTTTTTTCTTTGACTTTATAAGAAGCTTTGATTAATTACGCTCTCTTTTTAATTCGCACATACCTTACGGAATTTTAATGCTGTATTCAAACCTTTTCGCAATGCGGCTTAAATAACGTATATATAAAGATGTATATATACACGAAATAATAGTTGTTTAGTTCAGAACGGAAGTGATCAGTTAGAAAAACCTCGCTTACTCGAAATAAAACTGCAAAATTACTGTCAAAACTATATCACAATGTTCATTTGCGACATAAAGAGGAAGAGAGGGCCGTCTTTTACACAGCCTGATACTGAAAAATGCGGTTGATTCAAGTCACACTGAAATAGAGGGAAAATGTTGTTAAACTACTAATATGACACCAATAATGGTTATAGAATTTGCGGAATTGACGGCAGCAAAAGTTTATAATCAAAATGCACTTCCGAACTATGAAAACTACTCATTCTTTGCTCAGAGTAAGGGAAATGACATGGAAAGGCTAGCGAGGTAAAAAAACGAGTCGTAAAAATACTGTTAGGTTCGGAAAAGTATGCCATGTATCAACATCCGCTACTGAGAAACAATAAAAGTTGCAAAACTTACAGAAAAAGAAAGCAGCTACCTGCTTGCAACAAGAAACTTCACAACTGAACCAACTCACACAAAGTTATTATCAAAGGTTTAAATGTTACATGTGAAGAAATATGTTAAGTCTCAATGACAAGACATCTCACTAGGGGTACTTAAAACTTTATAGGGGTGCAGATTAGTGTTTCTTAACATCATATGTTTTGGAGATTTAGCTGGGCTTAAGAAGTTACTTAAAAGAGATCAAGCAAATTGTAGAAGACAGAAAAATCATTACATAATCACGGGAAAAGCTCGTATTATCATATTATTGTTTTGTTTGTTTGTTTGTTTGTTTGTTTGTTTGTTTTTGTTTGTCTAATTCATAACTTACACTTTTTTTTCTTTTTAAACATTTTAAAGATTAATAAAAACCACAAAAACATTTACAAAACCGGAAAAAAAGGTTTGATAATTTTTTCACACTGCTTTTGAAATAAACTGAGTAAAATTTTTATCGTATATTTCAGACCAGTGTGTATTAGGAATTGAGAGAGATCAAATCTGGCGGTAAAATTGGTTTTAAATAAAAAGCGGGAGTTAAATTGTCGATGTGAAAATAAATCTTTCCAAAAACCACTGTAACATTTAAAAATTCTTCCAAAACAACACACATTCAGCTAACGATTTTTTAGCATTTCATCACCGAATATCTTAGCTAAGGCTTAAGGATTGTGGAGAGCTAATATAGTCAAAAACAAAGAAATTTATTCTTCGTAGGATGTGAACTAATTGGTGTGAACATATATCATGTTTTTAAACATGCATACCCAGCATGTCCGTTGGACAAAAATGATATCACGTGGGCAAAGATTTTGATGTCGTTATAGAAATATTGATGCACAGCCAATTTTTTTTCATAATTTAAAAATCTTTATAAGAAAATATGATTCATTATAACCTTCATTTGTCTCATACCAGCCCAATTACATCTAATGGACTGAAAAAAGAACACAAAGCCTCATGCATGACATTTCGTGCGTTTGTTTTGAACATTGTGCTATCAACACACGAATAGAAAAATCAGTTTTCTGAGATAAGACTACAAATTACTTGTTTACACGAGAAATTATCAAACTATTGTTAAAAATACTATTTGGAGGAGGAGCAAGCCATTAAAGAAATATTTCTATCAAATTTCGGATGCAAATTTGAAATGGCAAGATTCGATGAATTAGAAATAATGAGAAAACATGATAAACATCTTAGTAATCGACACCACGTGTCCTATTTTTTTTCATTCAAGGTAAGTTTGCTTAAACTTCACAAAACTAAAGCTAACAAGTTACAGGTGAAAGCTACTACTAATTTTACAGTAGCAGAAAAAACTTATCAACAAAAAAAAGAAAAACGTTTTATAATGGAAATTATTATTCAGCTGTTTCCATACTCTTTACTATTCGTAAACAGTTACTCTAACACAATTTTGGCAGCTTTCGATATATTATGATCATCCATTTATTTATATCCAGACAAAACATAAAAATTTAACGCGCTTTTCAGTTGGACGTTACAAGAACTGACTTATTGCTCATTCAATGCTTCATTCTTGTTCAAATTTGAAACACGATAATTCAATAATCCGAAAATCTATCATATGGGAATAAAAAATGATCACAGCAAATGTGATTTCCACACAAGTGTTAAAGTTAGTACAATCTGTAATGTTTACATGCGAGATAGAAGTGACATCGTCAACTACAAATCTATATTAAAATACCCGTATACTTCTGTCACGCAAAATGGTAACGCAAGTAACAAGACGCAATGCGGTATAAAAAAGACGGGCGAACCGGTGGATTTTTTAGTTTTCCTCTACAAGCGAAGTCAGATTCTCAACAAGCGAAATTCAGTAGAGGATTTAGCAGATTTTTAACAAGCAAAATTCAGCTAGCGGATCTTCGACAAGCGAAATATGTAACTATATACCTTGTTTTCTTCAATTCGTCGAATAAACTCCTTGCCCAAATATGAATCAAATTTATATGACAAAAATACAAAAGCCTGATTAACCTCATTAAATTTTTCAATGAGAGTGGCAAATTTGATCCTTGAAATAAATTTACTGAATTTTATTGAACAGGGAAATCTTCTTTCCAAGAAATTTCTGATACTATCTTAGGTTGATTTATTTTTGCGCTAATTTCACAAATTTTATTTCACAAAAATTAGTCTGCGCGAAATTCCAGTGGAAGTCAATTTGCGTATACATATCTTCGCGAATTTACTAGAAATGACTTATTCGCTAACAATTATTCTGACAAAATGTTTTGAAGACTCTTGCTTTTCTCGGTAAATATATTATTTTAATATAGTACAGACGGAGACGTGTGTGTAATAAGTACTGCTGCAATATAGTACAGACGGAGAGGTGTGTGTAATAAGTACTGAAGCGATATAGTACAGACGGAGACGTGCGTGTAATAAGTACTGCAGTAGCATAGTACAGACGGAGACGTGTGTGTAATAAGTACTGAAGCAATATAGTACAGATGGAGACGTGTGTGTAATAAGTACTGCAGTAACATAGTACAGACGGAGACGTGTGTGTAATAAGTACTGAAGCAATATAGTACAGACGGGACGTGTGTGTAAAAGTACTGCTGCAATATAGTACAGACGGAGACGTCTGTGTAATACGTACTGAAGTAATATAGTACAGAGGAAGACGTGTGTGTAATAAGTACTGCAGTAACATAGTACAGACGGAGACGTGCGTGTAATAAGTACTGAAGTAATATAGTACAGACGGAGATGTGTGTGTAATAATTACTGAAGTAATATAGTACAGACGGAGACGTGTGTGTAATAAGTACTGCAGTAATATAGTACAGACGGAGATGTGTGTGTAATAAGTACTGCATCAATATAGTATAGACGGAGAAGTGTGTGTAATAAGTACTGCAGTAATATAGTACAGACGGAGAAGTGTGTGTAATAAGTACTGCAGCAATATAGTACAGACGGAGATGTAATGTAATACGTACTGAAGTAATATAGTACAGAGGGAGACGTGTGTGTAATAAGTACTGCAGTAACATAGTGCCGACGGAGACGTGCGTGTAATAAGTACTGAAGCAATATAGTACAGACGGAGACGTGTGTGTAATAAGTACTGAAGCAATATAGTACAGACGGAGATGTGTGTGTAATAAGTACTGCAGCAATATAGTACAGACGGAGACGTGCGTGTAATAAGTACTGAAGTAATATAGTAGAGACGGAGACGTGTGTGTAATAAGTACTGAAGCAATATAGTACAGACGGAGATGTATGTGTAATAAGTACTGCAGCAATATAGTACAGACGGAGATGTGTGTGTAATAAGTACTGCAGCAATATAGTACAGACGGAGACGTGCGTGTAAAAGTACTGAAGTAATATAGTACAGACGGAGACGTGTGTGTAATAAGTACTGAAGCAATATAGTACAGACGGAGACGTGTGTGTAATAAATACTGCAGCAATATAGTACAGACGGAGACGTGTGTGTAATAAATACTGAAGCAATATAGTACAGACGGAGATGTATGTGTAATAAGTACTGCAGCAATATAGTACAGACGGAGATGTGTGTGTAATAAGTACTGCAGCAATATAGTACAGACGGAGACGTGCGGGTAATAAGTACTGAAGTAATATAGTACAGACGGAGACGTGTGTGTAATAAGTACTGAAGCAATATAGTACAGACGGAGACGTGTGTGTAATAGGTACTGAAGCAATATAGTACAGACGGAGAAGTGTGTGTAATAAGTACTGCAGCAATCTAGCACAGACGGAGACATGAGTGTAATAAGTAATGAAGCAATATAGTACAGACGGAGATGTGTGTGTAATAAGTACTGAAGTAATATAGTACAGACGGAGACGTGTGTGAAATAAGTACTGCAGTAATATAGTACAGACGGAGATGTGTGTGTAATAAGTACTGCATCAATATAGTACAGACGGAGATGTGTGTGTAATAAGTACTGCAGCAATATAGTACAGACGGAGACGTGCGGGTAATAAGTACTGAAGTAATATAGTACAGACGGAGACGTGTGTGTAATAAGTACTGAAGCAATATAGTACAGACGGAGACGTGTGTGTAATAGGTACTGAAGCAATATAGTACAGACGGAGAAGTGTGTGTAATAAGTACTGCAGCAATATAGCACAGACGGAGACGTGAGTGTAATAAGTAATGAAGCAATATAGTACAGACGGAGATGTGTGTGTAATAAGTACTGAAGTAATATAGTACAGACGGAGACGTGTGTGAAATAAGTACTGCAGTAATATAGTACAGACGGAGATGTGTGTGTAATAAGTACTGCATCAATATAGTACAGACGGAGATGTATGTGTAATAAGTACTGCAGCAATATAGTACAGACGGAGACCTGTGTGTAATAAGTACTGCAGTAATATAGTACAGACGGAGAAGTGTGTGTAATAAGTACTGCAGCAATATAGTACAGACGGAGATGTATGTGTAATACGTACTGAAGTAATATAGTACAGAGGGAGACGCGTGTGTAATAAGTACTGCAGTAACATAGTACAAACGGAGACGTGCGTGTAATAAGTACTGAAGCAATACAAACATGTGCAAAAAGCACTGGTGTAATAGAGTACACAGAGGACTATAAAATGTTTCAGTCACATATTACTACTCCGTTTCAGCAGGACCCTCGTTGACAATAGTTCCAATAGGAACTGAAGAGGCTATGCTGGGTAAAACATAAAAAATGAGACTGTTATCATAAAACAGTCTCATTTTCTTAATAAAAAGTCGAACGTTAATTTAATGTTGACCCCCCCCCCCCCCCTCTCCCGCCTCCCTTAGATCTATAAATTTGCTTCCCTTCGTTATGGTGCATGACAACGAAGACATCGACGGAAAGAACAGAAGTTCAATATCAGATGCCAAGTTATTTTTTTACTAGTACTTATATTCACTTATATTTTTGAAAAAGAGGCAAAATTTTAAACCTTAACCCTATTCGGTCCGGGGGGCGGATTCAGCCCCCCCCCCTAACGTTTTTTTTTTAATAACTCCTTATTGCTATGTTATATGGCTATGAAACTTACTGAGTTTCAATATTTATCTATTAGACACCTGCATGCCAAATATTTAGGTCCCATACCTTTCAGAGGCTTTGATATTGGCCATTACTCGAAACTACCCCTAAAATAATCTATGAAATCCTTATAATGGGGAAAATTTAATAACTCCTATTAGGATTATCCTTAGAACTTGAAACTTGCAACACAACTTTGTTTTATTAAGAAGAATCATTTTGCATAATTTGGTCACGTGATTAATCCGATTTCCCGATTTTGTCGGATTTTACCCGAAAATCAGAAAAACACGGATTTTCGGGCAATTTTTGGCAATTTGTTATGCGATCCACGTAAAAACCGGAAAAATATGTTAAATAACTTTTATTTAGCTTTCAGAAACTTCTAACAGAATGCAAAAATTCGCTCTGGAACAAAAGTAATTAAATTTTAAGCAGATAGTGGCATTTTTAACAATTTCAAGCTTCTGATGACGTCACAGAAAATGTGCTGACGCAAGCAAAAATTTATTGCTGCAATTTTGTTCCTTTTATGACGTACTATAAGTGTGCCAAGTTTGATTCAATTTCAACAACCCTATGAAAAGTTATTGAGGGGGGGGGGGCGGATTCCGCCCCCCGGTCATAGTATGTTCGAAAAACCCCGGACCGAATAGGGTTAAAACGTGCTTTCTTATCCTTGCTTATTCAAAACAATTTAATAAAAGATTGTATCAATGAACTACACCATTTGTGAGGATGTCATTTAATAAGGTGGGAGACAAGAGCAAAGGCGCAGGAAGAAAAACACTCAATAAATGCTTAACCAAAATAATAAACGAGAGAAAAGATTACCTATTGTCTTTCCGGGTTGAGGCGAAGACATTTTATTTATCAAGTCATCAAGTTCGCTTGTAAAAGAGTGTTTATGTTGTGTAGTTACTTCCTGTAGCCTACTGTCTATACATGCAGCTAGAAACGTAAGATTAATCTCATAAAAACAAAGTGGATATAACACAATGACGACTTTGCAAGAACTTGACACCCCTGCGAGTTTTTAAAAGTTAATTTTATGGAACAAGAAAGGTTTGAAATTATAACTTTATTTATAGTAGGTGCAAAGTCGTCAATGTGTGTTTATAAAAAATCTTACCGCGAATTGTCCGCAAACAACCAATCACTTCTCTTTTTTGTGTTTCCGGACTGAGTGGATCAACCAAACATGTCTCCTTTACAAGTTCTTGTTGTCTTTCTTCAAAATCTGGCACAACAACATAGTCTGACTCATCGTATAATATTAAAGGAGGAGGTTTAGTTTTCTTTGCCCGTGAAGGTGTTGAAATTGATTTTTCCTTAGACTTAGAGCTTAACCTTTGGTTAACCGAGTCCACGTTATTATCCCTATTCACTGTAAATAGTTGGGTATCGGAGCCAAAAATGAATTCGTTTTTATCATTGACAGAGTGAATTTCTGTCAATTCAGTGTTGATGTTGTCTTCAAGTTTAAACGACATTCCTGTTGCGTCACTCGCCTGTGAAAGGACTTCGTCTATAAAAGATTTTTCCTCCACGCTACCAAACTTACTTTCGTGATGTAACAAAAAATCACGCTTATGATCGCTTGTATTATCATTTTGATAGCTGTTATGTAGTTGAAAATCAGCATCAATTTTCGAACCATAACAATCGTGAAAATCTTTCAGGTTCACTGAATGTGATGGATCTTCAAATTTTGTTGATATCTGTGTCGACATGTTTGTTTTTCCTGCTTTATAATGCCTTACGTTTTCGTTAGTAGCACATTTGTTCCTTTGCGGGGGTTCTTTTCCTAGATTTCGCATCAAGTTGTTGTTTTCATCCATATTAGGAAGTTGGAACCAAGGTTTTTTTTCTATTTCGCGGTAAATTTGAATTTTTTAATAAATAAATTTCACTATTTTTCCATTCAAAAGAGCATAAATGACATTGATATCAAAACTTCTTACAAAGAGAATTTTGATCAAGAGTAAAAACTTTACTAAATCCCAAAAGTCAACAAACTTGTCAATTAAGATACTTGATGTTCCTGCTTCAACTTTCACTACAGTCAGCACATCGCTTCATTTAAGAAAATATGAATTCTGAAAGCAATCATATTATTTTTTGTTTTATGTAAAACCACTTGGAATGTTATCTATGTTTTGCATACACTTGAACAGAAGTTAATGTTTTCAAAAATCTACTTCAGAATGGACGTAAATAGAAAAATTATGACGGCGATTAAGTTTTTATAAACATTACTCTACACAAATGTAAAAGATAATTAAATTCATGTTTTTAACTTTTAATCACAGTGTAGATTTCAGAGAATAATCAATTACGTTTTAAAAAAAAGAGCTCTGTATGCAGGCGTTTAGGGCATAAGACTTCTAAATTGTGATTGGTTAATGTTTTTTTTGTTGTTTACCGCGGTAAAAGTTGAAATTATTGACTTTCTCCGCAGTTGGGAACGGAAATTGTATAGAGAAATAAAAAAACAAAAACAAAAACGGTAGCAACCAATCAAATAACAGCAAATGTTGTCGATTAATTCGTGAATAATGTATATGCAGTGAAAAAACCACTTTACGCGGCAAAACACTGAATTTTTACTGTGACGAAAATTACGTACGACGAAAATCTTGGTCTGAAAATCCAGGCGCCGTTTTTTTAATACTTGATTTTCAGCTCCACAAGTTTTTTTAATTTTTTTTTAAACACTTTGTATTGAAACCTTCGAGCTGAAGTCACCACAACGTGTGAACGTTGGTATTAAAATGTAAAATCTAGCTAGTAGTACTATCTCACTGAACAGCCGGTCTCCGCTAATCTCACAAACATCAACAACAATCTGCTAATTATAGAGTACCTCAAAACAAATCAACCGGAAACCAAAAGCAATAGCAACGCTCAGATTAACAAGGCTTAAACCACAATCTTAACGATACACTAAACGTAGAACAAATGAAAACTACATCATGCACGTAGGCAAACAATATGGCGGCGTAGAAGTTACGTGTTATGGCTAAGATGGCGGGCGTCTTTTGATTGTACGTAATTCGTGTAAAACTAAATTGCTCTCTCTTCTACACAATGATAAGTGAGGTTCCATCTTGTAAAATGATGTTTACGTCTGCGAAGTTACGTCCGAATGAATGGTAGGGGTCCGGATGAATGGTAGGGATCCGGAAACACAAAAGCTGTCCAGTGATTGGCGTAGCGAAGAAACAAAAAATGCAACGTCATCAGAAAAAAAACAGTGACGTTATAGAAAAACTTTTACCTTGTTCTTGTTTTCTTTGCTCTTCGTCTCCAGGCGCGAAAACAAATTCGATATAACATGAATCTGGAAATCGTGGATCTTAAAAAAAACAAATTGTAACGTTAACTGCGAACGAAGCAAAGCATTGGCAAGCTGGAACATCTTCTATAGCCCGTCATTTACAAAAAGCAGATAAATAGAAAAAACAAAGCCCTAAGCTACACAGACTTTTCCAGCAAGTCAACTTGTGATTTCAATACAACTTTCAATTAGAACACACGGAATATAAAAACGTTTGTAAAGAATTCTTGCTACACAAACCTTCCTTTAGAAGCATTTCAAAAACTGAAGCACAGTTTAAATGAATGAAAAAAGCTTCACGTGAAGAAACGAGTTTTGATATTATAAAGAGTGAATTTTCTTCTCTCATATTAAATTTGCAACATGCGAATTAGCTTATAAAAACAAACAGCCAGCGTTCACGAACTGTTAATGACATAACAAGTGAACAGACACTATGGGGAATCTTCTATTCATGAAATGACACACGAAGGAAAACGAATGACCTAGTAATCATGTATAGATTTTATCACGTTTATCCTATCATCAAAAAACATGATTTTTGCTAAAACTAAAGTGACATAAAGAAGATTGGGACAGGTGGGGGGTAGGGGTGGGGGATATTGCATTTGGGGACAATCTTTTGCAAATTTTAAAAAGTACTGACGTGCATGTGAGATGTTATATCGGTTATATAATTATTTATACATGTATGCTCGTGCCTCGAACATCTTCAAACGCAATTTTCTAGACATGTACCGAGTTTGATGACATAAAAATCAATACTTCTAGAAAAACGGACCTTTTTACCTTTATCGTTAAAATAAGGAACTTTCTTTCAAAATATTTATTTTATCCCAATGACGCCACTGGAATTCCCTTTTTTTATATCCAATCAATAACTCTACAAAGAATTAAGGCGGTATCGTTTGGGGAAATTCCCTATTTTAGGCATGTGTGACGTCGTTTCTTATCTCAATGACGACATCGAATTATTTTTTTCTGGAATGTGTTTGTATTAAGACTTTTTACAATTATGTCAAGTTTTGTCACCTAAGCATAAGTGGTTAAGGATTGGACTCTTCTGTTCCTTCTCGTTTTGTTCTCGAGTGGACATCCCGTTTCAGTTCCTATTTTTACTGCGAGGCATTTATGTAAACCACTGAACTAAACGCAACCTGGAACATTATCCTGTTTATTCTTTGTTGATTTATAATTGGTAAAATAATTTGATTGAAAATAAACCCAACAATCTCTGACATTAGTGAGTAAGTTAGAGGGAAACATTAGCAACTTATTTTCTTCTCCAATTTCACTTATGCTTCCAAAAATATAAGTGAACAATGTATCTTTAACATTTTATTTTAAAAATACTGACATCTTGAATCCTGGTTAGTCACACTGTCGAAAAAATAGCTGAGTAGAGAAAAAATGACGAAACATGAAAGTTAACACGCAATGTTTTAACACCGAAAAAAACAGGCGGTAAAAGGCGTAAAATGAACAGGCGGTAAAAGGCGTAAAATGAAAAGGCGGTAAAAGGCGTAAAATGAACAGGCGGTTAAAGGCGTAAAATGTACAGCCTACCTTTGAACGCTTCATCTAAATCATATTTTCCGAAAACAGCCACACAACCATCAACAGCGTCTGTGTGAAATTGCAAACGAAATATGACGTTCTGTGTTGCGCTGCCCTTTTCAATACACTTGACCTAAAAGATGAAACAACACAAGATATTATGTGACATTAGGAATTAACGATGGTGAATGAGAATTATAAAGAAGTCATATCATATTTTTGATCCTACTCCATTGTTTGCCAAAAGCGTTTTTGATTCTACTAACACCTTCATTCTTGTACAAAAAACCCACCATTATGAAAATAATTTCTGTCAAAAAGTCAATGACACACGAACCGGCTGCAGCACAGTTAACACGCGCTACAGCCAGCGTGTGATGCTGGGACTCCCTGTCAGTAGAATTCTATAGACAAATTGTAACTTCTCTTTTTTGAGACTTAGTACCCTTTACTCTAGAATTGAATAAAACGATTTCTTTCGCCCTATGAAATGGCACTTGGGCAAGACAGACAAATCGCCGATAGGATAGTTTTAAGGGCAATTGCTTCCTTTTTTCTAAAATTTAGAAAATTTATCAAACTGTCGGCTTTACGTATAGCTTTTGGCTAAACCACCAGGGATAAAATCAGTTTTGTTGCATCTCTACGCTACTTCACGATATTTCTCCCTACCCTGAAGCTATCTTATCTTCGTCTACTTCAGTAGTATTCTCTTTAACATGGATTCAGTCGTATTCTCTTTAACATGGATTATCCTTGCAGAATAATTCAGCTGGCAGAGGACACTAAGATTGTGAATGTAGCGCCTGAGGGTGAAAGTCCCCTTTAATCTCTTAGCACATACATTTGCTGTACATATCGGCCAATGAATTTGTCTGACTCGCCGCCATTAGGAGTTTGTTTGCTTTTTTTTTCGGTCGCACAACCTCACAACACTGATCACACCAACCAAAGTGGACTTTCACCTAGTGAAATCCGACATGCTTTTCAAGTTAAACTTAAACTTACCATAATATCTCCATGCAGTTGCACTCCATCTTCGATAGAAACGTACGCTCGTTTCGAACTTGGTGATACACAGCTAAAATCAACAAAAGGAGCTGTCAAAAGGAGAGCGTACAGAAGCCAATTGATATATTTCTGCAGAGCAATAATTTATTGTTTATAACATCGAATTCGCTGGCAATAAATGATATAAAAACGAAAGAAATATTTTAATTTCCGTCTGTTTTTCTTTAATGATGTATGAAAACGTATGCAACTGAAATACTCACTACGTCTTCGTCGTATGCTTCAAAAGATAAGCTTGATAAATTTTCAAACAAAACTGAAATCCTGTGCTGTTTCCAAAGTAGGGAATACCATGCATGATAATGTTTTGAAAGAAAAGACGTCTAAAATAAAATTAAAAATAAATATTTGTCATCACGCAGCGATAAAAAATGACGTCTTCGTTTACAATTCTTCTGTCTATTTTTAATGTAAATAAAGCAGGTATAGTACAGCTGCTTTGCGTTGCATTTCTTCTAATATCAGAAATTAGGTTACTGGGATCATATACCACAGTAGAGCAATTTTAAAACGGGTAGAAATCGGCGCTTTACATTTTGCATCCCCATGAAACCTCATTGTGTCATGTCACGTCTTCGTTTACAATTCTTCTGTCTATTTTTAATGTAAATAAAGCAGGTATAGTACAGCTGCTTTGCGTTGCATTTCTTCTAATATCAGAAATTAGGTTACTGGGATCATATACTACAGTAGAGCAATTTTAAAACGGGTAGAAATCGGCGCTTTACATTTTGCATCCCCATGAAACCTCATTGTGTCATATCACATTGAATTCGATGAAATTTGATCGACAAGCTAAGTATGGTTGCAAAAGAATGATCCAGGTGAAGGAAATGCAACTTTAAAGATAGAATTTATAGTCACGAAAGAGTGCTTTTTTTCTTCAATACGAATAATATTATAATCATAACGAGATTAACTTAATTTAGAACCAGAGGAAAACTTTAACGAACCAGTACTTAACATTGTCATATGCAACCTGTTTATCTCTTTTTTATCCTTGTCATTCAGAGTAATAATTTAGTACTGTGGCGCAAGTGCTTTATTGTATTTTGAAAGAGCAAAGAGGAGACCACACTGGTAAGTCTTGTTCTATATTCACACTACCCACCTTCCTGTCAAGGTGAACTTCTTTTCATACGCACTGCCAAGATAATGCACATATCTATAAGAGAAAAACATTTAGTCAAAGTAAAACTAGAAACTGCAGTAAGGATAAAATCGTTTCACTATCATTATTTACATTCTTTGACACAACGTTGCCAACAAGAGAACAAACTTTAAGACATTCTGTAATTGCTGTGCTGCAAACAGTTTAAAGAAAATAAATATTTCTGACATTTCCTCTTGAGTAACTGACACTACCTTTTTTGTGATGGTTGAGTTGCACCTTCTAGTTTGGAATCATAATATCTCCTCAATGCAAACCAATCAAGTGCACCTTGTGGACTGAAATAAAAAATGAGCATCATGGCTAAATACCAAGATATAAAGGAAGAACACATCACATCAAGGAAAGATTGCAATTTGAACAATCATGTGTAATAGGATGTATTAGTATGTACACGTTTCTAGTTACAGTCTCCATACACCAGTGTACTAAAAGTGTTGCCAACCATTTGAAACATTGACGAAACGCGATTCGATCTGTGTGGCAGGTAAGACATTCACGGCAATGCTGTACTATCTGCAGCTCTGTTGGGTAAATTATTCAAGTCAATTCCAGAGGCAAGGAATTATAATGCGTTACACTAAAGCGACCTTCCATATTTGTCTCACCTAGGAGAATTTTTGCTGAATTGAATATAAGAAGCGATAACAACACCGATTCTGCTTTTTCCACCCTAAAATAATAACAGACGATCACACAGACACGAACATTAATACTAAACATGGAGCCGAAATTAAATTTTCATATCGAAAATTGTGCGAACCGCGCATTTTTTTTTACATCAGCAATGGTTTCTAAAAGTTTCATTTCACCTGAAAAAATGTAAACATTTTATAAAGACTAGGCAAGAGGTCGAAATGGAATTTCATGTGAGGCTGCCTTAGACTCAGGTTTCATCTCATTGTACATTAAGTCCCAAAGTGCTTGATCAATGGGTAACATGTTTATGTTCAACTCCGCTTCCGTTCTGCAGTTGCTGTCAATATAATTGCTATACACCAACATCTAACTTACCTTACAATGAATAACTGCAACATTCTTGATATCACCCAGTAACCAAGCATGTATTGATTTAATAATTCTAAAAAGAAGCACATAACATTATTTGTTCATAAACCTCCTATTTTTACTTAACCTCTCCTAAAAGCTAGAATTCTCTTTCACCAAAATTGTTACTATCAATGATAGGCCAAGTAATGGACCATTGAGTTCACACTTCCACTCTATATATATATACATCTTCTTATATTATTCAAAACGCAGTATTGCAAGACTTACTAATGCGCAGATATCTTACAAACGTTGTCAGATGTTTTTATTCCAAATTAAAAAAATGTCAAGTCGGACAGTAAAGAAAAGAAAAAAAGGGTGTTAGGAAAACCTGAAGAATTGTGACCCTCTTGCAAAGAAATGTTTCATTCTGTTACTAGTAGTCGCAAAGGCTTCCTTTATACTTCAAAAATCTTTTTACGTTTTTTGTCATTTACTTACTTACTCGATTCTTCTGTCTCTAGAGGAACCTTGGAGCATCTATTAGTTAGCGTATTTTTTCTATTTTTGGAGAACATAATTTTTACAGTGGATGAACATATGGTATATACCACTATGTAGTTTATTAAGAAGTTTGCAGTGGATGTCAACGAATATCTGGTACATACACTTACTTATGCAGTTTATCAAGAGTTGGAGCAAGATGATCAGGCCATCCATAATCAATAACCTGAAAACGAAAGAACATAAAATCGTTATTAGGAACAGATTTTGGTAAAGCTTTCTTATTGACAGTGTCAAAAATTTGACAAATATAAAAAAGGACAGATCTAATCAAATCAATTTTTATCTTCTTTTTATATTTTTCTGTTACCTAAAACAATGCTGTAGTAGCTGGAGAGTTTTTTTCTGAGCAGAAGTTTCATCGGCACACACAAAAATCAACACAAGTATTAATCTTTTTATTGGACCACTGAATTGCACAATTTGTAAAACGTATCTGGTGCCACATAAAATTGTAATGTTGTCTTCATTACACTACTACTTTACACTACTTCATTAAGTTGTTTTCATTACATGTCCAAAAGTATCTTGAATTTCACGATCATTTATCTTTCTTGTTTAAAATGACCGAAGATATATACACACATATGTGTCGTTACTTGTGCCAGTAAGAAAATCAGCAAAAAGAATTAATTTTTTTTGAATAAATCGCATTTTACATACTCCCTGTGTCCGCCTCTTATTACACCAATTCACCCTATAGATGTTTTATCTATTGTGACATAATTATACCACTGATGAATTTTCAGTAGTTTCTAATAATGGTGAATCTATGAGGTTGGAATCACACTTGAATGATTGTACTTCGATACTTTACAATATATGTATGTCAAGTGAATGGGACTACTAGCGGTGCTTCATTTAATCGAACATAAAAATACCAATGAATTAAACATATAACTACATAAAACTGCCATATTCTGGATCAACTACCTCTGATATTAACATAGTAAACCAACCTGGCCAGGTTCATTAAGCTGCAAAATATCGTATCTTCTTTCTGACACGTTTATTATCTTGTACCTATCTAAATGTTTCGTTTGCAACATTTTCAACACTTTCAATAAACTGGTATGATAAACGGATTCCAAACCACTTGCAGGAAACGACATTGCTGAAATTTAAATAATCATATTGCAAAATTTGTCTAGTGGGCAAGAAAGCAAAAACAAATTTTATTTGAAAGATACACAAAGAATGCTACTTTGTACCATCTAAAAATGCAACTTGTTAGAAAAAAATAGGGTCGGATGAATTAGTACAAATTTCACATAGGTTCCGTAAGATTGTGATAATTACACAAACTCATAATTTCCCTGAAGTGGTAGGCTCTCAACACTAACCATTATATTAAGTTAAAATGGTAATGATTGCATTGCTTTCGGCCGCATTGCATTAATGTTGGTATCTCTATGATCGTCTTTTATTTTTTATAGGGTAGGCAAAGCAGAATCGATGTTGTTATCGCCACATGTGTCCAGCAAAAAATTGCCAAGGTGAAGTATGGAGGCTACCTTATGTCATAGAAGCCATGTAATAAACTCTATGCACATCTTTTCATAACAAAAATTAGCAATACAAAAATACTTTTTATACCAGCTCAAAAAAAAAAAAAAATTGAAATTACACACCAATTAACCGATCAGTGATGTAAGTTAAATCGAGCTCTGCAGTATCATTACATGCAGATGTTTTTCCAAAGTATGATAATTCACTGGCTGGTGACATGGTCCTAAATTACATAAACACATATTAAAAACAGAAAGATTGAAGAATATTTCAGGGTATATAGTTGTGTTTAAAAGATTTGCAGATGTCATACAATGGCGATGTATTAAAAGAGTAACCTGAATGGAATGGTAACTTTTGGTTTTATCAAGCCCACCTGTCTACTTTAAAATAGTCATTTCTCAAAGTAAGGTAAGTTCCATCACCGTCACATAAAAGTAGGGACGAAGGAATGGCAACACCCTCAAAACACCACAAATAATATTGCACAACAAAATCATTAAATAATGTAATGAAATAATGCATACCTGGATGAAATTGGAGATGTACATGGAGAAGCATTTTGAAGCTGAAATAAAAATGCTTAAAAAAGCTCTCACACGTTTTTAAAAAATAAAGTTCAAAGGTACTGGTTACTATACTAATTATATATAACCAAAAGTTTCCCCCTTCACCTACCAATCGAGCATCGCCAACTGCATAATCACGAGTGCACTATAAATAAATTTAAATGAGAATTATGCAACTGAACTTATAAAACATTGGCACATCCACAAATATAAACAAATAATTTTTCTCTACATTATAATCAGGTTGTGCTCTGTCTTATTCAATAAACGTTTTTTCAATGAAGTAGCAAAACTGGAAGTTAAGGGAGTTTACGCTGTATGCACATAGGTCTAGAAAAAGGTAGCAATCCAGTAGAGTTGTTTTGAATAAGAACTAATTTCGACTCAATACCATTCCAACTCATTAATCAGAAGATGTTTTTAAAACGAACTGCCCTTTCCCATCAATACTTGAATTAACTCTACATACCTCTCCTACAGATTTTGTTTCACGATACATAATTCTACTTTCGCAATGGCTTGTCACCTGTAAAAAAACGTAAAGTAATATAACTTACACATGAAAAGCAAGTTATCACCCAAACGGTAACAAATTAAGTCCAAAAAAAGTGTCTTTTTAAAAAAGAGTTCTTATATTAGACATTTTCCAAATATATTTTTTTTTTGATGTGTCGCAGAATTTTTAAAAACATTTAGCAGAAAATGGACAAAATATTTGAAATATTGAAGTTTGATGAAAAACAAAATTCTGCAAATAAATAACCTGCTACAATGGCTTATTTAATTATGTTATATTTGATCTTTCTTAGAACGTGAGGATGCTAAGAGAAATCAAGAGAGCACTTGACTGTAACAATAATGTCTCCAAAACAAGACTGGAAATTTAAATTTAAAAATTTTGCATGCATGCTAATTTATAACTGTACATAATTTAAAGATAAGAAAAACATTCAAGTTTTAAAATTGAAACTTAGGAAGGGTCTATTAAAGTGTCTCTTTGGACAAAATGTATTTGGAATGGCATGGATGCAATGTAATGAAAAAACATGTAAATGAAGACTCCTTTTAAATGCATTGGTACAGTCAAAATATAAGTTTTTTGAAAGAAATAGTTTTTCTGAAACCAAAATTAATCACTTTATATTTCTTGGGATGGGATATTTATCACGGAAATTAAGCTCAGTTTTTGAATGTAATAAATCAGGCAGTAATCAGGTCATTAACGAAAACATCTGTGAAACCAAATGTGCACAATTAATTTTCTTTTTCATGTCTAAAATGCAATTTTATTCTAATACTGTAAAAAGAAGATAAAATGGCGGATATAATACATAATAAGTATTATAGCCAAAATGTGAATTTAATTTGCATTGCTTCACACCAATATCTTTGGCCTAGTTTACCACATTTGGCAAAGAACAAATGACAGAATGATATTACCAAGTTTTACAGCATTAATTAAATTAAATTAGACCACTTCTTGACCTTAAGCAGAAATTTAAAAAACCACAATCCAATTTACAATATAACTTAACTGGCCAATAAAATTTAAGCTGTTAATGAACGCATGACTACACACGTCAATACAACCAATATACGTAAGAGTAAAATACCTATCGGTGAAACTTTAACTGCATCCTGGTACCCACATGCTTGTTTTCAAACACAAAACTTTTTAGAGTCATGAGATTGGATTGTAAAATGGCTGTTATAAAACATTAAAATGACAATGCTGGACACACATAGACTCAAATGTTCTTAAGGTTTTTTAATCAAAATATGTTTTTAATAAAACATTTTATTTATACACAAAACTGGCTTGGTAACAAAAGTGAGTACATTTGGAACGAAAATTTTCGGACAGAAAAACTTTTGGATTTTTTTTTGTCCGAAAAATTATCCGTCTGAAATTTGTGTCTGCCGAAAGTTTTTTTGTCCGCAAATTTTGGTTTTTCTAACTTTTTTAAAAAAGAACTAGTGTATAGAAATTATTTATAGGGTAATCAGAAAATCAATAAAAACTGCAGTTTTTTAACTTATTATTTTCGTTATTTTCACATTTGGCTGAGGCTCTATCTATAAAGTTGGATCCTGCAGACCCTTTTTTAGATCTTGATTGAATATATGTACACTATATAAATGCTCCTAGCCTTCTTTTTGTGTCATTTCCCGTAATCATTACTTTTGAAATTTGGTTAGAATTACCCATACATTTTTTGACTTTATAAATCTTGTCCGAAAATTGTGCATTTCTGACATTGTTTACTTGGCCTACACTCCTGCCAAAGTAAAACTTTAACAGCCTAAGGGCTGTAGAGTACAAGTAATATGCTGTTTGGACATTTCAAGAAATAAAAATAAAACAGTCATTTCCACAAATATTATTATCCAGGGCTGTAGAAACATTATCCTGTGCCTTTTGAGGCATAAAAGTTTATCTTGTCGATTGACTAAAATCACATTTATAAATTAGACTATGTGAATTAATACCTTCGCAAACCTAAAACCACTAAAAATAACAAAGCACTGAAAATAACGAGGGATAAAATTGACAAAATTTTGATTATATTAATTCTTTATATAAATATATAGGAAAAATGTTATTTGGACATTTTTAAATTTATCAAATGACCAGTCGCTTAGCATTGTTATCAATAAAGGGCAGAGTCCAAAACACTTATCAGCAACTATATACAACTTTCAATTAATAAGAACATTTAGGTAAACAGAGAAAAGGATGCATTATAGCATAAATCTGTTTCCAACTGCTTCTGTAGCTGATTTAAAAGAGTCACGCATATAGACAAAAGGCTATAACAAAAATCTATAACTGTATGAGGGCAAAAAATCTGATTGCTTATAAATATTCTCAAGAAATCTTCTTGTAATAATATACACAACTTCAGGTAAAAATTCACACAGCAGGCTTGATATAATCATTTCTACACATCTTAATACATTATTATTAATTACTTGAAACCAACCAAATCAGTTGCAAATTAGCATCAGCTAGCACATTTAATTTGTGGGTAGAAAGCAACAGGAAAGTAAAATTAATGGAATGGTGCATTCTCTGATTTGCACACACAATATTTCAACCTGGAAGGCCAGGCAAACTGTTCCAAGCCAATCATAATCATTTTCGGATAAATAACCATTATGAGTGAGAGCAAAACTAGCTGTTTTTATAAATAAGCAAAACAACCATTGAAATGCAAGGAATACTAATTTTAAGTATCCTTGATAACTTGTCAAGTAATCTTGATATGTTATCCATTATTTTATTCGGCATATATAACATTATTTAATGAGCAATCAAAATGTATAATATAAGGAGACATGCCTGAAAAACCAAAACTCAAATATTTATATTTAATAGTACATAATGTAATGTAAGGATTATATATAGAAATATATTTTCTTTCTATATTAAGTAAATGTTTTATGTCAATAAAGTTAAAATCAACACACAGTTCCTACATTTTCTTCCATAGATCTACATTCTGAAAGCTTAAAATAAACAAATGGAGTAATAATCCTCAGTAATTGATTCATTCTTTTGACAAATTAATTTGTTTTATTAATCTATCATTTAAATTAGTTCCTGCCCAAACTATATTATTAAGACATGTCCGCTATATCTCATTCAAGAGGGTAGTATAATAGCACTGATCAAAAGAAAAGCTCATCATAATAAAAACGATTTTAAAATCACAACTTACAAGACTTTGACATTCTACATGACAGATATAGCAGCAATCTAAAATAAAAACAAATTGTGATAAAATTTAAATGTAATACAATACATATAGGATCAGTAATTTTGGAAAGTAATTGAATAAAAGATAAAGATACAACTATAACTTGAATATTTCGTCAATATAAAGTAAATATATAAGTTTTATTTTGCAACTTATTCCCAGTGGAAATAAAGATCAAAACCAGGGTTCCCACTTTTTTTGCAACTAATTCTTAATAATATTTAGGAAAATTTTAACTTTTTTCAGAGATTTTTTTTGATTAGTGGGGAAAATTATTAGGTGATTTTAGGAGATTTGAATTAGTAAAAGTGTAATAGAATAATAAAGGTCAAAGATGTTAATTGAGCAAGAAAGACAAATTGGAATAATAAGATTTCATTTTGCATTAGCTAACCCTGAATATAAATATTTTGAATAAAAATTGAATTTGACAAATAGATGTTTTCTAAAAATTTAGGAGATTTTCAGGAGTTCTCACTAAATATCAGGAGATTTTAGGGCTTTTCAGGATTATTTAGGAGGATTCTATTTTTTTAGAATTTTTTAGGAATATTAGGTGTGGGAACCCTGACTCTATACTTTTTTGATATTTATACTTTGGTGTCGTTGTTGTTAAAGTCACTACCCCATGTTTAACTTTTTTACCACTTTTTATGTTCTTATACAGTCCTATTCACTAACTGTACTGAGAAGCTATTAAGTCTTTTTCTCTTTTATTTCTCTTTTTACACAAAAATTGTGATCTAGGAACAGATAATTAAAATAACCTATTCTCAGTGTGGCTAAAAGGGTGACTCTTTAGACTAGGTCCAAATTGCTCAACTTCAAAACTTTTCTTAAAAATACTGGCAGGAAGCACAACTTTCTCACAAATATAATAGATGAACACACTTGAAAAATTCAAATACATTTTACAATGCGTATACACTATAATCTAATAACTCAAAGTTTAGGTAAGTCGATCTGTTCCACTTTAGTTATAGTGACTTGTAAAGTCAAAGTCTATTTTTACAGACCCCTTGATCAAAATGCCCTTTCATGACTAGAACCCAGGAAGAAAAAGTTCGACATTGTAAAAATAATAAAAAATTATTTACTTAAGAGATTGTTTTGTTTGTAATCCAATAATCCAATAATTCATACTATTTTCGATGAACACCCAATAAGTCATACTATTTTCTTGATCCCAGGTTGATAATGCATATCATTTTGTAGTGGGTCAAATTTCTTGAATTTATTAACTTTTTATGATTTTAGCCTGACTTTTTGTGACTATAGTGGATTTCATAACAAATGCTTTTGCCAGTATATTTTAAATTTTTTAGATGTTTACACGAACTCCGTCAGGAGGCTGTAAAGATCTTGTTTATTTCTTCAGAACACAACATTTATACACAATGCTTTTTTTGTTTTGGTTAATGGTGTTTATGACAAAACTAACAAAATTTGAAAGAGATTCTTGTAACAGTAAATTATATTATAAGAGGAGTGCACAGTTATATAAGCACAAAGCAATAAACTTGATTAAAAAAGCACATGCTTAAGATTATGAACACACATCAAAATATTAAATTGTTTTGTAAACAAATTGCCACAACATTAAAAATACACATAAACATAAAACTTTAATAAAGAAAAGTGTTAAACTAACTTGTGATATGTATTTTATATATAGTCAAGATGTAAACAAATCCAAACTTCAAGTTAACTGGTGTATGTTTACAAGGTTAAGCAGCATTTTAACTTGCAGTCTTTTGCTTGCATTCAAAATATTTATTTAAGAAAACAAACTCATAGCAGATTCCTATTAGAACAAAATGTTTTATCAAAGATATATAAAAAACACAGTTTTAATGACCAAGATATGCAAACACAACAACAAAAACTGTTTTTTTGTGTGTAAAACCATTGTTGTACTAAAAGAAGAAATATTTGTAGATATGTTAAATTTATCACACCTTCGTTGGTCATGCAAAGGGGAAAAATTGATGTTATTTTCTTTCAGTGTTAATTCAGAACTAACAAATCGATTGAAAGGAACTACATTAGTGCTGAAATTATTTTGCTTAGATAAAAAAAAAAATATTTACATGTGCAATATCCAGTGGCTTACTACATTTAAACTTGAAGTAATATTTTTTAAAAAAAATTATATTTTATACTTTTTTGTTATCATAATTTTTCAAAATAACTGAATGCCCACAAAATTAGTTGTAAAATCTGAAGAGTTGAAGAAGATAATCATAGCAAAGTAGGAATAATGATTGATTTATGAATAAAATAACTCACTCTGCTATAAAAGTTATACACAGAAGTTACAAAAGTTAACTTATAGAATTATAGTTACCTATTTTTTGTCAAGTGGATAAAAATAACAGAAGAAAAAACTTTATATACAAATCCAATTTAAATTGTATAGCTTATAATGTCTAACATCTTTCGTTTTGGTGAATTCAATAAAATGTAAAGCAGAAGGATTAAATTACTTCATAAGCAATCAGTAGCATATAAACAAGCTTTAATTGGATTACCATGGTAACAGGATACGTATTGACCTGCTTGAGTTAAAGTATAGATTTAATGTATTAAAAAATCTTAAACAGTTATTTTAAGTAGATTATGTTTAACTGCACAATGAATGAGTCTGTTGTTGTTTAGAATAAGGGATTTTACACAGGTAATATTTTTTTCAAAACAAAAATATTCAAAAACTGTCTCTAAAATATAGGTAGTAATGTTCCAAAATGATTGTTTTAAAAGTTAGGAATGGGTACAAAACATAAATTGTATATATACATACACAAAAAGATATCCCTCTTGCTTTAGCTTTAGTTGTTCCTGATTGCAAACTAATTGGCAAACAAAGTCAAAAAGTATAAAGAACATTATTAAATAAATCACATTTAACTAGGCTTCATATTTTTAACACTTTAAACCCTATTCACTTTGGAATAGGTACAGATACTCTTCTCTCTTTTAATTTTTTAAAAATACATTTTACAGCTTTAAACTAACTTTTAATTTATCATTCTTAATTATACTCTTAATTATACTCTGCATTTCGTTTCTTTTATGTCAACAACTGCATATAATTTTATTTTAGAAAGTCTATGTTATGGAAAAAGGGAAAGGAAAATCTTGCCCTTCAGTTGCAATGTTTAAAATACCCCAGACTGAATAGTGTGAAAATAATGTAAGAAATAATTATACAGTATTATGCAGCTAATTTACACTTATCAATAGTTATTAAAATGTTGCTATCTTGAGATCAAATAATCATTATCATAACATTTAACTATAACAGCAGCTTGAGAAGGCAATTGTTCAACAAATATGCTCCGAAATTTGATCACAGGTTTCCTAGCAAATATATATATACCATATATATTTACTTAAATCACTCCCTTTCTCCACCTTTCTTTTGTTTAAAAATACTTTATGTGTATACCACAAATTAGCATTCGTCCTCTATTTTTTAAGGTGCTTATTCTAAGAAATCCTGCTCATAGGGGATGCTATGAAATATTCAAATGGAGCCAAAATAGTACTTAAGTTAGTTTGTAGAATAATTTTTTTACATATATATATACCCTTTCTATAAGAACAATTTTATAACAACACAAGTCTCCTATTTCGTCGAAAAACAATCCAGGATATATATACTATTTTAATTGTATATTTTTATTGTTCTTAGTTATAATAAAATATTAGTATGGTGAAAAAAACAGTTTGTATTCCGGAATACATTTCTCTACCAATACTCTCAAGCTAACAATTGCTTTTTGTAGCTTCTTTTCTACAGTTTGATTGTTAATGAACAGGGCCACTATAGAGCTGCAGCTCCATTACTAACAAAAACACAAGATTAGAGAGAAAAGAACAAAGCAATGCTAAATTCTCAAGTTGTATTATTTACTATTAAAAACAAAAGAACACAACATGCTGAGAAGCCTCGAAAAATAAAAATAGCCAGCCTTAGGTAAGCTTTTACAGCTTCTTTTAAAAACACTTGGAGTGGTTTCCAAATAATGTTTTCAGTATATATATACATTTAATGAGCACCTGTCGTGAAAAAGCACTACCTGGAATGAATAACCCCCTCAAAGCCCATAAATTCAGGTATATATATGGCATTTCTTTAGTGTGTTAATATTAATCAAAGAGGTAATGAAGGTCAATTTTATACATATTGATAAAACAAGAGCTTGTTAAGGACAGATGGGAAGAGGTATATAAATGGTGAAAGGACCATTATGAGGGGAAAAGTTGGTTTTTCAAAAGTTTCTTTTGTGTAAATGTTATGTGTAGTGATAAATGCAAAAGTATATTAGATATACATAACATACCTGTACATAACTTTGCGCAATTCCAAATAATATCACCACAGAATTGACAAACTTTTGGAACATGTTCATTTACGGTTTGTGTTTTAAACTGATGGAAAATTTTCAAATGAAACAGCTGAAATAATAAAACATTATGGCTTTTAAATAAACAGATATTAAAAACACAGACACACACACACATATATATATATATAGCTAGTTAGTTATAATCTAAAAAGCTAATACAACACTTTCCTTTTCTCAAAATATTAGCTCTGCTAATCTAGCTGTAGCTACTATCTAGCTATAATATGTGTTAAACACTAAAGCCAGAATTATATATATACATCATAACAAATTATTTTTTACTGTACAAGTACTTCCTACTTTTCTTCTTTCCAGCAATTATCTTTGGAACCTTTTTACCTTGAAAAAACATTTTTACATCTCTCTTTCATAACTTAAATTGGCCAGCTGGCGCATAAAATGCAAGATAGCCCCTTCTGTAAGAGGTGCTATAGCTTGCCATATCGTTAACTATGAAGTGGCTTTCACAACGGTTTTTGGTTTTAATGTAAACCCAAGGCAAAAATTATTGATTTATTTCCAGATTTTTAATGAGTTATTGTTCATTCTTGTTTACTATTGCTTACAAATACAAGCACGGTATTTCTGGAGTCGTCACAACCATTTTGAAAGTGAAAGCCACGCTAGTCCCACATTTACGGCTACCATTTTGTGTTGATTTTTTTCTTGGAAATCTTCCGGGGGAAGTAGTTCAACACTGCCGCGCATCCAGACCAAAACAATCTGATATGATATTATTAATAAATTGGTTCAAAGATCTACGAAGATATTTCAGCGAGCTGTTGTTTTTTTAGGTTGATACAAATCACACTGAAACAAAAATGATTTACCTTTCTGTTATTTTGTCGGGCTGCGTATGCAACGGAAGGTGAGCTGCGAAGTCTTCCACGTTTGTAGCAACTGTGAAAAGTTTTCCAGTGTACTGACAGTTTTTCCGAGTACGGAAACTTGACCACGCATATTGGACACAAGAAACCCGGACAAGTTCTTGGTCTTTGATTCATATTAAAAGCATGAAATACTTTTGTTTGCGCTGGATAAACGCCATGTTATATTAAACAACTTGTTGTTATACTTTGTTGCTAACTTTCTTGTTAACACTGTTCTACATCTGTCCCCTAATTTATCTTTTACAATAGAGCATATCAAGACCTGTTTCACCTTCTGCCAGAAGACAACGGGAATCTAAATCCTGGGAATTATCGAAATGAATGAAGAGGGTGGTTTCTACGTGCGGCTAACACTTTTTCGTGTGTGTTTACATGATTTCTGCAGTGCGCAAAAAAAGGATTTAACAGCGTAGTAATTATTTTGTTTTCATAGTAAAAGTTTTTTTAATTGATCAAATTCAGCAACAAGATGTGAAAAAACATTTGCTGTGAAATGTTTACGTTTAAAAAAAATAAAGCAAATGGTAAAATCGGAAACACTTTTCATTGATATCACTAATCTAGTCATTGAGTCGGAGTTTTTCATCTCGTGTCTTTAACAACGCAGCACGAAAGAATTAGACGCCTAATTATTGCTCGTGTGTATAATATCACTGGCGCCTTAACTCAAAGATGTTGTCGTTTTTGTAGTAAACTTTCATCCCTAATATCAAGCCAGATACTTATTAATTATCAAGTGTGTAAAAAGTACCCGAAACCTTAACATATGATCAACGCCCCCCATTCTCGGCCCTTACAGCTCAGGTTTATCACCAGGAGTTCTGAAGACGAGAATAGATAAAGATGCTCTTCGTAGATTCGCACCCCTACTGTTTATTAATTAGAATCCTGGGGGCACAACTATATTGTAGTGGTCCGGGTAATGTTTTCCCAACCCCGTCCTAAAGGCTCTTTTTTTCTTTCTGACAATCTGAGAAGGCATGTTTTAATAGGAACGAAATCTTCTCTTAGGCTGGATGTAATTATTTTTTATGAATAAATCGAGGCTAAAACGTTCTTACGTTCCTTAACTATGCACAATATTTTAAATGTAACAGGTAGTTTACACAGTGAGGGGACTAAATCCTTTATATGAACATTTTTTTTGTTATTTCGCCACGTATTTTTATTATTCCTGATGTCATAGACGTGTATCAAAAACTAAACAACTTATCTTTTCATAAAGAGAGAGATTGAAGCATACAGGTTCAGTATGATCTCAAGATGTTTCCGCCTGTTCTTAAACTAACGTTCTAATAAACTAGAAATCCGTGTATTTGACATCCTTTTCGCAGATTGTGATTCGCTCTTGACGCGCAACCTAGTGGCTGCGAATCAGCAATCATTATATCAGCGAATAAAAAGATGGCTGACATTATAATAAAAAGTTATCAATCACTCAATCAATCAATTAATTTGATTATCACTTACGCACAAATCAAATTCAAACATTAACGGGTAAAAAGAGATAAATCATACCAACCTCGTTTCCACTTTCTAAAACTAGAGTTGTGGTCATTCAAACAACAGCTTGATAAACCCTCTTTTCAAAAAAAATCTCAATTGCGGAAAGTTCAAGATTTCAGATGCAAAATATTGCATGATGTTAGGAGAGAATGTTGCACGATTTTGTACGATTTTAGTTTTTTAAACCAAATTAATGCGCCTAAAAACTGTTGATATAGAAAGTTTCTTTGGTGTTGTTGTGATTTCAGTCCAATCTCCAGGATAGAACCCTAACCGACTGTTAGCCTTGTGGTAGAGCATTCGCTTCCAGTGCGGGAGGTCCTGGGTTCAAACACCGGCCGAGTCATGCCAGAAACTATGGAAGTGTGAATCTATCCTTTCTGCTTAGCGTTCAACATGAGAATAGGATTGATATCTTAAGCGGTTGTCTAGTAGAACGATTGCTGTGCTTGAACGACTTTCGTAGCTCAAATGGGAGCTTTAAATGTGCTAGGAACCCCTTCGCAGTACCCTCAATGATAGCAGTACCAATAAGAACTAAAGAGGCTATTCTTGGTAAACAGTTTCAATAATAATAATAAATTAACAATAAGAAAAAGAGTCGGGGATGAAGTGATACGTATCAGCTAAATATAGCTTTATTGTCAAATCAGGCGTAGCGTCAACAAACGTTAACACTTCTTCTTTCCCTATGTCTCTCCCTCTTCTAAGGTCAAGTTTTAGTTATATTCAAAACAAATTACGGGTTTTTAATTTTGCGATCATTTGCGCTTTGTAGGTGTTAATGCGAGAACCCTAAGATGCAATAGACTGAACCTCGTTCCCAGGTCCTATGCCTCTCATCGGTGCTGCGCTGTTGTCCGATATTCAAACAGGGACAACAGGTCCTGGGATCGAGGTGGGGAATAGACTGTTTATTTAAAAAAAAATTCGAACGGTGACGTTAGAGAGAAGCCCGACGACTTAACTTAGGAGCGCTAATCGTTCCCAACACAGTTGGTCGATAATATTAGACAAGTGTGTCCGCTGCTATATATGAAATGTAGAAACCGGGCCACTTTTTAACTCACTATCTTCTCACAATTATGACGATCAGCCCTTTACTTAAGTGAAGAATCTTAATCTTTGGTTAATGTGTTAGTGTCATCCAAAATTTTGATGACGATGTCAATAACATGCGTCATTTGTTATTTTAAACACGAGACAAGTCACCATTATTACTGGCGCAAAATTCAGGTAACAAACATCTTCAAATGAACGATCAGATCTGTGCAGGTTACAACAAAAAAGATATACGATACTTTATAACAGGGTATTTTGTATTTAGTCGAATTTTGGGTGAATCTTCTCTGGTTCTTAACATGAGGCATTCTCGTCCCCAGAGCTCTTTCAGATTAAAACCTCGCGAGGTTTATCTCAAAGAGCTCTGGGGTCGAGAATGAACATGAGTGTGTTTCTTGACTACGTCAACTTGAAGGAGTACACAGCACAGTCGTTACCAGCGTTTTTCACACTTTTATTCAACAATTTAACACCAAAGTGTTGAAACGGCTTTTCAGCCCAAAAAGGTTGACACCAGTCTGTTTTCTGCCTATGTTAACATAACGAAGTGTGATGTCCATATCCTTCAAGCATAATGTCACACTAAGCACTGGGAAAGGGAACGAACGTGTAAAGAAATCTCGTTATCAGGCATCTTCATCCCCAAATTCTCTTGGCCGCTGAGCTGTTATGAAATTAATCATAAAAGTAAAATGCTCTGGGAACGAGGTTGGTTCCCTGGGAGACGCTCGCAGAAAAAGACACATTCATGAAGGAGGTTAGCAAGCCTCTCCTCGAAAAAAGGGACAATTTTCCAAATATTTGAGACTTGATAAGAATGTCAAAAGTAGAAATAAACTGCATAGATTATCTGGCTGGCTATTTAGAGAATAATGATATTTCATTTGTCGCAGTTGAAGGTCTGAAGAAGTGAGAATCTGTGTTCTAGATTTAATGATGGTGTCTTTGAAAGCTGAATGGGGGTGTCAAGGTAGTCATTCACTATACAATGAGGCCCTATCATGATTAGGACTCATACCTCAGAGAAAAACTTTATAATTCCCCACATTGGCTAGATATGCATCCTCTTCCCAAATCTTTCCCATTGGGAGAGTTTGTCATGGTTGCTAGGCGAAACAAAAAATGTGCAATTAAAAAAATAAAAAAATAAACGGATAATACTTGAGGACAAATCGTTACACAAAGGACGAAAAAAAGGTTAGCAATTAAAAGAAATGTAAAAAATACGAGAGGAATAGGAGTCTTGGGTAAGAGCTACATTCATAATGATAACCACAACAACGAGAAGAAGGTGTAGCAGGGTGAACCACAAAAATAAGAAATACAAATTATAAAATGAGAGTATGTTGTTGTCTTTCCATGTAACGAGCAGTTATAATAAAAAATCTATAAATAAATAATGTGTGATAAAAATGATATAAAACACTCAACAAAATAAATTTGAACAACAGTTTTTTGAAAAAATATTATCTTTCGTGAGAAATATCGTAAACCTCCATTTACGTGATTATAAACAGTTAAAAAAGTAGAACAAAGAAAGTGCGACGAAGAAAATAACTCGATAGAGCAATCGAACATGAAACAGGTTGCTTTAAGAATGTAAATTCTTAGCTATACTTCAAAACAACAGGCTGGAATACGTGATTTTTATTCTATCGTAATGTAACTCAGCCCTTCTTATTTTTAAAGGTTATGGACAAATTCAGAAATAAACTCTGACCGTTGTTTCGCCACCTTCCGTTACGACAGGCCGTAAAAAGGAATGCGCGCAACTCACATGTCCTGCAATAATTTAAATCTTCTTAATTACTTACTCATCAAAATTCAAATGTTGAGAAAAACTGCAAAGATATAATTCTTCACAATGCCAATAAAACAAATATTAACGAGGTGCCAAAAACGCAATATTTTGCCGTAATGATTGAGGTATAGTGTACGCTTTCTCACATTGATCCAACCAAGTTCGTAAAACAAAGCTACACTTTTCTGGATCACTTGGTGCAATATCCAACAACGTGTAGGCAGTTGCAATGTGCACACTTTCTGCTACTAAAGAAGAAAAAGATATTATATATAACACTTTCGGGTGAAATGATATGACAAAAACCGTCACGGGCTAGTAGCTCAGGTTAGATTTTGTGTTATTAACGATTAAGGCGAAGATTGTGGCGAGTTTAGTTTGATATTTAGTGAACACTTTAAGGATGGCTCACTTTTATTACCATCGATCACAAGTAGAACGACGAAGAGTTCTCATGCAAACACATTGGTGACAACTTGACCTCTCTATGTTTTGACAGAATAAAGATATCTATCTATCTATGTTAGGAAACGATTTTAAAAGAAGAACACTTAATGTTCTCATTGACATTTTTCGTGCGGTTTTCCAGGTTGTTTGCCACCATGAATCGTTAGTAAACGAAAAAAATAAACAAGCAATTTAAAACTGTACAACGTTTTTGAACAGAAAGCTAAAAAAGTAAACAATTATGTGCAACAAACCTATGATGAAAAAAAAAGCAAGGTTAACGATAAAAAAAAAAGCTAAAGGAACATGACGGAACCGGAATCAAAAAAATTAAAACTTTCTGGACGCGTTAAGCCGAACCTTCACGAGGCGGGCTACTTTTTCCAAGGCGGGACATGCGCACTGTGAGATATTGCGTAATATTTTAAAAGTAGCGCGAAAAATATCGAGATTCGAGCAATAGAATCAGCTATTCGCTGCTTTATGAATTGACCAATCAGAATGCGAGCGAGCGATTTTGAGATAGCGCGAGCGGAGTATGTTTTTGTTATGATATTTAATCACAAGCTGAATTAAAATAGGTATGAACAATAAATACGTCTAGTGCAACAAAATGTAGAGGCAGATATTAATGAAGAAAAACATCTTAAAGCAATAAGAAATTCAAGTGGCTGTGACTGAAGATTTTTTGTTGAAGAAATAACTTTTTCGTGGAGATACAGCTTTGGCCGTGATACTCTTTTCTTTTTCCTTAATAAGATGTTTTTTTAAAGAAAAAAGGTTTTAGAGCAATCAGGATTGTATTTGTGAATAATTTCCAAAAAATGCTGGCTTTCGCATCTCAGATCATTCGTCAAATCATGGGGCAGCTTGAAAGATACATGGAACACACAAATCGTTATTTTTGTCAACTTTCCGAATTTTTGTATTACTAGAAATATTTTTTTCAAATAAAAAATATAAACTTTTAACAAGAAAAAGATGAATTTAAATTTTTACATCTTTCCAGTTTATATTTCATGATAAAAAAAGAATATTCGATAGGAAATCTATCTGGATATCAGTTTTATATACTTTTATATCACAGATTAAGATATATAGACAGTATTCTCAACATGGCTAATAGGTGCTTCATGCTTCCTCAACTGCTTTCATATTTTTATAGGAGAACACAAGTTGAGTTTCAAGTATAAATTTTGAGACTAAAAACAAGGTAACAAAGGAAAAACAAAACTTTGCTTTTGCTAAAAATAAAAATATTTCAGTCCGCATCTAACAATATTGTTCTTACTTGCAACGGCCAAAACAAGATAAAAACAATTTAACCTCAAATACCACAAAAAAAAACAACAGTGAAGTTCGACTATAAATTCAAATCTCTTACATCGTATATAGAGGAGCATTCTGTTTTTTTCAAGAATGTCATAAGAACAGTACTGTCAGTTCTGTGTTCACTTATAAAAAAAAAATTCTGACAAGCAGCGGATGTAGCAGTTCGAATATTACATACGTACCTTGTACTTTAGCATACTAAAATTTATACTAATACAATTCGTACCTGTTTCGCAGTCTGAAATCTTCTGCAAAAAGGAGGACAGAGTGCTTGCCAATTCAGTGAAATCTCGATACCCACAAGCAAAACCGCCACGACAAAGATGACCTGAAACATAAAAAACCCCGCAACTTTCAGTGCCAAATTTTTCGCGAACGTCAAAACAGATATAATTCTTTTGCAAATTCGAAATGCTATCCTGAATTATATGAAAGAAAATCTATGCGAAGTGGTAGGTATTTAAGAGAGAACTTTTAGTTAGCATAAGGCGGGCCAACACAGCAACGATTAACACAATAATAAGTCTAACAATAACTTTAGGAAGTGTTGGTAAATTTCAAGTGTTAATATCTAACAATTGTATTTCTTTTTCAATTTTATAGCTATTAACATTTAACAACACAAATCTTAGCACACCAATAAAACAATATTGACTGGTTTCCATGCACATTATTTGTTACTCCAACTGACATACTGAGACTCGCAGACATCAATGATTTGGCTAAACTTCCTTTCTCTCCTCTTATAAACGCTTAATACGAACTGACCACAAAAAGTAAATTCAAGAAGCTTTCAGTAATTATCCCAGGAGTTTATTCCATCTTCTTTGAAGAGTAACAAAAAGGGAATTTTAAAAAGAAAAAAAAACGTGAACGATTTCCATAACACGACGTCTAAAGAAACAGAAACTGAACAAAAAATACATTCAGAAAAATTGTTTTATAATCAGTATTCCAGTTGTTTCCAGGAGTATATTCTATGTCCAGGAGGTTTCAGGAAGAGTCCAGGAGTTTCAGAAGAGTCCTGTAGTTTCCATTTTAAAACTTGTATTTTGTGACAAATACCCTCCCCTTTCTTATAAATCATACGTCAAAACGCTGACGATCGCCTTGTCCTTTAAAAGACCAACGAATGGACGATCACTGGCAAATGGTTGTTATTGTACAATACCTTTACAGTGCATATGCAGCATTCAACATTCTCTGACTTGATCACTTATAGAGTAGCGTTAATATCTCAGACGATATACTTCGTTAAATGAACCACTAACACAATTTTAAACAAACACGTCCTACCAAGTGTTGAGGCTTACCTATTAGGCGTATAACAATAACCACAGTATCATCACACACACTGCTTTCACCCTCCGACCACGCCCTCAATACATTCCACGATTTTTCAACAATAAGCACATTGTAGCACCATTCCCAACCCAATCGTTTACATAAAACCTGCATGGCTTTTATAACTGGGAACACAAACTCACACATCACCAAACTTCCATCTAAAAAGTAACACACGTTTTGCGAATAAGTCCCCGTGTAATGTTTATTAGCGAAACTTTAATTAATGATATTCGGTCATAATTTCACCAATCAGTTTCAGAAAGAGTCCTGTAGTTTCCATTTTAAAACTTGTATTTTGTGACAAATGCCCTCCCATTACACTATAGTGGTAGGAAAGCTTATGACTGGTCAGCCTACCTTCTAATTTAGTCACAAATGAAAGCTGAGAATTGCATAGTAGGGAGAACAATTCACTGGCTACATCTTCATAATAACATGCATCTGATGACCACTTAATGTCAAGTAACTTCTCCAAAATCTAAAAACATGAGTTTTAATAATCAGTTTTAAAACTTGTTATAGGTTGGTGAAATGTTTTGGTTAAAATAGTTTCATATAAGGCGTCTGCATCCCATGCGCACCAGAAAATAATTATCTCATATTATCAGTTTTAAAAGGGTTATTTCAGTTATTAGCATTTTTTATATAGCTGTCTATCTTAAGACCACGTGCAAGGCGCAAGTCTGATACACTACGAAACATTTCACAATTTAGAATGGCTTTCACTTCCTCGATTATGTCGATTTATTATTATTATTTTTTGGCAGGTTTAGTTTTAACAAATTGCCACATAAAACGACAAGTTTGAAACTTTCATTATGTGCAATGGTTAAAGTTTTTTTATATCGTCCCCTGGGCCTCTCAACGGTAGTGAAAACGCTACAAAAACAATTTAAAAACACATTAACAGTTTTGAAAGAAATACAAAATCCAACTTAGTAAAACGCATTTTGTTGACAAGATTTCAATAATCCAAAACTCAAAAAAACTATAGGTGAACAAATGGACCACACAGTTTTTCTGGAGGGAAACTGCAGTCGACACCAAAGTATATTTGTGTTACCTTCTGGCATGTTGATTCCTTTCTGGTCACTGCATCTCCTAATGCAATCAGCTGAAGAACAGCAGACAAAGGAGAAAGTTTCACTTTATACAACGTTAGCTTTTCGCTTCCATCTTGATTGTGTGACCAAATGTCTGCCCTTGCAAGAAAGGATGGCCATACGGAATAACAAGTTACAAAAACCATGGGATAGCTGATTGGGAGTGTATCGTACGCCAGTGAGTAGATGAAAGTCACCAGCTCGTCCAGTCTGTCATACACACGACACATCGCTGCATAAAAACGACTAAAAAGGGAGAATATTGCAAGACTGATTCAAACTATTTGTAGCTCTTTACAACCAAATTGTGTTACAATCGAAATTATAGAAATTTTAAACCTAGCCAAAGAATTCTCAGGGAGTGATTGTATAGACTTTCTACGAAATCTATAGTTGACATTTGTTTAGAATAAATTATGCAGACGAAGCACATACCATAATGCCATTCTTTCACAGGAAAGCATTTCTTGGTTAGAGAATATGGTTTCGTGTAGCAGGTTAAGCAATGAGTTACACGCATTCTCCAGATGTTTTTCCCTTGTGATTTCTTGGAATATAATTAAAAGACTATGTTCGGCTGGTGTTAAAATTGGCGTACACAATTTCTCAGCTTTCGGATGACAAACTCGAAAAATGTTTTTCCGAAGTTGTGCATCTAAGTCCAATTCCCCACCGTTATTTTGTGCACGTCTTTTTTTACATTCGGTGCAAAAGTCAGGTAATTCTCTTGGGCATTGACATGTCAACTGGGAACAGAATTGACACTTGTTACCCTCGCACTCACAAATTGAATCACCCGTCTCCAGACATCGCAATATTTTCGGCAGTAGTGTTTCCTCGCAGGTACGCAACAACAACAAATAAGCTTTGTTCAGGCTAATCACGTGACTTAAATTTTGACGATCTCTCAGAGCTGCAATCAAGTTATCCTGATGTATTGATGTGTTCAGATATTTTTGGAGCAGTTTTAAAGTAAAGCCAACTTCAGTTTCTTTAGGGTTGCGTTTCTTTTTATTTTTGGTCAGCTCCTTGGAGATATTGGTGGGAAGTCGTTTTACTTTCCCTGGAGCAGCAACTATGGAAATTTCCATATTAGCAATTGTTTTTCTCTGCTCGTCAACTTCAGGTGCAATTCTCAATGCTTCTTCATCACTGTTAGATATTTCTCCTTCTTCTTCTTTAGTTTCTGCAGCAGAGCTTTTTGCAGTTATTGCTTTTTCGAATGCAGGCCTTGTTAAAAGTTCGCTAAATTTGTGTGTAGAGGAAAGACTCTTTAAAATCGGTTGTTTTTTCTTTTGCATAGTAGCTTTTTGAGGTTTATAACTACTTTCGTCTTGACTGGAATCTTCTGTGACAATTTGCAAACAATCATCTTCAGAACTGCTAACGTATCTCGATGAATCGCCCTTAAGTAATGGTTGAGGATTTTGTTTCTTGGAAACTGCATCAGTCAGAAATGAGTGTGATACCTTATTTTCATGCTTCCCGTTACTATCTTTGGTTACTACTGATATCGTTGTACCAATAAAAGAGGGTGTAGCCTTAACGATATCTTGTGACATGGTGGTGAGGAGAGAAGAACAGGTGGTTGTGCTACTGCATGTCGTCTCACGGATAGCTGGCAATAAAGAAGTGTTGAAAGTTCGTGGGACAGTGGTGTCTGCAGGTTGTAATGTACAACTATCCATAGCTATAGATGTAGTAGTACATGTAATTGGCAACTTAGCAGTAACAACAGATGTTAATGCACTGGTAACTATTGATGAAATAGTGACTAAAGATGGTGATGTACAGGTATCCATGGTTACTGATATAGTTGTATCCTTGGGTAGTGACTTAGGTTTGATAACTGTTAAAATCGGACTCTTTTTATCTGATGTACTGTCATCTATAGTTACTGGTACAGTGGTATGCACTGCTGCAACTGTAGGTGCGACAACATATGATGATATACTGGTAACTGCCAGTGAAATAGTGTCCACAACGGGCGAGATACAGCTATCCAAAGCTGCTGATACATTGGTACCCCTAGTTGGTAACTTAGGAGTAGCTACAGGTAACGACACACTGGTCACTACTGATGTAAAGGCATCCATGCCTGCTAATACCGTAGTATCAACTGCTGGAAGCGTAGGTGTGATAAAAGATGACACACTGGTAACTGCTAGTGAAATGTTTTTCGGTAATCGAGCTAAAGCAGTGGCAGATGGATTTTTTGGTAGCATTCTAATATTTGTTGCCTGAGACATAATTACATCTGTGACTGATGATACACCAGTGTCCACAGCAGGTGATGTAACGTTGTACATGAAAACGGACGTCGTCGTGAAAGCAGGAGAGACGGTAGTATAGGTGGAAGATAATTTACTTACTTCATGTAGCTTGGAAGTTGTTTCAACGAATTCTGAACGTTTAAAAGAAACAGATGAAGTAATCGTCTTTGGGACTTTAGATAACGGAGCCTTGGAGATTGTAGACGAGTTGCACAGCCTTTTTGTGTTGTGGCCTTGTTTCTTGTTCGCATTTGATAAAAAGGTTTTCAGTTTTTTAGCACAAGCAGCATGCTGCTCATAAGTTGATTTAGAGGCAAAATTTACATCTGCCCTTTCTATGATTTTTTCAGCAGCATTTTGTCCCATCGGATTTGAAACTAACGGCTTGTGAACTTCTAGATTACCTCGTGGTGTTGCCGTACTAACAACAAGCCCTCTACTAAAGTTAACTGTTGTACTGGACATAGCATTTCGTATGTTAGTCGTGTCCGTATTTTTAATACTGTTAGCAACTGTCCTGGAAAAGTTCAATTCTTTAGCAGCAATCAAACTTTTATGTGCAAGAGGCTTTGGTGCAAACACGGTACTGTTATCAGAACACAGTAATGCAGAACCTCTTATTAATGGAGGCGAGGTAATTTTTGGCGAAGGAGGTAAAGGCGAAACTGATTCCGGTAGGGGTGTTGTAGGTAAAGGGGATATTATGGGTGTCAGCATTGATCTTCTCGGCGAAGGGGGTATCGGTGACAGTGGTGGCGAAGGTGGTTTAAACATACTTGGACTAAGCGATCTGCTGCGGTCAATACGCTGTGCTGGAACCGAAGAAGTACTACTACTGCTAAACAATGAATGTCTTCGCAAGACCGATCTTGTTGTTCTAGTCACGCTTGCAGGATTTGTTTTTGCACAAGTGAAAGTTACTTTTGGACAATTGTGACTTTCAATGGTGGTGAAAATGCTAAGCGAAGTCGCAACAGGGATCCTATCAACAACACTGTTTTTGTGACTATCCTCAGATGTAATTGGAGATAAGTAAATATCGTCAGTTGCGTTATCTTGATTTATGTTGTTGCCATGCACTTCTTTTTTGTCACTTGTTTCTGTTGCTAAATCAAAGGAGGCTACTTCCGAATCATTGGCATGCTCTTCGGAAAGAGAAGGCTTACTTGCAGCTTTATCGTCAGAAATGCTTTCTAATAATATAGGCATTGCAATAGACACAAAATGTTTTCTTTTAGTGATTATCGTTCTACGTTTGTTTGTATACTTCTTCACACGAGTGGTAAGTGGCTTTTTCTTGATCACAATAATCTCATCAGATGTATTGCTTTCCACTGAACTTTCATTCTTCTTTGGGTCAGTACTTTTCTCTGATTTAGTATCATCTGGAAAACTAGTTTCTTTTTTCTGTTCTGTATTTTCTTTATCATCATTCGTATGCACTGGAATCTTTTTATCAACAACCCGACTTTCGTTTTCATTCACATTAACTGGTAAAGACGATGGTGTCAACTTCATTTTGGTTTTAGGGGGGTTAAGTTCACTTATTGAAGCATTTCTTTTCCGTAGTGATATTATTGATGGAAGAGATTTGTTGTCTGTAATAACATTATGAAGTTTCGACTCCGTACCGTTTGATACTGTGGGCGGTTTATTTGCAACATCGTTAGTAAAAGAGGAGATTGTTTCACTTTCATCAATGTCTTGATCTTTAATGCTACAAGACAGGTCCACTGTTGTTTCAGAATTAAGATCAAATGTTTTACTAACATCTCCACAATTAGAAATTATTGAATTTCCTTCTCCTGTCTTCGATTTTAATAACGATTCCTGCTTAAATGTGTTGCTATATATTTTTTTGTCTTCATGCTTTAAAACAGCGTGCATTACTGATGGTGGTTCTGGTTCAATATGTCTGCTGGTTTTTGTCAGCCTTAAAATCTTCACTTGATGTGTCCTGCCTTACGGAAGGTATAGATTCATTTTTACCGTTAAATTCTTTTTCAAAATTTTTCATGCACAAATTAGATATACTTCGAGTAACTGGCCTAAAAGCAGAATCTGAATTAGTGCCTGAAAATGACAGTGACCTTGAATGATGGGGTTGCATATTTTTCTTGCCAACCGACTCTGTATGATTATAAATTGCAGTCTGTTGTTTTCCTGAAGATAAATTATAATTCTTATATCCCACACTGGAAACAACAAAGTCTGTCTTGGTGGAACTAAGACTTTTGTTTATAACTTCAGACTCGCTAAAGATACACTTTTCATTATCTTGTTTTTCCAAATTCTCTTGCTCTTTTGCTTTTGTGTTGTTCATTGTCCCTTTATATTCTGTGTTGTTCAATTTTTCTTTATATACTGTGTTGTTCAATGACTCTTGAGATTTTGTGTTGTAAGTAAGAGAATTATTTAAACTAATTGTAGTTTCCATAGGTGTACCCAGTACATTCTTAAAACTGTTTTCGGTTGTGTGTTCTATTTTATCACTGTTTCTGAGAACATTTTCGTCAATTGGGTTTGTGTCTTCGATAGGAATATCAGCTAAAGGTGTGAAATCATCCTCGTCATCGACTGATTGACTAATATCACCAAACAGTGTAGCCTCGTCATTCATTGCAATGTCACTATCCTCTATCTCAACATCAGCATCTGGTATCTTTTCTACTTCTTCAACAAAAGGCGAATTGCGATTAAATTCACCCTTGGAATTATTATTACTATTTGGTACTCGTAGAGGTGATGGGGGCATTGGGGATAGTGGTGGTGATAGATATGTTGGTAGGCGAAGTCTTGTTGAAGGTGTCACTGTAGAACGTAGTATTTGGTTCAACCGATATTTTAAATCGTCATCTACATGTGAAAAAAAAATTATTTACCTTTCAAAACAGGTATAATGAACGTAATACACCCCTGGACACAATATTTGTAAAATTTTTAGCTATTCCTCACAATGGTCAAACATCACCTGGCCAGTCCTCGGTGGCCTGTAGGCTGCAAATGTTTACCTTAGTAATAAACAACCTCGTAAATATGTTACCTACACTCCCCACAATGTTTAAAATATGGAACGAACCATCTACACCACAGCCAGGAAAGGGGTGAGAAATATGAAAAATAGAGAGCGTTAACATTGACAAAGATTAGAACTGTTTAAGATTTGGGACCCATTTAGACCCACTGTGAACATAGACAGGTTCAGAGTGCATGTTTAGTTAGATAGAAACAGCATTCTCAATTGCTTATGCTTACAATCTTCAAAATTCCACACTCCTTTCCAGGTGATAAGAATTTAGGTTACAAAAAAGTTAAAAAATTTTAGAGCTCCAACTAGAGAAAAGTAAACATAATCGCAAAGTTTTCAGAAATTTACCATGTGCTTCTTAATATGCAATACTTTGGAGTCACAGTTCACCCACCCTGCACTTAACAATAATAATGTTAAATCGAAAGAAAAAAAATCTTGAAAACTTGGAAATAAAACTTACCACTTTCGCTTTCACTTTCGCAGCTTGAATCACTGGATGCTGACGAAGATGAAGAACTTTTTGATTCCTTCTTAGAACTATTCAAAAAAAGAAAAAAAATGCAAAAAAATAATAATGTACAATTATGTTTTAATGAATTCTTAATCAGAATAATGACAGAGTAAGTTCCGTTATAAATGACCAATGTCTTCAGTTTATTGTTTGTGAAATTTGACACAGTTTATTAAAGAAATGAAGAAGGTACATACACCATGTTCTTTAGAAGTGTTTTCTTTTCCTGTGCTTGATTATCTATTGCCGTGTTATGGTGATAGTGAGGTGGAGACGGTGAAGGAGATAATACTCCACTGGGAGATTTTCTGCTTGCCTTACCTAAAAATATTTGAATTGAATGTTTCCGTAAATTCTGATTCCACATTGCAGACATAAGGAAAACAGAAATTAGCAAAAAATAAAGTTAGAGAATCACATCAATCGAAAATTTTATTCTCCGAAAATTTAGCTAAACTTGAGTTGTTGAATGCTAGTGATAAATCTCTGATATTAGTACAAAAATAATTCTAAGAATGCAATGTCAAAATATGTTGTCTCCAGGTTTTGAAGGGGGCTTTAAACAATAAAATATATTTTAAGTATCACAAACAAAAATAATAAAAGAATAAAGATTATATTTTCATACCAGATGTCAAAAGAATCTACATCACTATCTCATCAGACCTATTTCCTACTACTAACAAATAAAAAAAATGCCAAAAATCATACCAGGCCTGGATTTCTGCATGAATGTTCTGTTCTTTGTCTGAATAAAAAAAATGAAGATTAATCACATAATGAAGATATTTGGAGCAACTTTTGGATAAGACAGCTTGGCAACAAGAAAAACTTGCGTGGGTGCCATGGTTTCGTGAAATTCCTAATAATTACAATAAGTCTTAAAATGTAGAACACATCATGCTTAAGTAACTTCACTCTGAACAGATAAAAAGGAGGTTTTCCATTAGGTGTCAGCTGCTGGCCAGAAATCAAGATGCTGCAGTCTGATCTGTGATAATCGTGTGTTACTATAGTAAATCGTGTGTTACTATAGTAAATCGTGTGTTACTATAGTAAATCGTGTGTTACTATAGTAAATAGTGTGTTACTATAGTAAATCGTGTGTTACTATAGTAAATCCAACGATATTATCTTCTAATCATAACATAATATAAAGGTGAAAAATAACTAACAACAAGGTTAGCAAGAAAGTACCATTACCTGCAGTTTATGAATTTCTTTTGCTAACTTTTCCTTCTCCTTAACAAACTGTTTGCTTGCTGCAATTAAATTCTTCACTTGAACTAAAGATGAAAAAAAAATTTATTAATTGCTGTTAGTGTTACTGTTGGATGAAGCAAGTAAGACAAAGATAATCTAACCTCGACTTTGTTTTAATTTTTCATTTAACTTGTCCAATAATTTTGCTTGATTTAATACTCTAAATAGAAATGCAAACTGAATAAACGAATGGATATAAATACAATAAATGTCACTTTCAGCTTCTGAAATAAATTATAGAAAGTTTATTACTATGCATGCAATGCAAAATAATTTGTCAACTCTAAGTAAGCATCCATCTTCGACTTCTTAACAAAAATAAAGATAAGTAGAAGACCTTAACTTTTAACTTAATTTTCAACTTTGATATTATGTTGCAATATTATATTTTTTTTTTAAATCTAGCCATTATTTTTCTTTGTTTTTCCTTATAGTTCCAAGTTCAAACGTTAATTCTGCAACTGTTCTCAGGAGAGCTTTCGCTTGTAAATAATGCTCTGATTACAAAAAATTATTTTGCAAAAAGTTATTTTTGCCTCTCAATCACAGAACCAAGTTTTGCAAACTTCTCTATCAGTAAAAATTTCTTCTCTTAATGTAGTATGGCATCTTGTCAACAAAAGGTATACACCTACTTTTTTTTTTCTTTCTCATGTTGTTTCAGAAAATCTTGCTTTTCCTTTCTCAAGGCCTCTTGTTTCATCTTGGATGAGAATATCAGTTCTTTAGCCTCATCAGCATCAGTCTTATCATTAAAAAACATATCACAAGTTAAAACATTTCTCGTTATTAAATAGGTTTCCATAACAAACTATCCTGAGTTTGTTTAGCAAGATAAGTAGAGAATATTTTGTTACTTTCTTGATAAGATTTTTCAGTTTTCGCCTTAAGATAGTATGTATTATAGCTAGTTTACCTTACACACTACTGCGAACTAATACATATTTTGGAATCAAAAAATAGGATTTCTCAAAAATTCTTCAAATTAAATTTAAAATAAATAAAAAGTTTATACCTGGAGAGAGGCCAAGTGCTTCTCTATTTCTCCTTTTTCCACCTGTGCAACAGATTTCTCATATTCAAGTCTTTGTATTGTCTATAAAAAAGGCTTACAGCATAAGTATCAATCCACGATTTCTACAACAACAAAAAAAGGATGCGAAACAATGTGACAAAAAGTTTTGTGTGCTTGACGAAACTGGTTAAAAATCATGATAATTTTTTCTTTTTGGATTATTTATAAGTTTTCTATTGCATTTAACATTTTTTGTAAATAACATGCCAATTGTCAGCAATGTTAATGGGTTGGCAAAAGAAATATAGTTTTCGATGTTGTAAATTAAAAAAAAAATACTACTCATTGTTTTACACTAAATCAGTGTAAAATGGTTCAGCATTGATTTAGCACCGCTCTAACGAACATTAGTACCTGGCAGTGTAATGTCTTCTTTATATCTGACATTTCATGTCTTATATCGATCATGTGAGCAGGCGCTATTTTTCTATAGCCACTGGGTAAAATGTATACACAAAAAAGTACACAAACTTTCGTGCAATTTGAACGCTGTCAAACGTCCAAAGAAAATCCCAGTTTTAAACTAATTGATTTAAGCTTTTGGAAGTACGATGAAATGAATCAATTTATACTGGACCAACAGTCTCTGAAAACGAAGTATATATGCTACGAAATATGGAAGCTATACCTTTAATAAGTTTTATCAAAGCAAGTAGCCATAAAATAGAGACTCCCTCAAAAGCTACAAAGCAGCTAAGAAACTCATCGTTTCTAAATGTCTCACATCTGAGTTCTTCAAACAAAGATAAAAAAAATCGACTAAACACCATTCCCGAATAATGTATATGTACATTTTTTTGTTTATTTCTGGTTAATTTCAACAATAGTTCGTTTAATTTCACAATAAACACAACAACTCCACCAACAGCAAATTTCAGAACCTTCAGATTAAAACTATAAGATTGTTTTCATTGTGTTCAAAAAAAAAAATTATTTTCCTTCGGTTGATCGAACAGTTTAGCCAGGCGTTACATGGAAAAGCAGCAACCTTGATTGTTTGCATGGACTTACTGCGTTCGGTCCATGACGTCACAACCTTGGTCGCTATTTTCCCGTAGCGCCCAGCTAAACGGTTTATAAGCCATTAGTACAAACAAATTCATTTTCAAAATAAAAATAACAGATTTTTTATCCCCAGCACAAAAGGGGTGTGTCTTTAGGCTGTTGATGCTTCATGTTGTCAATAAACTATTAAAAAAATGTTCTGCCCAGACCTAATCTGGATTCCTCACTGGTGACATACCTTTTTAAACGGTTCATTTGCTTGCACAGTCTTCTCTAGTTGAATACGCAGTGATCCGTTTTCCCTAAATAAACATAAAAAAGTATTATAGCTATGGGCAAGCCCTACATAAAACTTTTTGCCTAACTCTTACATGCACCCACACTGTTCAGAGGCCTTAAAAACCTTTTAATAAGCTCCTTTCAAAACTTTCTATTATGGTCCGTCTTTTTGATGTTCTCTATCTAGCTGTATTATATTTATTAGAATCAGAATTCAAACAAAGAGGGTGTTAAACAGATGCGTATAGGAAACACATTAGTATATATTACACATACACCAAGTCACACCTAGCAAATTATTTTGGAAATCGTATTTATATGTTAAAAAGGTTTCGTAACAAAACGTGTTTCACATTTTTTTATAAGCAACCCATTTTCTAAGGGTCTACACCTCAAACTGGTTAATTTTATATCAAAGAGCTTGCAAAGTTGTCTAGGAATTTGTATATCTTGTTGAAAAATCTTGATGGTTCTTAAATTTTTGACTTGGAAGTTTCACTAAGCTTTAAGGATACGGTAACCCCCTTCAGGGTCATTTTTTTTAAAAAAAATTTTTTTAATTTTGATTCTTTGGCATATTTTCCTGATATTTTTTTAAAAAGAATCAAAAATATTTATAAAATGAGAAAAAATATTTAATTTATCTTTTAGTGTCTTCAATAGTGTGCTCAAAGTTTAAAATTCCTCAAATATATTTACTCTGTATAATAATTAAAGAGAGTTTTGCAGAACGAATAAAAAATTGCATCTCTACATATAACATAGGAAACATTCACACTTTAATAATCTATACAAATATATTATTATTTATCATCTATACCTTTATAATTTATTTCCTTATTTTTTTCGTTTTTATCCTGGTATGTTATGTTATCCTGTTGTCTGTTTAACAATAACTAGACCCATAGTTCTACGAAAACACTTTACCTTAAATTTTAAATAAAATATTCATGAGTTATTAATTATTCATAACGTTTAAGTGGGCGTAACCATGATTCTTGCAGGTAAAAGCAAAGGTCTTTGATTTGCTTTTTCTCGAAATAAAATTTTTAGTCATAACGGTATATATTTTTGTCGAACACTCCCCTCCATCTTGTTAAAATTGTACGAAAACTAGTTTGTTGCGACAATTATATCTTTGGCTACAAAACTTTGCTTTTTCTAACGCAGAAAGTAAGGAAATATCGAGTTATTGATCTATCATGCTTAAAAATAGATAAATCAGTCATAAAACAGCTATTGTAACACAAAATATGTGATATTTTTGGAACCACGTGTTGTTTTGAGTAAAAAAAGCAAAGCTTTTTTAGAGCTGAATAAGAGCTTCGCAATCATATTTTTTTCAACGAACAAAAATTTTACTGAGGGGAGTGTTCGACAAAATGAACTGGAAGGGTGAATTTTTGTATAAATTTTTTTTCTCCTTTTTGGATTTTTTTTATGGAAATACTTTATCATCACTCTAGAGATGATTTATTTGGCTTTCAGAATATATATATTTGTTAGGGTTAATATAGCGAGCAGAGGAGATATTTTAAATATGCTGAGTATGTGCCTCAGGGGGTTACCATATCCTTAAGCAACTTGCTTAGCAACCTTCACATCACATTCATCATGTGATCACTTTTTCCAGTTGGAAAATATGTTCTCAGAAGGAAATTATATCAGTGTTTGAATAGCACATATAGTTGGTCTTCAGACAAAAATTGTGTGTATTGAGTTTACTACTGACAAATATACAATTCCAAAGGGTCAAGGTAGATAAACATCTTGACATTCAAAAAGGCTCTCTACTCTTTGCAACCTAAGATTTGAGGTTACTTAAAGAAATTGTGTACATTCTTGTGTAAAATTAAAAAATAAGCTCTGGTTGTTTGCAGTTAGAAATTAAGGTAGTGAGTTAAAAAAAAGTACTACCAAATTTGCTGGAATCAGATATATATTATAATACTAATAACTAATAACTAATATATATATAATATTAGTAATATGAAGATGTTTTCAATAACACTTCATGCACGATAAATTAAATAAATTAATAGAGTGTGACAAATCAACATACTTTCCTCAAAACGATTTAACACATAGATCAGAAAATAAAAAATATTACCCATAACAACTATCTAGTTTTTTCTTTAAAGCACTGTTGATTTTAATCTGTTTATCAAGCTCTAAAAAATATTAACAACTGTTACAAACATTTTCTTAACAACAAACATTCTGGCTATATTGTTTTAATTTCTTCTGTTGGACAGTCTGGTTTATTAATTGCAATGAACTGTGTAGTTGCATTGCAATGCACAATGAAAAAAACAGCAGCTTCTCAAAATATCAAGAAGAGTGAGCAGAAAACAACAAAAAATTAAAATATATATCACATTTTTTCAAAAAAAAAAAAAAAAAACGAAAAGGAAAAGGAAAATTCTAAATACCCTGATTTTTCTTGTGATACTCTGTGATAAGTTCACTAAAATTAAATTAAAAGTCAAATAATTATTATACTGGCTTTAGTATCGGTAACTTCCCCAATGTTAGCCATGGGATAGGTAAACAGAAGAATTAACACACCTCTTATATTAATAGGCTAAATTTGTCTGTGAAAATACTGAAAAATGCCCAAATTCGAGAAAATATTATTTAACGACTATCAAAACATTATGCCATCTTCATCTGGGACCAAAATGGGACCAATTCTCTACAGCTGGGTCAAGCTACCAATTCAGAATAGACAGGTTAATGTTGTCATCAAGAAAAACCTTCAAACCCTAATATCACTTCAACCACTTGTCAAAAGCACATGAGCCCATACATTTTCTTGATCACCTTTTTCTTAAGCTGTACACAACAGAAAATATTTTTTTTTGTATCGATGACTCATTGCTGACATCATCAAAATTTAAATGACAGATCTTTTTCACATAATTCTGCGTAAAAGGATTTTTCCATGGGACTAATATTACACTAACAATCAATAAAACGTCTGTTGCAGGTGGAAAAAATATGACACATACCTTGTCGACATTGATTTTTGCTTAAAAATGTGAAAGTTCGAATGTGCTTGTTTCTTTACTGTATTCATTTCCTAACAAGCAATACACATGCAGTTAAGGTTACTGCAAAAAATCTGTGAAGAAAACTATACACAGAAGGCTGATGTTAAAACTACTTTTCTAAGCCAGATTCTTTATGGGTCTATTAACAGTGCTCTCAAGATATTAGTGTGTAAATTTAATCATTGATTGTACTACTGCTTACCTCCCTCAGTTTTTTACAGTTTGGACAGACATCATTTATAGTCTCCTCTGCAGCAGTAATCTCATTAATATCATTGCTAACAATTGGTGAGTAATTCAAGGGTTTCGTCTCCTTAACATTATTATTTATTTGCCCCACTTCTTTGTCACAGTTTTCATTTAGTTTATTCTCACTTGTCACTTCTGAAGTCTTTTTTAAACTTTTCTTACTCAATAAATGATTTGGATCAGTAATAGCTATGACAGGAACTTGGCTGCTAACATCAGCACTTTTTAAAAGGCTCAAGTTTTTTTTAGATATTGCATGTATAAGATCTTTTGAAGCCTTTGCTGAAACTTCCTGGTTATTTAATTTATCTTTTAAATCGTTGGTTCTCATCTCAGTTCTACTATTCTTAACTTTATCAACAGCAGACACCACAACCTTAGAGTGTTGAATGGCAGAACTTGTTTCTTCATTGTTCTGACAATTTTGCATAATGCTGTGGATAGGTTCTGGTGATGATTTTTCAATTTTTCGCTTTTCCAATTGGACATTGGCAACAGCATTTTTAATTGTGGTAGTACCAGATTTTACAGACAATAAAGAAAGTTCTGCAAACTCAGCAGCAGCTTGTCGGGCTTCATTTTCGTTTTCATTTTTCATCTCAAAATAATCTGTCCAACTGCACATAACCTTGTATTTTTTTTAAATCTAAAAGATTAAAAAAAAGTTCTGCAGATGGTAAAAGCAAACATTTTAGGTGAAACTGTAATGTGTTGCAGCAACATGTCTAGGAATAATTTTGGGAAAATTTTGATGTATATGAGAAATTAATCAAAATTATGTAAAGTTTGAACTTTTAAAATTAAGCGGAGACTTTTATTTCTTAGTAAGTTATTATACAAGTTTTGTTCAGATTTTCAGAAAACTTGTGTTTATCGTTGTATATATTAAATTTGGCATGGCCAATATTAAAATTGTTATATACAGTTGGAGGACATGTAATCAAAACTTACTGCAGGGAACCAAAATTGAGAGGGTTAAAAATATATGGAAAATTGAATTGGCTTCACACTATGTAAGCCATTGTTGCAAAGTACCAACGTTAACTAGAAAGGCTTCCTCTCCATAAAAACAACCATATGCTAAAAAAAGGTGTGCTCTATTTCAGACCAACGTAACTTCATGCTAAGAAGCAAACATGACTACACAAAATACCAACTGGAAAATATGAGCAACAGGCAAATTTCTGTGCAATTTTCCAATGGGTAATGACTATACATTATATAAAATATGGGTAATAAAAGCATCAATCTCTTTGTTACAGCCATGAAAATTTGTGGCAGCATACAACAACTTCATAAAAAAAAATAATTCCATAGTAAAGAAAATCAAAAACTAAAATATTTCATCTGCAAATTAATTTGCGTGAGCAATCCACTAGAAGCAAACGAACTGTTTGTTTGACTTATACCTACAGCAAAAAAATAATTGAGTAATCAATTAGTTTACAATTAGTGTAGTTTACACTGTATTATACATTTTGTGTTTATATCTATACATGAAAGATACAAGCAGTACTAATATAGTTGAATTTGATATTAATAACTTGAATACACCAAGCTCAAACGGTCACTGACCACCAAAATTTGTCATTTATAACTGTCAGGAATAAAAAATAAACAGTCTAATTGACTGGCAACTAATTCATGCAACAACAAAAAACAATCTTTATCAAGAGCATAGCTATACCGCAAAACATAAAGTGTATATATAACCACAGAAAACTCTGTGCAGATAAACAATCACATTTCCATTAGCTTTAACTGGGTCATTTTTAAACAGGTTAAATTAAATTGTAAAAAAACACGAATTTTATCTAAATTAATTAAAATTTTATGCCACTAGCGGGCTAATTTAAATATTTCTTGTTTTTTATTTATTTTAAAAAAAATGTTTTTATAAGTAATGTTATTTTTTATTTATTACAGGTCCTATTATTATTATTAAAACTTTAAAAAAAGCTGTCCCACTTTCTTCATATATGTTTTCATCCAATTCACCCCAAATAAATCGTCTGTAGTATATATCAACAAAGTCATCTTCGTTACTGTCTATGAAATTGAATCTTGTCTCCTCATTCTTACAGTTTTATTTATCAAAGATTAGAAAGCCTTGAAGGAGAACTAACGAAAAAACTTACACATATGTTTTTTGTAACAAAAAAATTCTTACATATCACGAAAATAACATGGGATAAAAAAATTATTTTTTCTTATTTTTTCTGTCTAAATTTTGTCCCCCCAAAACGATAATTGCATTAACGGTGGTCATTATTGAACAAAAGCCAACTTGCGTCGTACATATTTTGTTTGTTTGCGATGTCACACAGCGTACATAGCTCCACAGGACTTGTGAAGATTAACTCGCTTTTTGGTCTATATCCTAGAGTGATTAAAATTTATTGCGAGTTTCAGGCAGTGAAGAAGACAAGCTAAATTTTGGTAGAACAACATCACTGTAGGAAAATTAATTTTCAAGAATTTAGCAACATGCGAAAGAGGGTAAACAGAGAAAAACTTTGAGACTGTTTTTGTTTTGTTTTGCTATCACAAAATTACTTCCCACAAAATCACTTTCATTTGAAGTTTTGTTTTCAAATTTAGCAAACTAAACGAAGCACCTGTTGTCTTTCAAGATGTTTTGATACAAAAAAAATTCATGATAAATTTGTTGATTCTCTAGAAATTAGGTGCATGAAACCCAAAATTGGATCTGGTATATACAATCTTAGAAGACACCCCTGCTCACTGTCCTGATGTATCATCTTTCCAGTCGACTGATGTAATTTTTGGTCCTTTGAATGTAGTTCCACTGAAGGGAAAAAAATTGATGTTCCCGAATACAAAAAAGTTGTTGAACATTTCAACATTGTTAACCCTATTCATGCTGGGGGGGGGGGGGCTGATTCACCCCCCCTGTTAAGCTTTTTTTAATAACTTTTTATGTGTTTATAGTTACACCTTCAAATTTTGTGACTTTTCCTAACTTTTATTTAGCTTTATTTTTGGGAAATTATGTCCAAGTGTTGCCATGGCAACACTTTTTTTATGTTCAGTAAAATTCTAAAAAAAAAATTTTTACTAAAAAATGTTTTTACATGTTTACAAAAGCTTTATGTGACTTCTTAGTTTTTATTGTTATATTATTTTGTGTTTCTATTATTATTGTTACTAAATTCATCGCATTTTAAAATCGTTAACAAAATTCAAAGTTAGTGCTTTTTTTTCTACATGTCACCGAATTTGATGACGTCATCACCAAAAATGCTGACGTTATCAAATATTTTTTTCACCAAATTGTTTATTAATACCTGGACAACACTCGTGCTAAGTTTTAAGTCCAACATACAACAACATACAAGAACATAGAGAGAAACGACAATTTTTAATATATATTTATAATTGATGTATTTAGTGTGTTTGGATACATTCCCGATACATTCCTGATCATTATTACCAAGCAGAGTTGTTGTTTTCAATTTATGTCATTTTTTTCAAAATGCACCCCAAAAACCACACTTCTCAATTTTGAATGCAAATTCCAGAGAGCAGACTTAAGAATACATAACAGGTTATTGTTTTCCTTTAAGTACTTATGTTTATCTACTATAATAACTCTTATTTGCAAACTTAGTCTGAAATTTGGAAGACTCAGGGTCGATTTTCCAAAAAATTGAGATTTTGAAATTCAAAATTTTTGTCTTTCAGAAGCTGTATTTTTTTTCACAGTAACCAAAGTGTCGATCTTGGATATTTTCTATGTTGCCTAATCCCTTGTGGTTAGAAATAAACCAATATGCAACCATCTTGACATGTTCCCTTCTTTTAATTCTTCATTTTCTAACAGTGTGGTTATGGGGGTGCCTTGGTTTTTGGGGTGCATCCACCTGTAACTCATGTTTAAAACTGTAAAACTATAATTTATAACGGTGAAACAACATTCTATTTTGCAGAAGATATTTATTTCAAAACATGATAAATAAAATTACTGTTAGACAATTGCAAGAGGCACAGTTTAGCATTTCCTCGCTTTTTTAATTCAGAATACGTTTGTTTACATTCCCAAGAAATTACGTCACACAAGGTAGTATTTTACCGAACAGAATGTATATATACTAATCAACACTGTCATGGCGCCGACCGTAGGACTAATTTAAGCCTAAATATCTTGAGAAACAAAGCTCACAAATATAAAAAATTCAACGCAGTTCATATTGACACTATATTAAACATTTTAAGCACAACTTGCTATCAATCGTTAGTTCTCCTTTAAAGATTTAAAATTAAATTCTTGCCTTTATGTCTACATGAGAGTTGTTTGAATGAGGAAAAATTTCATAAACAACCTTTTTGAGTATATAAAAAGGGGGTGTTTACCAGAGATCATGCCTTTAAACTAGATATTTATTAGATAAAATGAATTTAATGAAAGGGGTAGCTCCCATACTCAAGTTGCCATAAAAAACAGTGGGGGGGGGAGGGGGGGGGGGTGTTTTGTTTGATGTTTCTTCCGTGGCAACTTAACCTTGTATTCTAGATATATATAAAATTAATAATTATATTATGCTTTCTACTTTTAGTTGCAAATTCCATTCTAAATTTTTGTTATTGCTTTTGCTAATACTTTCATTGTGCCCGCAAAATTGAAAACAGATTATATTTCAATGGCGGCTATTCGTGATAAAGAACAATGAAGAAATTAATATTCAATGAACTTTGTTTAAAACAAAGGTAATTAATGTTTCGTCTTTTTCGCTATCCGAGATAGCATGGTTTCTATTATCATTAAATATATATAAAAAAATGTTTTTTGTTTTTTTTTCGAAATGTGTTCGAATAAAAGAAACTTTTAAAAATAGAAAATACACCTTTCCCGAATTTATTTTCTTTGATGTGCCGCAGCTCTATCTCAAATTTTTTAAAGAAAATGAATGTAATTTTTAAAATCCTTGCATGAAAATTGATAAATCGTGAAATTTTCATATTCATACATCAAACAAACAACCTGCTACAACAGTTTTTTTTAATTTTGTACTAATTAACCTTTGCTGGAAGATGAGGCTTATTAGCACAAGTCGAAAATTTATACACACACCAATTTAATGATGCTGAATATGATGTTAAGGTCAAAACATCAAAATTCCAAAATTTTAAAAAACATGTATACAGTACCGCCTGAATGTACGCGTGTTTTACGACCTCATGTAACGATCTCATGTCTACATAAAGAACCTTCACATATCTTTTGGTTACACATGAACTTAATTGCATTGTATTGTTATCGTCGTGCGCGAGTCATAACAATAAGATTTGATGACTCCTTTTGTTGTCACAGGTAACATGCATGTTATTGTTTAAAAGTGTTAAAGATCGGGAAGGCTATTGAAATATATTATTTTAGAAAAATGAACGAACATAACACGTTAAAATTAAATCATTAAATTGATTTTGTGTTTTTGAAATCCAATGGTCTTAGTATTTAAAAAAAAATAATGCTGCTACTTTTTAAAACTTTTAGTAATATTTCTTTATCATCGAAGCATATTCCCTTCATGATAAGATTTAAAAAACAAATTAAATTTTGTTCTTAAACTTTTAAAACGCGATCTAAAAAAGTAATTCTGTCGCCGTTCTTCAATCTTAAATTTTTAAAATGCGATCTAAAAAAGCATTTCTATCGCCGCTTTTCGTTCTTAAACTTTTAAAACACGATCTAACGAAGCTTTTCTATCGCCTTTTTTCGTTCTTAAATTTTTAAAACACGATCTAAAAAAGCATTTCTATCACCGCTTTTCGTTCTTAAACTTTTAAAACACGATCTAACGAAGCTTTTCTATCGTCGTTTTTCGTTCTTAAATTTTTAAAACGCGATCTAAAAAAGCTTTTCTATCGCCGTTCTTCGTTCTTAAATTTTTAAAACGCGATCTAAAAAAGTAGTTCTAAAGCCGTTCTTCGTTCTTAAATTTTTAAAACGCGATCTAAAAAAGCATTTCCATCGCCGCTTTTCGTCCTTAAACTTTTAAAATGCGATCTAAAAAAGCTTTTCTATCGCCATTCTTCGTTCTTAAACTTTTAAAACACTATCTAACAAAGCTTTTCTATCGCCGTTCTTCGTTCTTAAATTTTTAAAACGCGATCTAAAAAAAGCATTTCTATCGCGTTTTAAAAATTTATAAACGAATGGTTTAACATCGCCGTTTATGAGTATAAACAATAGATACTTAAATCTTTGTTAAATTTTATTTTATTTTGTTGATCTCTTGACGACTACAGCAATTAAATACAACAATGGGACACACGCAGTTCACATGAGCTAATTAAATTTCACGAACAAGACATGAACTCTATTGTTTTCAACATGCAAAAATAGCTCATAATGTTTGTTTGAGGAAAGTCAAATTGACAGAACAACAACAAAAATGCTCCCAGAAGAAGAAACAGGAAAATTATTTCCAATAAAAACATTATGTTAAACTTTATGCAAATTATGCGAGCGTTGCACTTTCTCTGTATTAGGTCACCCTTAGCTTTTCCACACGCAAAAAAGCTGGTCCTCAAGAACTTTGAGGGTGTGAGTGTTTTCGTTCTCACCGCTCTTCTTGCGCAGATTGTCCTGACTTTGCTTCCTCCGTATGTATTGACCTTGCATCGATGGATGGAATGGAAGACTTACAAAATTCACGAAATGTGTGACAGCAAGATTTTAAGAAATACGCCTGGGAAAGGTATTTTATGCCAATCTAGAAGTCTCAAATTCGTCACGGAGCCTCTATTGTAAAATATGTAAATCTCTCTCTCTGGCCCTAACCTGTATATATTTTTTTGGTAAAATGTAGCTAGCTAAACCTGTTTTTTATTAAGAAACAGCTATATATATATATATATTGAGTTCAACCAGGACGTTTCCTACGAGGGTGCCGATAAGCCGCATACGCCGTAAAAAGTGCGGACGTTTTCGGGCGAGTTCGGCGTTTTGAAAAAAATTCAAGTATTCGCCCGAAAAAACCCGCATAGGCCCGAACAATGCCCGAAAAGAAAAAAAACAGACACTAATATGATTCAAAAAAACTATATATAAAAATTAAAATAAACTTACTATGTGGTAGCGAAGTTCTTAAAAGAACTGTTTTTGATGGTTTTTGATAAAGTTTACTTTATAAATAACTTATATATAAACTTTATTACCTCCTTTCTCTTCAAGCGCCTTCTTCCAAACTATCGTCCGCATGGTTTGTTACAAGGAATTGCATTTCGGGAATGTTCCGGGCGAGTTTCGGGAAAGTGCGGGCGGTTTCGGGGGTCAACCGCCAATTTTATTTGAAAAGTCGCCCGAACTCGCCCGTATATATGCGGGCGTTTGCGGCTTATCGGCACCCTCTTCGTTTCCTCACTTTAAAGGAGCTTTTAAGAGAGACCCTCCACCTTTAAAATGCTTTTCAGCAAGAGACTTGTCAATTTGTCAATCTTCTTACCAATTAGATAGATAGATGTGCATATTTTACATGGCTAGCCTCACAAATATTAAGGGATATACCCTATCTATTATTTCCAGGAGGGGCCATGGCTTAGATGGAGAGTCATCCTAGAGTATTTAATGCTCATTATTTTGAGCTACGCAAACCCAATTAGGGCCCACGCTCTACTAGACAACTCCCGGCAACATCCAACTGCCCACACAGTGTGCCATCTCCCCAATTTCCCTCACATGGCTTGGGTTAATCCAGGGCTTTGGTAACATTCACTCGCCCATGTTGAATCGCCGTCAAGAGGAATCGAACCCCAGTCTCCCGCACAGAGTACGAGAGCTATAACCACTAATCTACGGCGCCGTGTTGGACGTGGTGTGTAGCTTAAATTTGAAGGAGAAAATCACAATATTATTTCACGAAATACTTTCTTTCAAAATATTTCATGAACATATTTTAAGCGAATACAATGCTAACTCCGAAGTAAACCTTGGCAGCGAATCCAGAGCTCTTTCCGCCATCTTGGTTCCAATCGACAAACAGTAATAATTAACAGAATACCTTACAATAAATTTGAGTAATTCTGTTTCTTTAAGAAAAGTTCCAACCCAGGTCGATGTGAAATTATTTTTATAAAAGTTTTTTTTGAATATTATATTAGTTTTACATATGGTGAAAATTTAAACAAAAAAAACTCAATATAAATAGGCTGTTCACCCTATTTAACAACGTCGTTGCTTGGATTATACGTTAATGTGAAAGAGTTATTCTTACTTGTGCTTTTCAACGATGGGTCACGCACCATTCTAACGTTTTTCGTTCCAAAGTTATAAGGATTTGAAGATATACCTAATTGGAGTAAAAAATTAGACAAATTCCTGCGCATTCCTCCATATAAACACGGCAATATTTTCGGTCCCAAAAGGAGTTTTTTAGTGCTCCGGAAATGGTAAAAATGATGGTATGGTGCTACAATCGAAATCAAACTTCTGTTTAATTACCTGAGTTGCTGCAGTATGAAACTTACACGACCTTTAGAATTTTCCCCTTTATGTTTTTCTCCCATTTAGTATGTCATAAAAGTAGCAAAATATAGCAGTAACTTCTTCCTTATGTCAACACTTTTCTTGTGACATCGGAAGCTTGAAACTTTTCCCCAAAACCACTACACGGTTTATTTTACAAGAAACCAGTGAAAGGCCCTAGTACTTGATGTTTCTCATTTTTTATGTTTTCAGTACTGAGATTTTCTTTTTTGGGTGTCTACTTTTGCTGTTACATTCGATTTCAAATTAATTCAAACTGAGATTTGATCGTTCGCGAAATGACAATTAAAATTATCGCGTTAAAAGAATAACAAAAAGTTTTTCTGGAAAGGTTGTAATAACATAAGTAAAAGTACAACATTCTTAATTATTTTTTTTAAGCTAAAAAAGTTTATCACTGAAAGTTTCTTAATTATTTTCACGCTTCAGCATCTAGTTTCTTATAAACGGGTTTCTTATAAAAAAAAATACCATTGTCTGCCTAAAATTCAATTACTTTTAGTTCTAGAACGAACATTTCGTTTAAAGTTTCTGGTAGCCAAAAAAAAAAGTTCGGGTTAATAATGTGTTTTTCTAATCGGCACCATTAAGACAAGATGACAATAGCACTTAAAAGTATAACAGAAACGATCAATTTAAAGAAAAAAAGGTTTAATTTATTTATTGACTCTAAATGTATGTTACCATGAAGTCTTTCGTTCCATTCCCAGTGAGATTCAATTGACACCAAATAGTTCTCCGAGCCAGATTACACAAAAAGAGAATTGAACAAAGCAGTAAAATATACCTTTAATTCCCCCCAGGCAGGAATAAATATTTCTACCAGTTCATCTCGCATAGGAGCAAAGACTTTGGTTTTATCTGACCTTAGGTTTTGAAACATGAGTGGATGCTTCTTTCTCACAATGCGCATTTTATGAGGTGATGATGTTCATAGGTGGCATTTAGGTGAATGAAACCTGTGCTTCCACCACGCATCATTACAAATATATATTCTCATTTCCTATATATATATATATTTTCATTTCCTCATTGCTTATTTATCTAACCCGTAATTCACATTGTTTTTTGGAATAAATGAAAGAAATCTGTTTGGGAGATTGTTGACACTTCTCTCTAATTGCTCGAAGTGATATAACCCACTCGAATTCAGGCAAGATTTGGATTCCGGGATGTGACGACACTGTTGTGTTAAAAGTGTGTAACTAAAACCGACAGTTTTTGCGACGTTTTTGGTGGTCATCGAGTTAGTAAGTGTTTTTCCCAGAGGCCAAAATGTCCCTGATGGTAGCATTATATTTACACTGTCCCAGGTGATTACTTATCACCGATGGCTTAAATTTAATCTTCTCACCTGTTAGTGCCGAAATCCCTGTGTGCTCACAACACGGTTCTTGAGATACCTGTTGGTTGCCCGTAATAGGTGGCATTGCAGCCAACACAACTATATCTATAAACAATGATGTTAGGTCCTTAGGAGTTCCATCTTTGAAACGCAGCAGGCTTGAGATACGTGTCTGGATTTTGTAAACAACAGAAATATCACAAAATTTTAGTGTAGTAGAGCGTATCGCTTTCTATAACTTAGTTTTTGTTTGTAACGTTACAGAGGCAAGATTTACAGCGTTGTGAATGTTGTTAGCTGCTCTCTCAGGCAATAACGTTTTTACATTTTTTTAATTTTTTAAAAAATTATTTTTTACATTCTTTGGGTCGTTGGTGGTAGAGTCAAGATGTATCTATTGCATAACGTGATGTGAAAAAAACTTGTTAATATTAATTTATTCCATCAGTTAAGGATTATTTTATTTTTGTTAGCTAACTAGGAAACGTTATGCTGGCTAGCTAGTTACCCATTTAAACACTGGCTTGCCCCTTAGCCGGAGCTAGCTAACTATAGCTAAATAGTGGCTAAGTAGCTATCAGAAAACTAACAGATTTTGTTTGGTTGATTAGATCTCGGATTGTAAAGGTGCCATTTCCCTTAATTTAAGTTTCTTAGTGGAGTTCTTGAACTACCCAAAGTATTCATAAAATATTTTTCCAAGGGTTGTTAGACGAATTTCAATGTTTATGTTTGGAAGGGATTCTGGCGCATGTGTGAAAATACCGACACGCAGTAAATTTCAGATTTTGGGCATAGAAAATCATCTCATTTTACTAAACCCTATTTGGTCCGTTGTATTTCGAACATATTATGACCGAAGGCGGGTGGGCGGAATATAACTTTTGACAGGCTCGTCCAAATTGAATCTGTGACGTCACCGAAATCTTGTAATTTGTACCAATATATCACTATCTGCTTTAAATTCAATTACTTGCGTTCTAGAGCGAATTTTTACATTCTGTTTAAAGTTTCTGACAGCTGAATAAAATTTATTTAGTATGTATTCCGGTTTAGACATAGTTCGCATGAATAAAAGTCAAAAATTGCCCGAAAATCCGTTTTTGCTCGATTTTCTGGTAAAATCCAAGAAAAACAGGTAATCGGATTGCTCACGTGACCAAAATTCCCAGAAAGATTTCCTTCGACGTAATGAAGTTGTCTTGTAAATTTCAAGTCCTACGGAAAATCCTAACGAAAGTTATTATATATCCCGATTATAAGGATTTCATTATATAGAGATTTTTAGGGGTAGTTCCAAGTAATAGCCAATATCTAAAGCTGTAAGAGGTATGGGACCTAAATATTTGTCACACAGGTGCCTAATAAATTAATAAGAAAACTGCGTAAGTATCAAAACCATGAAACAAGTATTGATTAAAAATCCGCGGAAATTCTTCAGAGTGCTTCGCAAAATTGCTGCTAGTTGTTGGGATTGAGAATTATATAATGTTTATACAGGTACATCAATGTTAAAATGTTTATGTCTTATTCTTCCCTTTTAATGTGGGAGAATTAAAACTTACCTCTCACTTCGAAACAAGTTGATTTCATCATAAGAAAGAACGTGAAAAGTTGTCCAGGAATTTGTACATCTTTTTGAAAAATATGTTCTTAAAATTTTGGGCTTCAAAGTTCCACTAATCATGCATGACATCATCAATTAGCCCAGTGAGGTGTTGTATTGAACAGTTTTACTAAGGCATATAGGGTTATTAATGTTTTCAGCCATTTAATTTGGCATTTTTAACATTTTACATGGATTTTTATAGTTAGTAATAATAATTATGATTGATGACAGCAATTATTTGTTTTAGAGCTAGTTGAAGATGTCATAATCTTGCATAATTAGCAAAACCTTAAAGCCCCATATCTCCAAAAAATGAAAAGATTCATAGACGACTTTTCAAACTCTTTCATCCATAACCAATTTTTTTTTAAGTAGGAGGTAAGCTTTAAGTATACAATTAAGAATAATTATATAATTTATCAAAAATCTCAAATAATTTTGAATAATAATAATAATAGACCATACTCTTGAGGTATGACCAGGGTGCTGTTCTTGGTTTATATATTTCTTTGTGTTGGTTCGATTCCATTTCGAAAAACCCTATACTTATCAATGTACATTGCTAGCCCATGATTGTGCTACGTCTTGTTGCTTGTTGATTGAGTTGAATGTCCTCAACCAACTAAAGGGGATAAAAGTGAATAAGAGGATAAAGGGGAAAGCATATGCGTATCATAATCAAAATATTCACGTTTATAAAAAATACATTAGCATAAAAGAATATAAAAAATATATTTCTTATCGAGCCATTGTTTACAGTTTCTCATGGTATTCCAATGTCTGCTTTCAAAGAGCATGGTATTTGATGGCATCCTTGATTTTTTATTACATCTGCTCTCTGTTTTCCCACAAAGCAGTGTAGCAGAACAGCAAACTTACTTACCCTTTTAGATTTACTAGATGGTTTTCTGACACATCATAGTTGGTTGTGATACATTTTGTGAAAGCACGGGTGATTCCTGTTTGTTTCAACCTTGTCATACGCTTCAGCAACTCACTTGTTACTTGCCAGTTCGATGTTTTCATCGCAGTGTTTTTCGAATTGTGTCCGCACGTAATCTTTAAAGGATTTATTCATTCACACATCACACAGGTGGTACGTTTACAAAAACGGTTTTTTTTATTGAAGCTTTCTTTTCACAGTCTCTGTTTGTTGTGCTCTATGTATATTCGCAGAGGATCTATTCACTAGATTCAGGAGTTGCGGGATCAAAAATTATATTTTCCCACTCTTCGTTGATTTAGCATTTCATTATGGTATTATCACACCAGTTACTCTTTTCTTCTTTTGAAATTTGCAAACCTTTACCCAGGAAAATTAAAGTTGGTGTCAATCGACACATCCCGTTACAAAAAACAATTAGTTGGACATTACATTGCCGTTTATCCAGGTCAGCCTGTCCTCTATGGACTCAAATTTCCAAAGATAAGAAAGAGAAGAGTCAGAAAGTGTATGAAAGACAAATACGAAGTAAATGAAAAATAAAAATAATACTTCTTGTTTCCTTTTTCTACCTTATTCATGGGTTTATGAACTTATACGACATGGCGGGGCTTGTACGAGGATGGACTTTTACTCGAATAGGCTTATCCGTCTGGTTTACGGTGATCCAAATACCTATATCCATATCATAAATTTCTAGTAAAGAACAAAAGAAAAGGCTACAGAAGTTTCCGTTATAAAAGAATTTATCTAATAAGAATCTTGGTTGGTCAACATCATAACATAGCATTTCTCACAATTTGTTGTGAGCATTTTTTGTTGGACTGGGTAAAAATGTCATCTTGTGTGCTAAATAAATGGCCCTGTTATATCTTTTTCTCATATTAGAGCACTAATTTGGCGAATTTGGGTGTTACGTAACTATGGAATGGCCCCTTTTGAAAAATGCATTTTAGAAGATATCAAAAGGCGTCTATAAAAGGTCAATGGCATCTTAAATATGTCTTATACGCATTTAAAATGCATATTTTATCATACACTTCTGAGATCTGTTTTAAAGACGTCTTTGGAAAGATGCTTGTTGAGCAGATATCAAATGACTTTTAAAAGATGTCTTTGCTATATACAATGTGTTTTATGGATACGTTTTTTTATAGACATCTTTCCTGAGACGTTTGAAAGTCGTCTTAAATTGGTTTATTCTTGTTTCTTCAAGTACTAAATATTTTTAGGCGGTTACAGTTCGAATTGCATATGTCTAGTAGTTACATATCGATTTCCGTAAAGGTTGAGGAATAAGAAGACATGAAGTATTACACAAAAATATTATATTTATTTCCCTAAATATATCCAATTCAATTTGAAAAATAATACTAATATACATATAAAATATAAATTATGATATTGCATTCATGTCTGTACCGGCCAAGATCGTCATTCAAAGTGTTCGCCGCTTCAGCGTAATTTCTAGTAAAGAAAGTTAATTGAAATTATCACTCACTATAAGTTCATTAATGTAAAAGAGTCTTCAACTAAAATGTTGTATGATAATAAATGTCTCAGAGGTAGAAAAGAAATTTAACTAATCAATAAACTGAAGTTATTTATAACAATCCAAGTTACAAACTAATCAGGCTCAACTTTAAAATTAGAAAGATCACTTTGTACACTATCACAATCTTTTGACACAAATGTAAAAAAGAATCATTAACTATAATGTTAAAGGCTGGCTGTTTAACATTTTCTTCATCGCAATAGCTCCGTGCTCTCTTCCATAATGCATCAATATTTGGATTAACAAAAAATGGCCAGAGTACATTGTTTAAATTAGTTTACTTCCCTATTCAGGTGGTGGAAGGAGTGATAAGGGTTGACTGTTAAAACTTTGGGACTTTCCGTACATATCTATTAGAAATATTTTTCCAAAAATATGTGGTCATGTCTAAATAAATAACAAAAATGTCTGTTGCAATTGATTCTATGTCAGAATTATGGTTTTTGCGTCATTTCTTTGTTATATTTTACTGCTCATACTCACATTTTTGTCCTTAAAAGGCAAAATGTGGAAAAAAGTAAATCATCAAGCATTTAAAAAATATGACGTTATCAACAATCAATGATGCCCTTAACCCCTCTTCCGACTCTCCCGAGAGGTCCCTTAAAAACATGACCCTAATAGGGTTAAATATTTTTAACTTTGTTATTGCTTCGTGTGCTTTTGTCGTTGTGATGTCTATTTTCCAATCAGCTTTCATTTGTACTGTGACCTCGTGTAATATTATAGTATTTATTTGCCCCTTCCATCATCGTTTTGATAAGTTTTTAAAAAATGCAACTTTATCGTCAAAGTGAGATATAAATTGAGCAACAGATTTTGATGTTGTTATCTTCAATATGTTTAATAGTAAATACTATTTCTGGTGAAGTTATGGCAGTAAATGAAATGCTATCTAATAATACATTTTTAATGCAGATGGTATGTTTTGTAAGGTCAAAAGTTTCAATCAAAAGTGGGGCAATGAGTCGTAGTTTTCTTAATCGTTGCTACTAATTTCCTGGTGTTACCTGTGCATTTACGCTATAAATTCATATTCTTCGCCGTCGTTAGCTTTACTTCCTTTTGATTGGGTAACCAGGCTGAAGGTTTGTCAGTACTTTAATGCAAAATGAAAGAGCTGCTACATGATTACAACTTCCCGACATTCCTGCCATGCATTGGCAGTGCGAAGTTTTGATAGTATCTCCTTTTTTGATAGATCATATCCATAATTTCTGATCTGGCTCATTTACACTATCCCCATCAATTTCATTTATAATTATTAGAAATTACAACCTAATTGAGGATATCATTACAGAAATCAAATAACACAATAGACAGTGCTATTAAAGTAATAAGTTGATGCTGGAATTAAATAAAACTCGCTACATGATCCCTTAAAAAAATTAATAAATCTCCGAATACCTTAAGCTATTTCGAAAGCAACAGCATAAAAATCCACTCCTTTAAAATCAACGACAATAGGAACGAAAATTTTCGGACAGAAAAACTTTCGGATTTTTTTTTGTCCGAAAATTTTTCCATCCAATTTTGGCTTATCTAATTTTTTTAAAAAAGGACCAGTGCATAGAAATTATATATAGGGTAATCAGAAAATCAATAAAAACTGCAGTTTTTGAACTTATTATTTTCGTTATTTTCACATTTGGCTGAGGCTCTATCTATAAAGTTGGATCCTGAAGACCCTTTTTTAGATTGAATATATGTACACTGTGAATGCTTCTAGCCTTCTTTTTGTGTCATTTCCCGTAATCATTACTTTTGAAATTTGGGTAAAATTCGTTCAAAAGACTTACCCATACATTTTTTGACTTTATAAATCTTCTCCGAAATTTTTTCCGCTGAAATAAAAAATTGTGTCCGAAAGTTTTTCCGCCGAAACATTTTCCGACGAAAATTTTAGTTCTTAATGTATTTAATTTGTCTATTTTTAAATTATTATAAAGTGGACAAAATATGGTGTGGATTAATTTTAGGAGTTTTCTAAAAAAAATATTCGAAAATGCATGCAAAATTCAAAGTTACGGAGTAAATGGTGAACTACTTATCATAGACCATTTGCAGAAGCGTCAATTTAATTGAAAGCGGACGAGCGAATCCAAAAAAGCGACTATATATATTACGTTAGGCGATTACGAGTAATTTACCGACAAAATTAAGAGAAAGCAAATTTTAATGTCAATATCCTTATACGGAAAGCTAGTGAGTACGAGAACAGCTTTAGAAACTTCATGTTTAAAGCAACAGTTAACGTAATAAAAGGCAACCTAAAATTGAAGTACATATAAAACGTAGAAGTAAAGAGAAAAAAAACACTGTGTAAATAGAGTTATAAGGTTCCCCATTTTTAACTCAAACTTACAATGCTCTGGCGACATTTTTGAATTATAAAAAGTCAGGTATTAATAAAAAGAAGGCAACATTTACTAATCACTAGGACACTAATCTGTGGGTTACTACGCCTTTGAAGAATGTCAACACAGTGAAATTAATTTCAACTTGTGTGTCAATGCAATCAGTATAGCATGACTCACATTTAATGTTGAATTAATTTTAGTGTGTGGACATTTTTTAAAGGCGTAGTAACCCACAGATCAAAAACAAAATATTAGCAACCATTTGATAGTTTATGATGAACATATTTTTGTCATTTTAACCCACAAATCAAAATAATATGATACAGATGATTTTAAAATGCCTCTCTAATGACATGATAACTTCCGATGTAAATCATTGATCGCTGAAACGCACCTCATTTCAGCTGTAAGGTTACGCAAAAGTTATTCAAAATGTGAATTTTTAAACAAATAGCGATTAAATGACAAATACTCAGAGCAAGGTGTTATTTTATTAGCATTGACATTAGGGTTTTTTAGGCACTCTGATTGACTTAGGGTTCTTAACGACAGGACGATATGAACCAGTATTGCCGTCGTCAAGAAAAATGGTAGCTTAAAATTAACACAAGCACCAACAACAAATTTCGAGAAACGTTGATAATTATTTTATGTATAATCATTAAAATACATTAATCAGAAAAAACAAAATAATCAACAATAATGTCAAGTTTTGCTGTTGATATAACCAGATTTAGCGTCAATATTCTGTCCAAAGTTTCTTTGAAATAATAGTTAACCTATTTAGTTAGCTACACGTTGTCTATAACAATGATGAGATGTCAAATTTTATCAAAAATACTAATAAAGGACGACGCATTTATAACGCAATATTTTCTTCCTCAATTCCACTGTCAATCCTTTCAGCTTTTTAGATGCTCAGTCAACGTAAAAATCTTCAAAGTCCATTCCATCCAGTGCTAGGAAAAAAATAACTTCAATATTCCCTATAACTAAACCACGAAAGCTGCGCATTCTCGTGTTTAAAGATAATAATATATTGTTTACATTAGATAATTTTATAGGGCCTAGAAAACTATACCAGAAAGGAAAGTAGGTGAAACACGTACATGAGGACGCTAAACTAGACTCTTTTTTTTCAAGACGATTAACAGATGCAATAATAATTAGATTTTCGCTGTTTCAAAGATGACTTTATTACATAGTGAAATTCGTGGCAAAGCAAACTGCATTCATGGCTTATCACTAATAGCTAGATAAAATAAAGTGCTAACAAACATTAGTAATGATGGGAAGCAAGTGTAACACCTGCTGACCTGCTTCTTAACAGAACTTGATATGTTTTTACTATTACTATAACTTTATTTTTGCAGCTTTTAAGAAGTCGTGAAACTGTCTGATAAAATTTTGAAATAAGGTTTCCTAACTACTAAGAAAGCGTAGAAAAATATGGTTGTATTATAAGGCATTAGAAATTCAACAATATCTTAAATTGGATAAGAAATTGTTGACAAGCACAAATTTGGTTACAAACAACATGCATACCTTTTTATATGCGGTCATTTGTTCAACAGCAAATAAAACGTTACACGCTAGTCCGCTAGTAAAGACTTTCTTGGATATCTATGTGTAAAATTTTACACCAATAGGAACAACCTGTTTCGTTATAAATTCTTTTATAGGAATCAGGGAGTTAAAAAATTCAAAGATTTAACCCGTTCTGCACATATGGCACCAATCAGATGCCGCATGTGCTAGGCACAAACGAGCCCTGCAGTATTACCATGTGGGAGGAGGGAACTTTTAGGTACCCGACTTGAAATAGCATAGCAATAACTTTCCAATGGCATTGTCTCCATTGAAAAATTCAGAAGATTAATGTGAGAAATATTTTAGACTCAAAATATTTGTTTCAATTGACACATCGAGGCACGCTTCAATTTTTTAAGCTAACTACTTTTAACGTTATTTTTAATCGGCCTTGTCACTGACCCATCGGAATTATCAATTACGTGAAAATAGTACATGCTGAGAGGTAAAAAAAGGGAAATAACTTTTCGTCACATTATTGGACGTTCCAAATCCTTTTTTACTTTTTACACTCGCTACAGATCTATGATAGCGACGTTTATCGTAAAGCCATTTTTTCACGAAATTTTTTTAATGCTACATGGCTCAAAAAATGAAGAAATAAACATCCATTTTTTAAAAATAATTTATATGTCGGAATGATAAGGGTTATAACGGCGACTTTTATTTTTATATCAAATTTATTTTGAACATATTTTTGAAAAAAACCCCGAAAATTAAGGGCGTAAAATTGTTTGCCTTCAAATAGTCCACATACTGTCAACTTCAACTGACTATTTTTGAACCGCAAAAAGCAAGAACAACGACAACAACAACAACGACAACAATAACACCAACAACAATATGTCATGGAGTAAAATATTTTATGTAACCTGAAATAGTTTGTTGAAACACTCTTACCCACCTAAATGAGAAACAACATTCTCATTTACACAAATAGACTGTTTCCTTAATTTAAGACATTCCGATTTCACACAATTAAAAACTTCTCTTTTGATTTATCAAGACGTGGATTATCATCTTTTGTCGGTTAGTCATTATATTTCCTGTTTCAAAAAACTGGTATCAAAGCAACTTGATGACGTCACTTGTGTATTCCTTTTTTAACCAGGATATTATCGGTTGATATTTCCTATTCACACGATACGTGTTGTTCTACAAGATTATACCAATAGCCAATAACAGCAAGTGCCTTAAAAGAGGTTAAAAAAATAGCATTTTTTATTTTTAGGAAGCTGTGTCATTTCCTATTACTGTACTATGTTTTTACTAAATTTCATAATTCAAATATGCGAATTCAAAATTACTAACAATTTGTATGTTCCACTTCATCATAACAGCCAACGACATAATCAATAACAAACGCAATGAAGTAGACTAAAAGTACAAACACAACCACGTTGCATTCCCATTGTAGAAAAATACAAAACAAATTTTAAATAAATTTGATTGCGAATTCCTACTAAATATTCTAGCATTTAGCTCCTCTGAAACTGAGATAGTTACCTGCAGCCAAAACTACTCCATGATTAGTATTGAAGACGCCATAATGAGGAAATCTTGGAAGATTCTGTTTTAGTTATAGTGAGGACTTGAAACTTGCATTTTCGTTTCATTTCTGAACTGCCTCGTCACATCATAAATTAAATTTCTGAAACGTTTGGTACGCCTCCTGCAACTTTCTCGATCATATGGTAAGGAGGTAAATACCCTGACTGAATAGGATAAAAGTGCCTAGCCAGTTTCTAAAAAAAGAACAATCAGTAAATTAAATCAACGTGAAGTTCTTTCGACTCGTCTCAACATGTAGGATATTCTAAAAACAATAGTCGCTAACTCAGAATATAAAATCTAGTTGCAGAAAAGCATATCACCTACAGGTGTTACGACTGAGATATATAGATATACGTGCATATTGTACATCCCTAGCCTCACAAATATCGAGGAATACCCTGTTTATTATTTTTATAGGCCTAGATGCGAGTCCTAGTGTATTTAATGCTTATTTTGAGCTATGCGGACTAAAAATAAACAAAGAAAATGCAGAGACAACACATGGAAGTTTTGTTCTTTGAAGAGATAGTTGATGATGATTTGGGAGTGGTGTTTAGTGGATTTATCTATTCCTTGTTTGATTCGCTCAAGATATGAGACATTAGGAAACAATGAGTTCTCTTAGCTGCTTTGTAGGTTTTGAGGAAGTCTATTTGTATGACCACTATGTTGTGCAACATAAACAGACTCCATATTTCGTAGCATACTTTGTTTTTTTCAGAGAAATTGATCTATTTCATCGTACTATCAAAAACTTAAAACAATTAGTTTAAAACTTGGATTTTCTATGGATATTTTACAGCATTCGAATATAAAGAAGTTTGTTTACTTATTTTCATATTGTTAAATTTATATTCTTTCGTTTAAACAACATTTAGCAGCAAAAATTTAAAACAAATTAATTTATAAAAAATGTCTGCCACCTCAATGAAGATATCTATACTTGCAGCTTCCCCTATTTGCATTTAGTTTTAGTTCGTTTCGTTGTCTGGTTGCCATTTCGGTTTGTTGGCGCGTGAATTGCTTATATATTCTATATCTTTTTACACGAACCGCGGCCACATTGGCTATAATTTGTTTGGTGATGTTTTAGCATTCTCTTCCCTCGAAACTTATTTATCTAGAGAATCAAAAACTCAAAACTTTTCCTTCGACCCCAATCAAGGTGGAGCCTCACAGAGTCAGTTGGATAAAATTTTGAATCTCCTGTTTTATGAAACCTTGTGGTTGGGAGGTATGTTATAAGGAAAATGATCTGGAGGCAACCGATGACCTATTGTTCTATGTTTTTACGAGAGAATTAAACTGGCGTCAAGATCTCCGATCCTGCACAGTAGTTCAGAATGGCAAATTATTGAATACTGTGCGTGCTGTAAATTTAGAATTCTTACCTGGTTTTTGGGTTTATTTGTTGTAGTCTACGGCTTGATGGCGTTATAAAATTATGGTATATTCAGTTTCCCCACATCAAGGACAAGAGTACATCATTAAATCAAGGAAACCCGTCACAAATTCCAGTAGCTGTTTTACAGAAAGCAGGATTGTTTGTGGGATTTATTGTTACAATTTCGAACCTTATTACCAGAAATGAAATTCACAATTTTAAGAGCCAATCGGAAAAATGAAACAAATTATTATAAAAACCATACAATTGAGAAATATTTGAAATTTTAACCCTATTCATGCCGGGGAGAGGGGCAAAAATATTTACCTGGCTGAAGTTTTGTTATTTTGGAATAAAAAGACAAACAAGAATTAATTTTTGAAAAATTTAAATCAGGCGGTATATGCCACGCTCATTTTTTATAGCTCTACCTTATATTTCGCGAGTTTCTTGATATATTAGCCACTTATTAAAATTCTTTATTTAGGGTTCGTACACTATAAATAGATCAAACACATTACTCACTTTGCTACAAACACACATTTACGCCCGGGCGTTATTTTTTCCCCAAAGCTACGCCCATTTACGCCGTCTGCGCCCTGAGAAATTATCTGTCTTGATCAAAAGACAGAACCCTAACGCTACATCTCATTAAAAAGGCGAATGGAATAATGGATTAAGTATCAAAATAATTCTTAATTTGAATATTTAGGCAAATATCGCCAAAAATTTATGCCAAGCAATACCTCTTTGAAAATCAGAACAAACTGAACATCTGTCACTGAAACATATCTCATCATATTTTCACAATTGCTTTTATTTATAGTTTATCTATAGTTCATGTATTGTCTAATTTCTTCTTTTTTGTACAATTTAGGCACGGATAAAATATGTTATGTTTCCTAGTTAAATCTATCTAGCTAGTTAGCTTAGCTAGCTAGTAGCTAAATCTGGTTAGACCACGTTGTGATCTTATACAAATTCTATCACTGTACTGGCAACAAGGAACTTATTTTTCTGTCAAATTTCAAACTCTATTACAACGGCATTTACTTCTGCGTCAAAATCCCGTTATCTTGAAAAAACCCACCATCAATCAAAAAAAAATTATATTCGGAAGTTCTCTCTTATTTGTGCCGCCATTATTCAGTTCCACACAAAATAAAATTGTTTTCCAAATGTTAAACCTTTATGATGTCAAATTGAAGTCGAATTTACTAAAATTGCTGGAAAACTTCTTTATTTACGAATATTAGAAATATCGCCTAGCTAGATAATTACCAGTGGAATATAAAGTTTGATCGAAAGGAATGGGAATGAACAAGAATTAGTTTAATTTTGTGTGACAAATATATAATTTTTCATCCAAGCGCTTTATGTACTTTGTAAAACCGGCGATATCATTAAGCTGGATAATAAGAATCACCAGTGAAAAAGAAGCCAAAGTCACGGATTTACGACACATAAAGGTGACAGTTTCTAAATCTATCTCTTTATTGACGTTGGAAAAAATTCAAAGTGTTTTTCACCATTTATGCAGACAATAATCTCCAACCAACTGATATATCTTTTAAATGATCAGATATTAACTAAAAAAAAAATTGTTTCATTTCTTTAGCCAAAAGTTGCCGTCTGCTAGATTAGCCATATTCGGACCGGGCCAGTGGTTAAAATAGCCCCCCCCCCCCTCCTTCCCAATATTTTTGTAATAACTTCTGAAAATACCGTATTAAAGCTAGGATAGTCAAAACATTTTTGGCATCACACAGGAAAACATCAGACAATTTTCTTTTTTCTTTTAAATATCGTTACTAACTGTTCCAAAGTCATATCTTAGCCTTTTTATGCATCTATCATGTAATTTTACAACTGCTTCTCCTGTTTAAAGTTTATCTTCCATCGTTTTGCCTTTTTTGGGTTTGAAAATATAAGATGACGTCATCTTGGACTGATTGGCGCATCCAATATTATTATATATTCTAACAAACATTTAAGTTTTGTGGCAATACGATGTCTCCCTTGTCACTTTCGGCTTAATAGCACCCTTGTCGGCTATAGGGAGCGTATAAAGGGTTAAATTTTCTAAGTACTTTCAAAGATAAAGGAAGAATACTCTGACTTTCATAGCTTTTAGTCCAACGAAATAAAAACGATGAAAAGTATAAGCGTTTGGGTTAGGCGACAAAATTTCGTTGCTTACCATTTCTTACTTTGGATGAGTGGCCCAACTTATGATTTTGAAGATAACATCTAAGGTAATTTCGGCGGATATGACCACAAAGAAGAAGATAATCAAGGCACAAAAAATAAAAAATGGCGGCGTGTTAGCGGTGGATGAAACGCGGTTTATAAACAAAGGCACTTGTATATGGCACTTGTAATGTTTTTTAGGTTCGGTTATGATATTTAGAAAAAGATGACAGTTGAAGCTGCTAAGCTTCCTTGTTGGTATTAGTCTGCGTGGCTAATTAATGATAAATAAATTTGAATCATAATTTTAAAAAAATAGAAACTTAATAAGGTTGCGTCACTTTAACGGATACCATTACGGAAATCAAAGGTTACAGCAGACAGGTCTAAGTGATATATTAATGTTGGAATTATATAAAAGTTTTTTTTATCTCCTTATATCCCCCCAAAACAACAGTAGAGGTCCGAATACAAAGGCTTAGCTATGTCGAAAAAAATGACATCATAAACCACTCTTTTGAAAACAAATAGTCAATTTGTCTGTTTGGAAATTATTTGAAGCGGATAACTCTTTGCACAGATTTATATTTAGAAGTTGAATTTATTTTTACATGGATTCAACTTGGTTTTCAAACTTCAACGAACGAAAAAAATCGACCCTTACAGTTAATGGCAAACCACTTGTGGTGTCTATAACATGTGGTTTGCCATTGTCTTCCCGCGTGAAAGGTCGTTTGTTCAATTTCTGGCCACTGATGAAATTAATCCATACTTTGTGTTTCAACGTCAGAATAAAATTGATGTTTTAGGCGATTGCTTAGTTGGGCGCATGTTGGGATGTCACAGTTTCCGTCGTTAGATAAAAGCTGTATTTCCACCAGAATTCCCTTTTCAGAATCCTCATCAACAACAGTTCCAAAAGGTTAACAGTACCAGTAAATTTGTGAATATAAAGACATGACCTGTTAGAGCTGAATTACAAATTTTAGTTACAAAACGGCAATCAAAATTTCAAAGGGGCTCATCACAAGTAATTTATCAACATAAAACAGAAAATTTAATGTCAACATCTTTAAACGGTAACATCTTGAGAACGAGAGAAACTTTACGAAATGTAACCAGACTTTTCGAACAAAATACGTCCAATAGAATGCCATCTCGGATTCCATTCCCAGCAGCTATAGTTGTATCAAACCTTTACGTTTATTAAGCAACCTGGAAAGGTGTAGAAATGTGTTTATAGAATATGTTTGTACCACATTTTTTCGTTTTATATTTAGTATTTTTGATTAACAGGATACTTCATCATCAATTTGCGATGTAGTTGGTTCCATTGATGAAATGTTTGATGACTATAGATCATATAAACTGAATTTAAAAGTGAACATGTCAGGAAAACTGGACACTGGGTTTTTATTATTATTTTTAATTATTATTATTATTATTATCTCAATGTTTACAAACAGGTAATTACACTTCAGTATTTACAAATGCATAAAATGCATAAAATGCAATGCATAAAAATGCATAAAAACATATTTTACAAAATTAACAACACCAGCGTCAATCAAAAGGTGGAAAAATCAGTTACCAGTTACTTATTATTATTATCTATTTGCTTTTTTCTTACATTTTAAAATCTATTAGACAGAGTTTTGGCAAAAGATCTTTTATAAATTAAGGAATTGCCTAGGACTTAAAACTCCTTTCCATTTGCTAATGAACTTAAGCTTCGTGTAATGATTTTTTTTGTCAAAATAATCCTTAAACATCTGTTGCATGACAAATTAATTAATTTGTCAAACATTTTAATACAGGCGTATTTCCTACTACAATTTACTGTTAGAGAAAAAACCCTGAACCAAAAAACCATTGACGTATATGATTTAAATACTTTAAAGAAATTAATCAATGAAATAGTATAAAATATGATTAATTACTTTCAACTCATTTGACCTCAACATAAAACTTTTGTTAGTATGTATGACAAAATAACATTTTTACTGTTTTTAAATGTTCAATCACTGACCTGCATTTTATAGGGTCATATCTAATTGTAAAAATGTATACAGCCTACACAAATAGGAGGTGCGTATAAATGACATTTGAGATTCCTTCCTAATTAAAAGTATTTGTTGACAAAAGTGACTTTCTGTAGTAAGCGGATAATGATCTTATACATTCTAAGTTACTGTCGAATTTTCTATTTTTCTGATCAGCTTCATAAAAGTGATTTAGTATGTGATGTCAATTAATCTTACTAGGGAATTAACGACCTCTTAATAACGGATATCAAAATATATAATTTCCTAGATCTGGCTGCAACAAAGAGATAAAACGTGAGTAGCCAGCTAACTAACAGCATGCTGTTAGGGGCTAGCTAGAAACTAATTTTTTTTAACCAATTCTGGGTGTTATGATAACCATGAACAAAAACTTACCTGAATAACTACTCTCATTAACCAGAAACACTTTGACAAGCATTGCAGCACAAAAATTTATAATCCTTATATAGTGCCACTCTTTCTATCACCACTTTGGAAAAGAATATGTATAACTGGTATTGAGTTTAGCATTTCGAAAATTGCATCAATGTAGAGGTACACGATCATATTTTCTTCGGTCTTCGGAACACAAAGTCAGCTAAAATGGCAACCTTGCTATCTCATTGTTTTATAATAACATTACCAGTGGTGTGACTTGTTACCGCTCATTTTTACACTACATTGCCCAAAAAATTTTCCAATAAAGAATTTAAATAATTAACATTATATAAAAATAAAAATAAAAAACATCAAAATAATTAAAATGTCATAACAGTCCCTTTAAAGGTCAAACAACGATACTATTTTGCATAGTAACGTTGTATCTAGGAAGTCAGTAGCTAAGCGATTTAACGGCACATCACGATGACCCTGCTACCACGTTACTAATTTCCGATAACCACCCACATGCAAGCTATAGCTTACAGGATTTTGGTTTTTGGATCGCAATCGTGTTCGTCTGACGCTATACATTCATATTATTCCTTTCCTTCTAATATTATGGTCTCAATAACAAATTAATTATATATATGTTCTTACATTTTTTTTCATAGAACAGTAAGATTAGGCTAAAGAATGGCAGCCGTTGATACAAATGATGTTTCTGTATTCCACAAAAGGAGAGAAAAGGACGCAAAGATGGATGGTGTTGAACGACGGCGTCAGGCGAGATTTTTACATGTTTTGTATGCCAAACATGAGTGCCAATCCAAGACGAATTATATTCCGCAGAAAGTTCACAAATTTAAAAAAAAAATATTTCGATGAAGAATTAAATATAACAATTTTTTTTTATTAAATGATATTGAAAAAGTTGCTCTGACAGTATCATCAAAAAATAAAGAAAAAAAGTTCCAAGTTGCAACAAATCAAAATTTAATGAGTTGTTTTCTTGTATTTAAGCACGGAGAAAGCGCTTGTTGGATAATTGACTCCCACGAGAATAATTAAAAGAAAAAGGCGAAATGCATATGGTTTTTGATTGGCGTTGAACTTGATGCCATGTTTTTGTCTTTACTCCTCTGTAAAATCATAACCCATGTCACATGCTTGAGACAACCCTTCCAACATAAGATCATCCTGCCAAAACCGCTGCCACGTCAATAAACTTCAACTATGTCAAACATGAACACAATGGCAGTAATTTGTAAAGTTTTATTATGGAAAATAAATGTTAAGGTCCAAGTTGCATATTAAGTTAAAATGAGAGATAGGGAGAATTTTTAGAAAACATAACGAAGGTGGTGAGGATTGTCTGGATTACTTTCAGAAACATTTGATATCTCTCTCTTTATATATTCTGACCAATATACTTTTAACCCAGTAGCACATCAACTATGAGTTTGCAAAACATACAAAGTGACCAAGGTTAATTTTAATTGCTCCATCATCTTGCAATTATCCTACTCTATTTGTTTTTCGTTATTTTAATTAACAGGTCCGCGTTAGGAAAGAAGAAGGCTATAATCTTGCCTTACCTTTGCGTCAGTTATTTTTTTCTTTCGAAGTTTTTCACGCTAATAAGAAAGAACATCAACAAAGAAGAAAGATTAAAACAGGTACTTTTTACAGGATTTATCGATTTTGCCAAACTTAGATTTGTTCTTCCCGCCACTTTACTTTGGCACTGATTAGTAATAGAAGAGACATTTATTATATATATTTACACTAAACATGGTATAATCAGAATGGTCCAGAATGATTTAGCAACATACATTTTTTTACAAGAATTACATGTTTTTTTTATAAGCAATTGAAATTCCAAAACGAGGCTTAAGGATGCTTATGAAAAGTGCTTTTTCAGGTTCAAAATATGCTTAGGTTATGCTTAATGACAAAAATATTTATTGGAATACGCTTATGAACAACACATGATCAGGCTCAAAATATGCTTGTTTGAAAAAAAATATTGCATCTGAATTTTGAACATCAGTAATTACAAATTAAATCTCATACTGGTTAATTAATTCAGACATAAGAATGAAAAGAAAAACTGGTCACGAAACAAAAAACATAAAAACTTTACAATATTTTCTTAGGCTTCACATAATGCTTAGCATATGCTTAAAAAAGACCAAATTTTGGCCTACGTATGCTTATAAATGTCATTCTTACAAAAAAAAACATGTAGCCTGTAAAATTTGAAATTTGTCGACGCGTATTATATTCTATAAATCAAAACAAAAATATTTATCTGCTGACATGAAAAATCATAACATTAACATCGCATTGCGAAATGGATTTGAACTTTTAAAACACCTGCCAAGATGTCAAGTCATTAAACAGGAAAAAAAGATGACATTTCGCTGTAGCATTTTGGCGTGTCATGGTTCAAATCCTACTATCGATAACTTTAAGCACGTTCGATTCCCAGGGGGTGTCTTTTTAACTAACGAAGCGTAACAAAAAATCACGCAGGTACTAAAAAAAGATGCTTCAATCCTTTGTACAGGAAAAAGGAAAAGCTACCCACGAAGGTCAAAATATGTGAGTACATAAAGTCAAATTAAGACATGTCAGCTCACTTTTTCAACGAACGACTTCGTTATGGGCATGTTAACAGGTTCGTCAATCTAGCAGTAAATACACATCTTATCTAATGTGACTGTTTCATATTTGTTTTTGGTTTTATTGGCTAGTTTATTTCTTTAATAGGAATTAACAGTGGTTTGAGAGGCTATTCTTTTTTATCTATTTCGGTTTACTGTGCTGCAGGTAAGCAACTTAGCTACGTCCCTACAAAAAAAAAGGAAGAAGAGGGAAAGGAAAAGTAACAAAATGAAAAAAGAATAATGTATCAGTTTTTAATTCCCACTACCTGCATAACTAGCGTTGCCCGCTGCATGATGGTCAATGCACCAATTGGTATAATTTTCGCGTTGAATTTCCCTAATATTTACCAAGAAAGAACAAGGTGTAGTAAAGAGAATGATTTACGCTATTTTCTCATCTCATTTGAGAAGAAATAATTCTAAGCGCGATGATGAAGAACGTGGAAACGGGAATTATTTCAAGGACGAAAAATAGTTGTAGATTTCCTTTGTCCTTGTACACTTTTACAAAGCCATGGGAAAAAAAAGGCTTGTGGTGCAAGTAGGCAGTTTTTTCTTCAATAATTTGGTGATTTATTTTACGCTGTCTGTATTTAAAGGTATGTTTGTCTTCTACATTTTATAAATTTGGACGGAAATTATTGAACAATGAGAAGTCATGCAGAAAAAAAACCCTGATGTTTGATACACCTAACCTGCTATGTAGACGCTGGCGTTTTTATTTTTTAGCTTTTGCGTATAATTTCTCACTTAAAATTAGCGTGTGATTATATAACACACAAATATTTCATTTGGGTGTGATTAGAACAATCAGTCTTATTATATCGCGAATAAAATTCCGATTTGGAGAAACGTACTATTTAAGTTTCCGGGTAGGATTCTCGGGATGCTTTGAACCACAATCGGAAGCGTTTAAGCATTTTTGAGTGGTTATGATATTCGTTAAAAATACAACGCAAGATGTATTTTGATTGGATACTTTTTTTTTCAAAGGAAATCCATAAATCAAAATAGTTTTCTATAAAATGAATCTTCTTTCTCGTGTTTTTTTCGTGAGAGATTTTTGAAAATGAATTGGGGAAAAAGTATGGCATCTTTAATTTGTATAAGCTTCATACAATATGTGGTAACTTCAAACCGGCAAATGCTTGTTCACTGGAGTCAGTGCTGATGAACAATTTACCTCTCTGTTATATCGTGAAATTATAGTCTATATTAAACCTATTTTTATATATGTATATATTTATATGTTTTAGAACCCCTATGTTTGCTTTAGAGTAATTAGACCTTCTCATAGAGCCAGCAAGTCATAAAAAAACAATGGATAAAAATAAGACCTTTCTTCTCTGCCCAATTTCTCATGAATAGAAAGTAAGTTGTAATTTTGTGAATGAGTCAAGCGGTTAGCGTTTTACTCTAGTTTTAATCAACCCAAGATGTTTTGTTACAAACTTCCAAACTTTTGCTTAAACTTATTTTTAATAAGGCTATTTTTGAATACATAGTGAATGCAAGCAAGATACATATGGTTTGCCAGTAATGTTACATGATATACAGGTCTCTCAGTAGGTCCAATAAAAACGTAAATTTTCTTACATTTAGCCTTTTATAGCATACATGGAGAAATGGATAGCAATGGTGAATCATGATAAATTTAACCCTATTTTTTTATCTATTAAACAAGACCTTCCAAGTTTCTGTTATGTAGATAGCAACCAAAGAAGTTTGTCAACTAGTCTTATATGTTGTTTGGGGTTAGTTTGAAGCTTATTCTAGCATTACTTCAATAATAACATGGCCTGAAATTTTATTATCAACTCTCTAAAAAAACACCCAGATTTCTGATAAAAAAGAAAGTTGGAGAATACGAATCCTTCCATCCGCCCTTACAATTTTCTACTGTGACATGTAAAATTTCTTAATTCTCGAACACATTATACTAAACCACAAATTTGTGGGCCAGACAAAGGTTACAGCTAGTAAAGATGGCAAGAAATAGATGAAATTTGAGTTAGATTAGTGTAGCCAATATTCAGTGCTGTCAGGTTAGTATAACCAATCACAAAAATTGCACAGCGTTTCTTTGACACCATATGTGCTGATACAAAGCAAAGATGCCAAACATGGGGATTTTTGTGTGTCAAGAGATGTAAATTTAGCTAGATGGCATAAACTTTAGGGTTAATCCAGCCTGGAGACTTGATATTCTTTGAAATAAGTTTATTTAAGATTAAACCAGACCAAATGAACTTGTTCTAAGAAAATTAATAACCAAATTTTCCATAAATAATTCCAAGAGACTTTCAGTGGAAACTTAGTGAAATGTTCTACTGCTAAACGCCCTTTTGTTTACAAAATGTTTATCACTTGCCTCGTTTTCAAGTTTTCCGAAAAGAACGGTCTCGTTCTTACGCACAGCAAATACGATACTACACGTATTGAAATCATTTTTTATTAATATGAAGGATAATCACTGATTTTTAATATAATAAATGCTATGCTAATAAAAGTGCTTGGGAATTTTAGTCTGAACGCAGAGAAATATAACAATCTATGAAGAGAAATAAATTTATTGCAATTAATTATCATAATTATTCGTCTTTGTTTTAGCATTAACCATTATCATCTTGGCAGTTAATCACGCGCACTCAAGATGGAAATGCACAACAAATAAAAACGTAATCAAAATAATGAAGGACATAGAACATCATATGAAAAAAGTAAATTTTCAACTTTTGAGAAGTGAAATTGTAAGTAACACATCTTCATTTTAATTCATTAAATAAAAACTTGAAGGTGGTTAGCTACTGGCTACATTTAGCTTAAAACTTCATATTATATTCCTTGCTACTTTAGAAGCTTTTAACTGAAGATTATGAACACTGCATTGATAAGAAGTCACATTTGGTCAACCCATACAAGCCTTATATGATGTCGTTAACAGTAAGTCAGTGGAATATAATCTATTTTTTAAAGCTGTACCGAGGTCAAATATAAACTGTCCTTAAAAGGTCAATTACGTAATAGGGATTAACAACAAAGGCTTGATGTGCGTAATTTGTAGGATTGTGTTGAACAGCCTTATTAACCGATACGTTTAAAACAATCTTCTAATAGTATTCTTCTGGACGGCTTCTAGAAGTGTAGAAATGTTCATCATCATAGGCTATCAAAACTGTTTCATTTAGAACAATAAATAAACTTTAAATCAGTATCTAAATTGATCAAAAATGAACACAAAATGCAATAGGTTTTAGAAACTTTTAAAACACTTCCTTAATTCATATGAGTTAAAATAATATTGTATATTTTTTTTTAAGCTTTTTTTTTAAATATTTTTAAATATTTTATTCCAGGTATTTAATAAGAGATTTAGGACATTAACAATTTACATAACTATCCACTAACTAACACGAAACTTAAAAATACCAGCTGCATGAAATAAGGCGTAACCCAATGTGATTAGGACGTCATACGGAAAGAGCTTCAGCAAAAAACAAATATGTTAGCAAAGAATAATATGTTAGCAATCGTGCTAGGTTTTGACACCCTACCCTGTACTACCCAAGGTGAGAAGGACTCTCCCACTGACCTTTAAGTACTGAATGCCTGAGAAAAACATACGGAACAGGGTTAAAGATACTTTGGTCTGTTATTTAGTTGCTATTTCTCGATCAAGATGTAGTTTTCCTGAATCATTTAAGTAATATCATCTGTTTTGGTATAATACTCTATACAACCCGCGTTGGTAAATATTTTTAACCAGTATACGCTGACTATATCCATTACAACTGTTAATGATATTGGTAGAAATTATCTCCTAAGAGCATGAATGGAAAATTATATTTTACAACGTCCCGTCATTCGAATTTCGAATATGAGCACGAGTTGTTGAATAGATTTTTGAAAGTTATTGAATCAGTTTCTGCTGAAAAGAATTACATTAATCAACTTACCAGTGCTGCTTTTTGTGATGGATAATCCCGTTTCTAATAAAAATACCTTACAAAAAACAGATATTCTACATAAATAGAATCGTTTCGTAATGAAGCATTGTTTTGGCATACCAAATATATTTATTCCATGATGAATTTCCTAACAAGATCAACTTTGACCTTTTTATCTCACTAATTCACACCCTTTCATCATAAAAAGGTTTTGATAATACAAAGGTCAGAAATGATGCTATTTTAAAGTGTATATAAGTGGCTGGTTTATACTTTCTCTGACGTAAACACGCTTATGGATTAGTCATTTTCGTGTATACAATGCACGTGTATACAATTTGTTTTGTATAATGGTGACTTTGTATTGCATGTCGGTTCATATAGCACTATTAGCCAATTCAGACATATTGCAGGAATTTGATAGCTAAGCAATCAAGTATTCTATGTTTCCTAGTTCCTAGCCAAAATAAACAACAACTAATTGTCCAACTATTTTATCTGGGTCGATCGCATTGGTTACGGCCAAGTTCAAAATTGGAACAAGATTGCATATTTTGATGTTTTTACCACAAGAAATTGTATAGGATATTTCTTTGAGATTCGCGTATTTTCAACTTGTCAACGTTCTCAGCAGACTTGAACTTTTGAATCTTAGGTTACTTGGTTAGGTGCAAAAACCAAAAAATATTAATTGCTGTTAAAGTCGGAATATTCTTTTTCTGAAATTTAACGTCTCCATGTGCCCTGGCGTAAACATTCTCGGTTATATTTAGAAAATGGCTTAAAAGTTGCCAAAATTGCAATTTTACTCGTAAAAGTCACTTTCAAATCAAGGTTTCCAGATCCATTACCGAGGATTACCGTTCAACACCTGAAATATAAAATAGATTTCGCAGGAGTCTCGTTAATAACAGTACCAATAGAAACTGCAGAGGCTATTCTGGGTAAAAATCGCGTTAAATAAATAATTAAATAAAAAATAAATAAATATAAATATAAATTAAGTTGTTATAATTAATGCTTTTTTAAACTTGCGTTAAATAATAAACCGGAAAAATTCACATAATCCAATAATTTATTCCATATAAATCAAGAGCATTGAAAAACAGTCCAAATTTTATTCAGTGATTTGTTTACATGGTCGATTAATGAAGCAATAAAGTGTTTTCTCAACAGCTGATTTACGATTGATTTAGAAACCGCATCATATACATCATCGATTGAATTTAATGAACGAGCTAATTTTGCAATTTAACCAAAGCATGAAAACATCGAATCATAAAATTTCCTCCCAGTTCAGCAAAATTCAAAAATTCATAAAGGTAAGACGCTTACAATATCAACTTTAATAATAAGTAAGATCTTTATTACAGGTGTCAAAAATTAATGCTATAAATCCTCAATGAAACACGGCAGCGTTCGTTTTAAGCACAACATTTTTGGTGCTATGCTTATTTAAGAGTAATGCTTTTTTAAAAAAACTATTTTTTGGAGTGTTTTGTCTACACTTGTATTTATTATATCTCTATATTAATAATATCCGTGTTATCTGTGTGTGCTGGGGCGCGCAAAAAAATTAGGTATCTGAAATAGAGTGGAATTAAACTATGGCCGACGCTGTGGATTTTTGCATGGAGCACGACTAGTTTTTAAAAAACCTCAATTTAATCATCATAAGGGCTTTCACAGTTTACTTACTCTCCACGATTAAATGCCATATGAGTTTAGCAACAGGTTTAAGTTAAGACCACATTTTTTTATTAGGCAAAGTTTTTGTTTGTGGACGGTTTTGGGCGTCGTTGGGCGGTGCTTATTTCAAGTTAAATTTATAAATACACTGCTTATTTCTGTTTTGAAACTTATCTGAAATCTGTAACTGTCGTAAAACGAAAAGATTAAACATTTACAGCACAGGATTTTGCTATTTTTACCAATCTTTGCACATATATTTGATTCAAAGAACATAAAAATCATTTACACAGATAATGAAATCAAAAATTAAGGCTGCATTTGCTTTTCATCCATAAAGGTCAAAAAGTCATCATAAAGAGAGCGCCCAGATTATTAAGGATTGCTTTGTTTAATCGCACTTTATGGATATTTTTAGAGACATTTACGTAAAGGTTGTCACAAAGGAAACTTTACCATTCCTACACGTGACGTTCTGACTAAAATATGCAAACATAGAAAAGATGCCGAGTTGATAAAGATGTTGGTGGGTGTTCATCATTTACACGATTTCTTCAATCACACTTTAAAAGATATTTCATCGAAATTATGTGAAATTAAGAAAGGAAGCAGTCTTATTGTTCAGTTGAAGAGAAACATGAACGAAGTCCTAGATATTCTGGTGAGAAATGTTTTTAGCTGAGGTTCAACTTTAGTTTCTTATTTTAGCCTCAACTGTTGCTTAGTTATTGCATGTTGGCTATCTTCTTGAGAAGACAAAATTCCCGTGTTTTCTTGCTCAGTTAAAATGGTGCCCTGGTCGAATCTACATTCAGCTTAAATTTCCTTTGTTATTGTACGAAACTTAACGGTTTTTATGATAAGGAAAATCTTATTGAAAGGCTGAAATACTCTTGTTTTATCTGTTCTTCTTGCCGTTTGTCCTTTTTTAATAACTTAAGTTGACTGTTGCTTGCAAGTTGTTTCATTTTTTGAAGAAATCGAGTCTCATGTTGCTTATAAACCGTGTATGCAAGATAAATCTGATTTCAGATTGACTTTAACAATATTTACTCAAATTCACGATATATGCATGTAAGAGAATCTAACAGAATGTTCGGATATTAAGTGGTCCTTAGAATCTTTGAGCAGCATTTGTAATGGAGAAAAATTTGAAGTGACTGCGATGTTTACATTTCATAGCGACTCAAAAGCACACCAAGTCAATGAAACTGCTGCAAAGAATTCTTGTTTTCTTTTGTCTGACGAAAAGTTCAATTGTTGATTCGATTAGAAAAGCCAGAAAAATTAGGAAAGTCATGGATAATGATGGAAAAAATATATTGCTAATGTTATTTGGAAATATAGCAATATCCATTACATAGAGTTTCATCAGAAGAACATGCTACATTACCAATTTTAAGGTGAATGCGGTGACTGCTTCACGATTAACCTAAAAACTATTTTATATATAATATTCATTCATTCATCTCTAGAACACACAGTTACCACCATCGTCTGTTTCAAAGGGATGTCTGAATGTCGTTCCAAAGCGATACCACGACTTTAAAAGAAAAGTGCTACAACCAATGACAGTATGTAAAGTTCCATATTTTTAACTTTTGTGTTTTTGACACGGTTTTTAGCTTTGATCCAACACTGCTTGAAAGGTGACCTTTCCATAGTAGTGGTTCAGAAAGGACTTTAAAATAAAAATATAAAATATAATAAATAAAATAATAATTTTATATATACTATTTTATTTATATTTTAAATACTATTAATCAAAAGAATGCAGATTTTCGTAATTGATCCTAAAGCCATTATGACTTTACTCTCCGACTTGAACAATTTTTTAAAATTTCTTGTGTATAAAGCGTTGTTTAGTATTCATTTTAGCATGCTTAGCAGGCAACAACCGTGCAGAGAAATGCGATAAAAGTGTGTTTCTAATCATGAATTGAATGTACAGATGGCGCTCGTTATCTCGATCTTTCCGTATCTCGACCAATTTTTAAAGGTCCCTTCGGCATTTCAACCTCCCGTAGACTAAAACACGTCCAATATCTCGACTACCCGTTATCTCGAACTTTCCTTATCTCGACCTATTTTTACGACCCCGTGAATACATTTTATCACGTTATCTCGATCTTTTCTGTAATTTTTCGAATTTCATCACACAAAAAAATTCGATCAGGAAAACATTCGAACGTTCGAATTTCTCATCTCAAAATCAAGATTTCGCATGTTTACAAATATCTGCTAAAAAGCAAAGTAGCATTTTGAATTTTTTTTAAATTATTAAATACATATAGCATGAGAATAGTAATAATTGATTCTTCTGATTAATAGTCCATCCCTGACCAGGTTTAAAAATTTAAATAATTTTTCTAATGTGTGCATGGTATTGCCAAACTTTCCTTATCTCGACTTTTTTCACGATCGACGCTCCTTATCTCGACTATCCACTATCTCGAACTTTCGTTATCTCGACCTTTTTCACCACTCCCGTGGAAGGTCGAGATAACGAGCGTCGACTGTATTTAATTAAAAACAAGAAAATGCTGTGCATATTAACAATCGCGAAGAAGAAATGATGAAATGATGTTTTTGCAAAAGCAAACTTATATTATATTATCATGAATAATTATGGAAGGTTAAAATAAGAGATCAATTTGCACATCTGTTCCCGCACTTTGTGAATATAGTGCGTATAAATGGAATTTTTTCGAAACCAAACCATCGCGCTATCGCGATTAGATAATTTTAAAGCCTTTAAATATATGAAAAGTATAAAATATAGATAATATGACTTTAAGTATAATATCAAAAACAAAAATCTAATTACATAAAAAACGTCTTTTAACCATCGTGCTTAATTGTGGTTAACGTTTAAGTAGCTCCTCGTACAGCTAATTGTTGTTTCAAGTTATTCTCCTTGTATACGCATCCTCACAAAAATGTAATTGATTCCCTATTTTCGCTCTAGGATCACAGAATGTTCGCTAATCGATTTCAAATATACCTCAACATATCAGAAAAATACCTCTCCCAATTAAATAAAGATAATAGAAGAGACAGAAGAATCGTGTTGTTAAAGGCAAATAACTTCAAATTAAGAGCTATGTTAAAGGTAATTGTGTATTCATTTTAACATAATTCACTAACATTTCAGAACTAGCAAAACTGTAGCGTGGTTGAGAACGCCCAACAATAAGAAGCACAAACATATTAACACTAAGAAGACAAAAAATGATGTTGATCAGCGCCAAATTTCTGTTTCAATCTGAGCAGCAGAAAAGTCGACATTTCAGTTTGAAGCGATATTATCACTTTATTATTTCCTATTCTGTTATTTTTTTAATCTTAGACTTATCTTAGACAGAGCTGCCAAATAGACACAACGACGTTTAAAATGGCTGAAGTGTCATATGTTATTGACGAGAGCAATTTGCACGACGTTGTACCGCAAAGTTGTGAAATCAAAGAAGAGGATAAAGGAGCCGAGCTTCGTATATGGCTCAATTTGAACTTTTTAAAGAACATAATTCATTCAACAATGAGAGAGTTTGATACTGTGCATCATAAAGACTGAAGACAGAGCAAAATTATTTTTAGCAACAAATAAATTATACAGTGTATTTTTAGTTTATTTATTTAACTTATATTTTATACCTTATTTTATTAGAACTAATCGGTGGCCAGTGGATAAATCTACGGGTTCATCCGTCCTTTCTTTACCGCATTTCGTGCGTCTTACTACAAACAAGAAATTAACTTTCTGACGTCAATTCTTAGGAAACACGAAATAAAGATGCTTCAGTCAAAAACAGTAATGCTAGCCAAATATTGTGTATTTTTCAGACCAGATGTTAGAAATATAAGATCTAATGTATTTCTGAGTGACGTAAATATATTAATAACAATGTCTTTTTAGTCGACAAAAGTCACTTTGTCCGTTAACTATCACATTCGTTTCAATTGGACACAATTCATTATTATTTCCGTTGCTCTTTATTTGTCCGTCATTTCCGAGTAAAAGTCTATTCATTCGTGCTAATCGCCATAAGTGTTGGGGCGTTTTCTCGTCTTAAACAATAACAACATGATCGAGTTTTATTTTACTCCCACAAATACTTTTACCTTTTTCTTTGATTTTTGTAACGAGTGACATATTGTCGTCGCTACCAATTCCACAAATTATGTAAATGTTTTCAAGAACCGTTGACGTTGTGTTAAGTCAACAATCAGCAAATGTTGATTTCTGCTCCTTTTCATGATTTCATTTGCTATTGTTAGCCGCTTTCCAAATATTAAATGGGATTACGATGTTTTCAATGCTGTCTTTATATAACACATAACGGCATGGAGCATCCTTAATGTTAAGAAACTTTATCTAAACTGCAGCTCATTTTACTTGAAAATTCTGACTTATTGACCCACCACGTTTTTTTAATATGTAAATTGGATCTTTGTAAAAAATGTGTCTTGTTTTGGTGGTAAGCTAGCTGCAAAAAGTTCTTGTATTTATATCTGGATAAAAGATATACCATTAGTTTAGCAAAAAGTCCAACAAGATTGATCAAAATAAAAATAGCTTTGTTTGATTAGGATCATTTTATCTTGCTAACATTTTGAGACAAGAAAATTCAAATCAAGTTTTTGACAGCATATATATGTTACGTAGATTGTCATAAATTTTGGAAATAGGCATATTAACCGGTTATTATGCATAGTAACAATAGCCCTAACCTAATCCTCATACATAATACCCGAGTAATTTGCAAAAGTTCCAATTGATTATATTCTTGGCAACATATGTATACATAACTCTTTTCTCTTTTTCTTTGCGATTGAGGGTGCAAATAGTATGGTTAATTTTTAAAAATCATTAAAATTAAGGGAAGTCAATTTGTTATTTATTTAAAATATGTATTTGAAATGATTTTAGTCAAAAAACGTGTTATTTTCCAATGTCATGTAACAAGATTATTATGGCGACGGCATAAAAACATTCAGTCTTATAACTACCTATAAAAAAACATTACTATGCCTCTTCTGTTGAGGAAGTTCTTACAATCCCCTAGGTTTTAGTCTTTTAATCAACAATCTTTTTTTAATCAATAGCCATATCAACATCGTCCAAGTAAAGGGTGTTTGGAGAAGTTTTGTATTGTTGTTGTTTTAAGAATTTTTACACTCATTGCCTTAAAATAAACCAGAAGTTAAGCTTGGGAGCATGTTTGTGTAAGATTTTCATGCTTAACAGCGACAGCTTAGTTAGCTAGCTACAAGGTTTTTGTTTTTAAACCCATAGCCCTTTTTTCTAATGCTAGCTAAGTATTGGTTTACCAGTTGTATGTTATAGCTAACTGTTATTATAATTATTTATGACTATAGTATTAGGTTTATTAGCGAGTGTTTGTCTGGAGTTTATGAAAAATGTAGCTAGTCACAAAATCTAAAGCGTTAACAAATGTTTTAGGGACAAGTTAAGGACATTTGCTATACCCGGTATATGGCATGCGGGAGGAAGATATTTTTTGAAAATTCGGTAAACTTGTAAGTAATTTATATTTAAGTGATTAGCCTCACTAATTTCGAGGGACATACCTTGTCAGTTGTCACAAGGAAGTAACAGAAAGGCGGGTTAGGGTCATTATATTTTCCTAATTGAAAAACAATTTATACTAAGCACTTAAGTCACCAAAACGTCTTAAAATCCGCTAGCGGTATTTATGAAGAAACGCGTCCGGCTAAAACTAGGAGCCAGTCCTATACCTAGCCAAACATAAATTGTTTGGCTAGGTGCTCAATGATGACATTCGTGTAATCCGGATGATAATATTTAATACGGGTCCGCCATGGCAGAAAAAAGATGCTTTTAAACTTTCAACTATTGTGAAATGATGCCTGTGTAGTCTAAAACTGAGAATTTTCAAACTTTAGGATATGTAGAATATTTCTTTGAATAAATTTTCAAATATATTTTATTATTTTCCTGTGAATTTTCAATTTCTGTTGTGTGTACCTTTCCAACTTTTGGTCAAGAATGTTTCTCGGGGAAGAAAGACACAAAGACGCCGCCATTTTGTTTTTGCCTGGCTCAGTTTTGTATGAATTTTTTCACATTTACATAGTCTTCCTTTGGGAATATTACTTCAAGAGGTTTTTCGAGGATTATTGGGACCGGTGTGGTTTTTCTATTTGTTTTACCTACTAGTAGGGAAAGTTGTTCAACTAGATGTAGTGAGCTACATCTAAAAGCTTAGAGCTAGCTACCTGAGTGTTGGAGCCAGTTGCAACAGCCTTGACAAAGTTTAAAAGTTGTTTTGTGTTGTTTATCTATATAATAATACGCCAGTTCCGTGTCTCTGTGACAGGCAAAGTGGATGTGTTGTTTTTTCTAAAGAAACAGCCGCGGTAACATTTGCTAAACTCTTATTTTTATTCTGTCTTTTGTGGGCTTTTTCAAATTGATTTAAAAATTTTGTTTTAAAAAAGTCACGGTTAATTTATTTTATTGTTCTCATAAAAACCTTTGTGTAATGATGTAAACTTTATTACACAAAAGTCACGGGTAATTAATTTTTATTATTCCCTTAAGCACGTGTCTATTGTCTACCGTTATATGAAAAACATACCGGTTTTATTTATTCCCGCTTGAATGGAATTAACAACAAAACGTTTTGACGAAAAGAACAATGAATTTCGCTGTTTGGCTAAAACAAATCATGTGATAATATAAAGTGATTTCATTAGTTAGGAACTTTATTGCATGCGAATTTAAATTTACCGTAACGGGAGCTTTGTTATAAATTGTTATACGAGGAAAGTCACAGGCAATTAACGTTGTTATTATAGTTGTCAATTTCGTTCAAAAGTTTTAATTGTTAGCGTCTTTAAAATGAAACTGACAACAAATGATTTTGTGATAAGAAACATAGAATAAATTTTAAATGTTTTTGAGTGGATATCTCCACGGGATTTCGTTTAAAACGTTTCTTTTTCAGCCTTCAATAAAATTATCAACAAACCTTTTTGTGATAAGAAGCACAATAAATTTAAGGGGATTATTCCACGGGTTTAAATAACTAGTCTATATAATAATACGCCAGTTCTGTGTGTCTGTAACAGGCAAAGTTGATATGCTTATTTTTCTTTGATGTCGCCGAAAAAATCTTTGTTGTTGCCGAAAAAAATATGTCTATTTTGTTAGCGGGTTTACTTTGTTTACGTCACGTGATGAAAACGACTCAATTTGATTTGCTGAAATAAATTTAACGGCTAACTTTCCAAAAATGGTGTCCTTCGACACCGAAAAAAACACAAAAGAAAAGTCCCTTCGTCTTGAAAAAGGTGCAAAAAGTGATTCATAGAAAGAAAACTCTAAGTAAAGAAGTAGAAGTAGAAAAATAAAGTTGAAAGCCACAAGAAGTTACTTCGGAAGTGAAGAGTGGAGCTAGGAAGTAGTAAAGTAAAGTTAGAAGTAAAAAATGAATGCTAGAGTTTCAAGTGAATTGGAATTGAGAAAAAGTAAGAACTTTTATATTTTAGACGTTCCGTTTTTATATGTAGCACACTTAGAATTGTCAAAAAGAATCGCATTCTCAAAAAAAATCCATTGGAGCTTCAAATTCTTTAAGTTTTATATTTTACCGCGTTTTTTATAAAAAAGCTAGCATTTGTTTACATTATTGTTTGCATAATTAATGTCCTAAAATTCAAAATGCTGCATAAAGCTGTTAGCTGGCTACCAAACAAATGTGCCAGCGAAATGGAAAGTTTTGGTTTGTTGAACTAACTGCAAATGTCATAATTTTTACATTGCTATTGTTTTCCTTTATATGTGTTGTACTAAGCATAAATAGCTAGCTATAGACGTAGCTAAGTCTCCCCAGCTTAAGTATATTTAACTGGGTGTCTTAGGTATATACTGTTTTGTTAGCTAGCTAGCTAAGGTTAGCTTCAAGGCTCCATCCCATAGCTAGCTCTAATCTATGAGTTTTGTTGTTATTCCTCTTTTTTTAGGTATTTATAGCTACCTTAGTAGTCAAACTTCTCTTCTTTTTTGAACACGAATTATATATGATGTAACAAGCTAGCTACAAAATCTTTCTTGAACTTTTAGGATACTTTGACACATTTTTATGCCCATAGAGAATAATTTTTTCACATTTCCTGTAAACTTTACAAGGGGACCACAATATGACAAGTGGAACGAATTTTATAGAATTTAAAGTGTGTGTGTTAAGTTATTTTTTATTGTTTTGTTTCCTGTTGTAAAGCTGATGTCTTTATCGGTAAAAATAACAGCCATAGTTTACTAATTAAGAAAAAAATAAAACGAGTTTGAAAGTTAAAAAGTATTTATTTCTTAAGCTTTTCGTACACTAAGTACATCTTCAGACTATATAAACAACTTTGTCTTTATATTTCGTATTATAAATTATTGTTTGGGAGAACTAACTGTATGTGATGTAATTTTTGCTGGAAGAAAATTCCATGGTTTCACGTTTTTGTTTTTCTTGAGAATTTTACAAAATTTTGTAGGGATAAATGTTTGCTGATGATAAAAAAATTACTTAATGTTCTGACTAAAACTGTTTTTGTTTTTTATATTTTGTAATCTAAACGCGAGGACTGTGTGCACTGCAATGACTGATTTTTTTAAATTTTGATGTGTTTCATAACCTTTTTGTGGAAGATTAATGGGTAATGGCAATATACGACATGATGAATGAACTTATTTTTGTTGATTTAGATGTGTTTCTCAAAAACCAATCTGTTTTACATTGTATGTAAACCTTTGTTTATGAACCGTACATATATACAATGTTTGTTGATTCAAGTTTATTCTTTGCTTATTGATTTTTTGACATTTAGGTTTAAAATTGTTGGTAAAGGGCAGTATGGATCATCATACTAAGAAAGAAAATTTTTGTGTTCTTAACTGGTTGATTTTTACATTTTGTGTAACTTTGCGGGAGAGGATGGTATGCAACCGAAGTGACTGATTTTTCTAGATTTAAATTTGATGTTTTCCAAACTATGGCTTTTTCATATTTTTGTATAAGCTTTTAAGGGAAAGACAATATTTAAAATGTGTAAAGAACTTATTTTTGTTGATTTGTACTAACTCTTGCAGGCCTCCTTTTTGATATTTCAGACTAAAATACTGAGGGTTTTCAACATAATCACTTATAAGATGTACATATTTGAGATGCGTTATTTCTAACATTGTTATTATCCGTGTTCTTACTGTCGGTTTGGTAGGTGTTGTGAGTGTTGATGTTGTGAGTGTCGTTGTTGTAACTTTTTATCAACTAGATTTTGCACCTTGCATGCTGTTCTTTTTTATTTTGTGTAACATTTGTGTGGAGGATTTAATGCGATTTGACATTTGATATTTGGTGTAAGATTTTGAGAACATTTTTTTTTTGTATATGCACTGCTGACGTCAGCAAAACATCTAAAGCAACCTATTTTTTCATTGGGCTTTTGCCTAAGTGGATTTTTCCACGGGCCTTATCGACTAGTAACTAATAATTTGTATATATTATATGTATACAATCAATTTATACTTGTACTAAAAGCTAGTCTGTAAAATGCAGCTGTGTCTTTGAAATACACATTTCCATTACATGACATAACTGAAACATTTAAATTGTTTCTAAAGTTTCATTTCCATGTTATAAGTTCTCACATATCATTTTTTGTATCAATATGTGCTGCTCTGTTAAATCCTGCTTAGTCTGCAAAATACACATTTTAATCATGTGACATGCCTGAAACGTGTAAAATATATTTCTATTGTCATAGTTAATAGAAGCTAATGCATTTTCATAATTCCCATAGTTCCCATAATTCGGTCTGGAAAATACACGTTTTGGTCATGTGACATGTCCCATTTTATCATAAATTACTTACAATACCTACCAATTTTTAGAACTCAGATTTTTTACGAAATTATTTTTATGTGCATATTTCTAAGCAAAACTACTTTTCCTAATTTTCAGAATGCATTCATTTTGGTGCCAAAACTGATGCCTTTTTTCTTCATAACTACCAACAACAGTTTTCAGGATTTAGGCCTTTTTCCTCATTTCAAAGTGTAATAACTTTAGATTGGCTCGGATCCCTCATTTTTTTCTATTTTTTCATACTGTTTCAAATAGTATTAAATTCGAATGATCATGTCGAAGTCAAAAAATGACATAAACGGCTTATTGATACTAATTTTTTTATTCTGATTTACCTAGAACTACATATATAGTGTATGTGAATGTCAACTTCAGGAGTCTTATTTTATGTCTCCTACGTAAAAGCTCTTGAAAAACGGACGAAATTGAGAAAAAAAAATGTCAAATTCTTTTCACGCGATATTTGCAAAAAATTAGAACTTGCCAACATCACGAAAATTAAATTTTATTTTTAAAAAAATTTCTCGCGAAAATTAACTCCCTTGAGGTATATGAGGCTTACATCACACATGCTGAAATATATTGTTAAAAGTTTATTTGATTTTATAATATGTACAGGTTTTCGTGGCTTCACTTAAAGAATATATTCTGTGCTAATGATAAACAAGTTATCGCACATACCTCGTTAAATATATTTAAGGCTAGTAAAATAATTTCGTGAAATATATGTTAGGCTAGTAAAATAATTTTCTACAAAATTTGAAGAACTCTAAAATTATATGCCATATTTCACTCGGCACCGATAACTAGTACTTCTTATAATGCAAAGGTACATTTTTCTTTTATCAAAAATATCGTGGCCTCAACGACTTAATAAATTATGACTAATTAATTAGTTAGAATGTCACTGAAAGTATTTCCTAGCAAATATTGACAAAGTATATTCAGAGTAATAGACCTTCGAGAATTTGAACACAAAACGCCGACGACAGTGTATAAATTATTATTAGTCATCATTTTGGGAATGACTTTTTATTTTCATGAGACAAACCAAATTCATACCAAAGTTTATGAGTTACACTCCAACTCAAGGGAATTTATGTGGAGAGGATAATATCGCCTCACTCCACGGGACTACACTCACCCATCGACCCACCCACCCTATACCCCGGTATGAATACAAACAAGAAACCTTGACGGTTTGAAACACTCGTCGTTTCTGTATATGTGCATGTTCATGAGTATTCTATTACTTATATTTTGATAGATGGGATTGCTTAAGCCATAACCGCTTCCATCGATACCGGTTACCGTCTGTGTTGCTTCTACTATTCTAGCCAGTCGCGAAGTTCCAGAAGGGAAGTACGAAAGTTGCTTCAACAAACAACATGACAATGCCTGTTGCATGACGAACCAATTAGATTACAGTTGAAACTTTTTTCATAGCAATATTAATTTGGCTGTTCAGATTGAGTTGTTGGATGGTAGATAATGCATAAAATATATAATCAGAGTCCTCCGCAAACTTTTGTGTATAATTCAAGAGACGTTGGTTAAAATACTTTACTGGACTCAGTTTAATATCACGTTCAGCTTTGTAACCAAATTTCCCTGTTGGGAATAGATGAGGGTGTGCTAATTCTTCACAGTATAGATCCTGTAACATTGAAAGTGGTATCTCACCTTCGCCTGGTGCTATGCTAAAATCCTCTGCTTGAGGTACATTAGATAACATCATAGTTTCATTGGAGACAAGCCTATGCAAGTCTAAAGGGTTTTCAATGTCTTCAAGGTCAATGCTGGTTCTATGCGAGTCACTTGATAAATGTTCTGTTTCTTCAGGTTCATTCAGGCTTGTAAGAGATACAGGAATTTGACTTTCATCAATCACTATATCTGCATACAGGGGATTGTGCTGTTTCAAATAAAGCAGAGCTGCTTTCACACGCTGTGGATTAACAGGTTCAAAATATACATGCCCACGAAAAGATAATTTCCGTTTCAATTTTATCATTAATATGCCATTGCTATCTGCACCGTGTGGCAATGTAGTAGTAACATTTTGGCAATCAATGGGAACATTACAAATGCTACCTTTCAGTTTAGGAGATTGACTTTTAGGCATAATTGCTATTTTTTTAAATAATATTCTTCTCGCAACAATAGTTCTTTCTAGCCTATTTAAATTTTTTAAATCATCTGGTAAATCATATAGTTCTAATTTGTTCCAGACAGCTTGTGAAGGGGTTTGAGATTTCACTAACTTTTTATGACATGATTTACAAATATAGGACATTCCATCATTACTTAAGACAGTGTGGAGTTGCAGATCAATAGGATACTTTTCGGAAGAGAAAAAAACAACAGATCTTCTGTAATGGCAACGATGACATACAACACAAATAAATACTGGTCCCTCTTTGACAGCACTTTTAAACCTTTCTATTTTCTCAGCCATTGCTTCGTCCTTGTACCAGCCACATTCTTTTTTGATTGAGGTTCATGTGAGTCTTTGACAAATAACCTTGTTTTCCTGACATATTTTCGTTTTTGAGCAGTTTTACGGGATTTGGCTATACTAACATTAATTGATTGTGCTACAGTCTCACTCACTACAACTTGTACATACTGCATTTCAAACTGCGTTTCAACAGAATTTTCCATTTTATTCAGATACAAATCCTTAATGTACTTTTGTACGTTTGTAAAATTCCTAAACTTCAAAAGAACAGAAAAGCCATTCTGACAAATCTGACCACTTTCATCCCTGCTATGAGAGTCAAACAGATAAATGTAATTTTTATCCCATATGATGGCAACACTGTAACCACTTGTGGTAAATATTAAACCAGTACCAACTGTTTCTGAATTCATTTGTCCATGAGCTAAGAAGTAATGTTCATCACCCAAAAGAGCTGACGTACTACTTCAGGAGACTTATAGCAATTTGAAAACGATCAATATTGATAGATGTTGGTAACTCATAACATGCCATGGGTCTGTTGAAATTTGACTGCTTAAAATTAGCATCGCCATGTTCTAAGATGTTATCTAAATCAAATGATTTCCAAACAGAAATTCTTTTGAGTTGGGACCAACATATAGCTAGAAGAGCATTGCACATACACTGAATACCAGCAGTTTCACCAAACTTTTTGTCGCCTTGATTAAATGACCCATTAACTGATTTAATATGGTAAGCCGGACCTGGATTAGATTCAATATCCCGCACAATAATAATAGAAGTTTGTGCAAGAAAGAAGATATCGTAAAAACATGGCAGAAAAACATAATTAGCTAGTTACATGAAATAAAATAATACACTAAGTCAATGGAATGATGAATAATATTCAGCACGACGTACCTTGGTACCTAAAGCAGCTTTCCAAGGTATTGAAAGTCTTCTCGATCTAGCAGTTTTAAATTTCAGTGAGTGAAGGCAGACTTTGCAGAACAACAACACACTAGGCACACTTTGTACAACAACAGTAGGTCAGTAAGTCTAGCAAGATAGCAGATTGCATGAAAGCAAGATAAATATTCCAGCGATACTTCATTTATATTCCGCTACTATTTTTTAAAAGAATTTCGTAGAAATGTGAAAACACAGCTAAGAGTGCTTCGATTCTCAGCGGGCAGAGCGCATGCTTCGACTTCAGCGGTAGCGATGCATAAACGACTGGTCTGTGGTCTGCAAAATACGGGTTAAGACACGCACAACATGATAAGAAGCGGGAAATAGGGTCGCGGAAAAAAAGAAGAATTATGGCGCGGGGGAGCGGGTAAGTTACGATATTCGGTCAGATCGCATGTCACTTTTGGTCGCACAAGCCGAAACCAATACACTCCTCTCCTCCGGGACGAGTGTAATAATAAATTAATATGAATGAATAACTAAAATAAATAATTTTTTTAAAGAATACACAAATTGAAATCAATGACTTTTATTTACATCAATTTTGTGTGAAAAAATAACACAAAATTCAATGACAACAATAACAAAGTCATTGAATAGACTATTTCTACAAAGTTAAAAAATAAAGGAAATACGAGTCCACACAACATGAATCCAACTTTACCAGCCAGTGCAAAAAGCGCTGAAAATAGCGTAACGTTCTCATTCAGCCTCCATAATTCAGGTATCAAAACGGCATCATCAAGAAAATAAACCACTGACAAGATAATTATTGATGCAAATAGCAGTACTGTGCTAACAGTAACATCTGATATAACTGATGAACACCAAGCTAGTATAATTGAAATAAACCTTATTTTAATTGACATTGCTAGTAGCATTTTCGGACCAATTTTCTGGACTACATATGGCAAGAATATGCTGCTGACGGCTGATAAGATATATCGCGACAAGAAAATTAAAGTGAGTAATTTTTCCGACAAACGATACTTTTTGCCATATTCAACAACTGAGAAACTCATGATTTTCCACGTTAGTGATGTGACAAAACTAGAATAAATTATTGCATTAATTTTTAATTTGCTTGAACCTTTTGGTATAATTTCTCTTGACGTGGCACCTTGATTCTTAACAATGCATACAATGGCTTCTTGTCTATACAGTATAATGATAAATGGAATGCTTACCAGGAACAAGATAGATGCATAAAATGTTGCCACAGTGCTCGACGACAGTTGAAATAGAATCATATTAAAATTTAACCGAGATGGAATTAATTGTGATAAGGAAGACGTGAAGCTGCCAGCTAATGTCGCAAATGTTAATAAATTCACTGCCTTTGTGTTGTCCGAGGTCTCCGTAACTCTATTAATTTCAGAGTGTGCAATAGGTTGAAAATTCTTCGATAATCCCAATAGAAACAAAGAAAACATTGTTAGAAAAGTGTCTTTTGTAACCGAATAAGTAAATAGAGCAACAACTTTAATAATGGCTAATAACAACAGCATTCCTTTGACTTTACCTGTCCTGTCCACAAAAATGGCTATTAGAGGATCTGCAACGAGCGAAATTAACCAAAATATCAATTCTCCAATGGCGAAATTGATTTGTGCTTTTTCCGGATACATATCGTCAGCAAAATGAGGAAACATGAATATGGTTAGGGCTGTGATTTCAACACCTGACGCATATAAAATGAACACATGCAATGCAATATATGACAAATTCTTCATTATTTGATAATTCTACTGAAATAATATGAAGAGAAAATTATTAAAGTATTATCGCAAAGATGGTGTAGATGTGAGATGTAACAATATAAACATGCGCATTAGCTTCCAAAGCGCTGCGACTATTCACAACTGTATACAATAAAATCTTGTTATTTTTAAAAATAAGCTCACTCTATCTCTTTATTAATACCCGTATTCTGTTTGTTCAAGAACCACAGAAGCTGATTTTTATCGGCTTTGTTTTGACCTCTTGCGCGTACTAGACAGTTTTCGAAAAGTAAAAGATCTCATTTATATTACATGTATATACTTGAAACATTTTGTGTGTTTCTGAGAACGGAGACCTACTATGACTTGCCTTTTAAATTCTAAATGCTAATAAAGAAACTGCTTTTTCTTATTAAGCAAGACAAAACTCTAAAAGTCAACAAACGGCCCGCATGTTTGCTTATCTGTTTACCCACATTCTCTTACCTGTTTGTCATAAATTAATATTGTATTCATTCTCAAGAACGAAGTTTATCAATTTGCACCCTTCAATGACTATAGCTAGCTAAGAAAATTCAGTTTATTAATGGAGTTTTAATTTAGCTGACACCATATTATCAGTCAGACATTATCATTCATTTCTATTTTCTTTTTTAGAATGTCTGTTTCCTAACTAGGCTGTGAAGTTAGAGGGTAACAAGATAGCTGGACAGCTATGAAGCTGTGGAACCAATGTTAAAACGGAGCTGGGTTTTTTTGTTACTCTAGGATACACAAAGCCTATTTCTAATCATCGACGTATCGCAAGCCAATAAAAAACTTAAGCCCGCTTGCCTAGCATTTGCAACAGGTGATGCTAGACTAATTACTAAATATAGTTTTTTTAAACCTTTTCACAAAGCAAGACTGAAATATAATGAAATAAAGTTACATCATTTTTTGAGTAAATAAGGTTTCTAATAAACGTTGTACCAGTAAAAGCATGTTTTAATAAAACAAAATCCCTGCCTAGGAGCTAGTTTATGTCAATAAAGTATATGCAGCATCAAAAAAACACTTTAAAGCATGGAAGATAAGAAATTCATTAAAGCAACAAAAGGTTAGCATTGCAATTTAGGTTGACCATATAGTCCAGTTAAACCATTTCGCACAACCAGTGTGGAGTGCTTCCAGTAAAACTTTTACGGAGGTCTGCTAAAGCAAAAACTGTCAGACGACTTATTTTATTTCACTTAATCTATTTCCCTATAAAGGTATAATGTTAAACAATGACCGGTCAAGCAGTCAATACAATAAACCACATTGACCCTCAGGATACAGGTATATGTGTTACTTTTAGAAATGCCGTTTCAAAAAAAAACACCCATGTAACTTCAGATCAAATAAAATAATAAACAGGCCACAGTCTGTCGTATACCATGCCAATTAATTACCTCTCACAGACAAGATTGAATATATACACTGTACACGCTGTTGTTTTTATAAGAAACCAGTTTTGACTACTGAGGCTCAAGTTTCTCATTTTTTTCTGATTTTGAGGCTAAAAGTTTCTTAACAGTTTCTTAATTTTGACGACATGGAAGTAGATGAGCTTACCAACGATGGAAACATTTTTGACCTATTTCTTTAAAGTTCAAATGATTTTGTTTGTACATCATCATCATCATCATCATTCTCGGCTTAACGTCCGTTTTCCATGCTAGCATGGGTTGGACGGGGTATATTAATGACCCTCTTCCAATCTGATCTAGACTGTGTTAGATCTAAACTCAACTTCCTCTGTATCAAGTCTGTCCTTATAACCTCCTGCCAAGTCTTTCTCGGTCTGCCTCTGGGCTTTGCCCCAGGAACTATCAAGTCTCTACACTTTCTTACCCAATTATCCTCCTCCATTCTTTCCAAGTGTCCCAGCCAATTCAATCTTCTTATCTGGATAACATCTTTAATTCTACGGAGACTTAGCCTGCTTCTTAGCTCATCTGAACTCTTTCTGTCTCTCAGACTGGCGTTACACATCCACCTAACCATTCTCATATCATTCCTTTCTAAACGGTCAAGATCTTCCTGCTTCACTGCCCATGTCTCACTACCGTACAACATAACACTTCTTACACAGGCCTCATACAACCTACCTTTTACCTCAATTGACAGGACTCTGCTAGTCAACAAAGGAAGTAACTCTCTGAACTTTTTCCAAGCAGAACCTATCCTGCAAGTAACACTTCTTCCAACACCCCTTCACTGCCCAACATATCACCTAAGTAACAGAAGTTCTCAACTATCTCTAACGAGCCACTGTTGTACATCATTAAAGCTGGAAATACTTCATTCTCTATAATCTCACCTTTGCAACGCTTGCATACAAACTGAATGTCAGCTCTTAACCTTCCACTAATACTACTGCACTTCTTATGTACCCAATGCTTGCAAGTCTGACAAAAAATTGAGTTACTACCAAACCCCTTTCCTGCAAACTCCACAAGGCCACTTTCCAACTACAAGGTCACACTTGGCTGCAATGCTACTAATCATGACTTTAGACTTTGCTGTGTTTACCTTTAGCCCTTTCTCTTCTAGTCCTTTCTTCCACTTCTCAAACTTTTCAACTAATTCTTCCATCGACTCTGCTATGAGAACCAAATCATCTGCATACAATAACTCCCATGGACAACCTGTTCTGAACTCCATCGACAGCGCTTCTAAGACTAGAACAAACAACAAAGGACTAAGTACAGAACCCTGATGTACACCAACATTTACACTAAATTCATCACTAAGTGAATCGTTAATCCTGACACGACTTCTAGCATTGCTGTACATAGACTGTGCCATCGTAACTAGCCACTCATCCACACCTAATTTTCTCATAGCCCACCAAATAACTTTACGTGGCACTCTATCAAAAGCTTTCTCTAAATCTACAAAGGCAAAATAGAGATTCTTTCTCTTTCCTAAATACTTTTCCTGAAGCTGTCTGAGTAAAAATATTGCATCTGTAGTGCCACGCCCTGGAACAAAACCAAATTGCATCTTATCTATATCAATCCTTTCTCTAAGTAACTTATCAATCACTCTTTCAATAACTTTCATTACTTGATCAACCAACTTCAAACCTCTATAGTTACCTCTTTCTAATGCATCACCCTTGCCCTTGAAACAATTCACTATTACACTCGACTGCCACTCACTCGGAATAGCACCATCCTTTATAATCTGGTTAGCAAGACTTGTAATAAGCTCAATTTGTACATAAGTGATATATACTAGTGCTGTGTTAGTAGTATGAGTATTGCTTTCTGATAATTCATATCGCTTTTGGAAATGAAGGGTTGTTTCTTTCTTAATATATAGTTCTAGTTTTGTCTACTATTTGATCAATTAAAAAAAGTGCTAAGACCTCACTAATATTTTCTGTAATAGTTTATGGTCTGGAGGAGCTTGAGGTACTTAATATTTTCAAATTTTGAGCCTTGGGTCTCTTATAAGCTTGTTTCTTATAAAAAAAAGGGTGTATCACAAAAAACAGTCTCATTTAAGCTTACATTGAAAATACTTTATTCATAGCATAACTAATAAAAAATGAGCTTTTGATGCTTGTTTTACAGAGGAAAAATTAAACAGGCTGGCAAAATTGTAGAACCCCTCCTGTTTAGTCACTGAGCAGCAAGCTCAATAATATACGTATTTTATTCAAACTGGTAGCCGAATTGTCATTTTGTGCCGAGGACGCCCGGAAAAGGGATGGCAAGTCTAAAAATATCTGAGTCAACTGTTGTTTCATGGGTTGAAGGCTAGTCCAATAGAACGCCCTTTCAGACCTGGTCTGCAGAAAATTTCTACAAATCTGAGCTATTTCAGACTAGTTTCATATATTCCCAAGATCTTTTGTGCAAATCGACAGGCAAAATAAACATGCAATAAGCCGTAGACCAACCATTACAATTTTTGCATGCAGATTAATTTTACAACATACATCAGTGAAAAAATGCTACTAGCCTAACAATTTTTTTAATCATAACTTAACCAGTCGGGAAGAACTGATAATTAGCCTGTAAAGGACAGTTAGCCATTACAGGAAATTATACGGTACACAGTAAAATTAGCTGCTGATGTGGCTAATTATACGGTAGAGATCTTATTTCTTCAATTTCTACACTTTTCTTCGATATCGATCTTATAATAGTCATCTACCTAGTTTCATAGCATGTTATGCTCCAATAAAAAACAAACTAAGAACAAGAAACAACTGTGCATGAAAGATATCCATTTTCAAACTAATATCGGCTAATTAACCTTATAAATACGGACTTTCCTGGTACTGCATGGCCTCAGTTCCATATTTATAGTGTATATTATATAATTAGCTGATTCAATTTATGAATGCTCTTGAAACAACAACGCTGAGTTTATGGAAAAACATTGAAAAGACGTAGTCAGGCATGAAAAATATGAGGAAGGCACACCCTACAATATCGACATATTGAAGAAAATTGTGGAAATTTAGGCAAAAAAGATCTCCACCGTATTATAGCCGTATAAGCATCGACTAACTATCCTGTTACAGTACAGGCTAATTATCAGTTTTCCCGACTGTTAATTTTCTTCTCCTATATATATAGTCTGCATTTTATTATCTGTTGATTTTTCAGATTTTATACACGAGCAGGGAAATCCTGTCAAAACGTAAACATTGAAACTCCATTGAAACTTTATACCACTGGGATAAAATATTTTATTCTGTTGCTGTGAAGCTAACACTATAAACTATGATGTATGGAAAGATACTTTGTTAAGCAGAGAGTATTGCAGCTAAAATTTGCAGGGTTATTATTACAAGATTTATAGCTATATGCCTCAAGATAACACAAGAAGTAATAACGATGGATAGCACAAAATGCACTTATACCAAACTAAACTTTGGAGAAAAGCACAAAATAGCTAGCTAGCTGTCCGTCTATTGCTATCTACTGACACTGACTACGTTAGCTGGCCTGCTACATATATACGCCAGTTATAGCCAAGATAATAAAAATGATTTTACTAAGATTTACATGGATGTGATGGTATCTTTATTAGCATATAGAAGCATAGAAAACATACGAAGTATTTACAAGACAAAAAGAGATCTTTTCCAAACCTGAGCTATGCAACTTTTAAAATCGCAGATTAAACGTCAATTTTACTAACCGCGTCCGAGATACACATATCTTCACTTAAATCTCAGAAGATCAGGATTTTGTTACTAGAAGCTGTGTAGTTTAAATTAAAAGTTAATTTTCTGTCTGGACTTTTTTTATTCAAATTATTGAGTTTTAAACCCCTATCTCTCGTTCGTCAAAAGTACACGATTCTATACATTTTCTTGATCATCGTTTCAAGCTCTACAAAATAGAGATACAATGGGTAAAGAAATTCTTGACGTCAGCAAAATGTTAAAATCTTTAATGTTCTTAGTTGTTCATTGAAAGTACACTATCCTATAGCTACCTTTTTGATTGGCGTTTAAAGCTCTTCACAATAGAGGCCAAAATTTTTGAAAAAAACATTTTTAAAAACCTCCTGCCGCTTTCCATTGTTCTTCTGCCTAAGTGGATTTTTTTTTTTTTTTTTTTAATGAATACATTTCTGCACATCGACATTAAATCGCTATTCGTCAGAAAATTAAAAGTATAACATATAAAGTATATAAGTTAAAAACAGGTTAAAAATAGAATAATTCAAGCATTAACAAGTAAACATGATAAGAAGGAACAAAAAAAAGGCTGGGAGGATGAAAGCAGGATAAATCTACGACAAACGGGCTAAAGCATGTCCCAATAAATATTCCTTCACTTTAATTACAAACTTATTAAAAATTGCTTCCTCTCGTATATTCTTCGGCAGGCTGTTGAATGTCGAAGATGAAACTTGTTTGAACGAATTTTCGCAGACATCTCCTTCAAGATAGCTCCATTGTTTATTCTTCTCGATCGAGATGATTTTCGTTCCACATTGAGATAGCTAGGCAGGGATTTATCGCAGATTCCCTTATGCGTAAGTTTCAATAATGATAGCTCGATTCGTTGCTGCACTGGTAGCCAACCCAAGTCTATGACGTCAGCTGTGTTGCACCATTTATTCAAGACGAAAGATGCAGCACAGTTTTGAACTTTTTGAAGCCTCTTTATTTGGTAATTTGCTACATTTGTCAACAGAACATTACCATAGTCTAATTTGCTTAGTATTAAAGATTCTGCAAGTTGCTTACGTAGGATGTATGATGTAAATCTCTTCAACCTTCTGAGATTAGCAAGTATTCCATTACAGGATCTTATTGTCAATCCAATATGTTCCTTAAAGTCCATGTGTGGATTTAAGGTTACACCAAGAGTTTTCCATGATGTAACACGTTCAATGTTTGATTCCTCAGTTGTTAAAGAATCCAGGACAATGTTGTCTAAGTTGTGAATTTTAGACAATCTGGTTCCAGAAAATAACATAGTTTTCGTCTTCGATCGGTTGAAGGATAAGCTGTTATCTAGAGACCAACTCTGTAAGTTCTGAAGATCTCTCCTAACGTTATCAATACATTCATTTATATGGACCACTTTCGAATGCGCGTAGAGCGTGGTGTCGTCTACATACTGAAGAACTGTGGAAGTATTGACACAGTCACTCAGGTCATTAACATATAGATTGAAAATCATGGGACCCAGTATGGAGCCTTGGGGCACTCCGAAGACTACTTGAGATATGCTAGATTTTTTATCATTTACTTGTATATATTGTTCTCGAGCAGAAAGATAGTTTAACAGCATTAATATGGCAGGTTTCGATAATCCTATTCGATAAAGTTTTCGTATTATTGTGTCATAGTTAATAGTGTCAAATGCTTTTGAAAAATCTGCCATGACAGCTAATGTTATTTCACTTTTATTCATTGCTTTAACAATGTCATCCTTTAGTTGTAATAAGAGGGTAACCAACGAATGATTTTTCCGAAAACCGGATAGAGTGTTACTGTATATCGATTCATTGTCAATGTACTCTAATAACTGCTTGCATAATAATTTTTCAAAAACCTTTGAAAGAGCTGGAAGAATTGTAATTGGTCTGAAATCGTTGTAAGACATTGGTTGATCAACCTTCGGTATAGGAACTACTCTAACCAATCTTCCATTGCTTAGGAAAGTGTTGTTTTTCGATACACAGTTGATTATATGCGTTAAAGGCGATGCAAGATGCTCTATCACAGGTTTTATGAGCCATATCGGTATTTCATCATCACCAGTAGAACAGTCGTTTCTCAATAAGCGTAATACGTCAACAACTTCACTGTATTTAACTTCGTGAAAATCAAAACTTTCCTCACTGAAGTTGAAAGCTTTAACTGTTTCCATTATCTCATCCTTGTGTTTCGGTGATTTATTCAAAAGTCGTTCTGCAGTGGTAGTAAAGTGATTATTTAAAGCATCGATGTCCTTGATGTCATTCATAGAAGAGGATGGTTTCAAAAATTTTCTTTAAAACTTTCCAAACATCAGCCGGTCGTTTTGAGCTTAATGCAGTTGTGAGAAAGGATTTTTTTTGCTGATAACAGAAGCAAGTCTATTTCTAATTTCAACAAACTTGTGTCTATCTACTTTTTTGCTCGTTTCGAATGCGGTTTTTCGACTAGAGTTCCTCTGTTATTTTAACTCTTGTATAGCAGGATCACGCATCCAAGGTGCTGGCGCTCGAGTGATTTTGGTTCGAATAAGTGGAGCATGTCTGTCAATACATTCTTTCGTTAAATCGTTAAAAATGGAGAGTTTTTTCTTCTGGATCGTCTAAAGCATAGACGACATTAAATGGTAATGTTTGGAAGTCTTTTACATACAAATTTGCATCAAATGTTTAATATTACGGATATACCTATAGCACTTTTTGAACCGGTCTGGTTTAACGTTAATAAAGATATACGTTGCATCGTGGTCACTCACTTCGTCTGCCGGTAACACATCTTGTACTTTAACTTTGCTAGGGTTATCTGTCCAAATATGGTCAATACACGCTTTTTGTCTCGTAGGTTTCGTTATATGTTGATGTAAATCGTAAGACTGCAACATGTCCAAGTACTGTTGACTTATATTTTGTTCTTTAAATAAGTCAATGTTCATATCTCCAGTCAGGATTATTTGGCCCTGTCACATGTAACTTACTTTACTTAGTAGACTATCTACCTTTTCTAACCACAGTTCTTGTTCGTGAATCAAAAACTTGGGTTGGTATATTACTCCAACTAATATATTGCTCTGATTGTTTCGACCTTTGATTTCCAACCATAAGTGTTCTAGCTCATTGTCGAGGTCTATTATATCATTTATCTTGGTGTGTTTTATGGACCCTCTGACATACATGCCTACTCCTCCTCCTCCTCTGCCATTGATTCTATTTCGAAAGAGAATTTTGTATTCTGGAATTTGCACGTGGTTAAGTAGGTGTTTGCAGTCTTTCAGCCACGTTTCACTCAAGCAGACAACGTCGAAAGGGTGATCATGAAGTAAGCTAGTAAAACAATCAGTGGACTCCGAGGGCTTTCAGGGAATGTCCGTATCGAATTGGACTAACTTGTCTCCTATGTCGAGCGGGGTGCGGCGATTTGAATTGCTTGCACTCGTAAGAATGCGTGAGAAATATAACACTAAAACTTTTGAAGTAAAAAATAAAAGTATTTCCCTTACAGTCGACGTGGGCAGGGAGTCCGTGTTTACGCGTTCACGGCCGGTTAGCTCAGTCGGCTAGAGCGTCGTGCTAATAACGCGAATGTCGTGGGTTCGAGCCCCACACTGGCCATTTTACGGGCTGTGCTGTCACGTTGACACGATCAAAACGACCTGGGCGCACTGCCACGTTGGTAGATTTTACTGGTGATCTGGCCGTGATGTGACGTATATTGACGGCGCATGAAAAGAAACCTTGCTCCAGGGGAGGCTCGAACTCCCGATCTTCGCATGTCTTTGTCGATACTGACTTATAAGTACGACGCGCTAACCGACTACGCCACTGGAGCCCGTGGATGTTAGTGGGAAAGCTAAGGTCCGTGATTAAAAGTGTCATGGTCCAGTAGGGCCTTGGCGGTGTTTTTCTATGGCAAGCTAACGTTGTAATTGAGCTGTTTTGTCTGATGTATCGACTTTACGTATTTGGCAAGCATCGCATGCCTTCGTAGCTCAGGGGTTAGAGCACTGGTCCTGTAAACCAGGGATCGAGAGTTCAAATCTCTCCGAGGGCTTTCAGGGAATGTCCGTATCGAATTGGACTAACTTGTCTCCTATTTCGAGCGGGGTGCGGCGATTTGAATTGCTTGCACTCGTAAGAATGCGTGAGAAATATAACACTAAAATTTTGAAGTAAAAAATAAAGTATTTCCCCTTACAGTCGACGTGGGCAGGGAGTCCGTGTTTACGCGTTCACGGCCGGTTAGCTCAGTCGGCTAGAGCGTCGTGCTAATAACGCGAATGTCGTGGGTTCGAGCCCCACACTGGCCATTTTACGGGCTTTGCTGTCACGTTGACACGATCAAAACGACCTGGGCGCACTGCCACGTTGGTAGATTTTACTGGTGATCTGGCCGTGATGTGACGTATATTGACGGCGCATGAAGAGAAACCTTGCTCCAGGGGAGGCTCGAACTCCCGATCTTCGCATGTCTTTGTCGATACTGACTTATAAGTACGACGCGCTAACCGACTACGCCACTGGAGCCCGTGGATGTTAGTGGGAAAGCTAAGGTCCGTGATTAAAAGTGTCATGGTCCAGTAGGGCCTTGGCGGTGTTTTTCTATGGCAAGCTAACGTTGTAATTGAGCTGTTTTCTCTGATGCATCGACTTTACGTATTTGGCAAGCATCGCGTGCCTTCGTAGCTCAGGGGTTAGAGCGCTGTACTTGTAAACCAGGGGTCGAGAGTTCAAATCTCTCCGAGGGCTTTCAGGGAATGTCCGTATCGAATTGGACTAACTTGTCTCCTATTTCGAGCGGGGTGCGGCGATTTGAATTGCTTGCACTCGTAAGAATGCGTGAGAAATATAACACTAAAACTTTTGAAGTAAAAAATAAAAGTATTTCCCTTACAGTCGACGTGGGCAGGGAGTCCGTGTTTACGCGTTCACGGCCGGTTAGCTCAGTCGGCTAGAGCGTCGTGCTAATAACGCGAATGTCCTGGGTTCGAACCCACACTGGCCATTTTACGGGCTTTGCTGTCACGTTGACACGATCAAAACGACCTGGGCGCACTGCCACGTTGGTAGATTTTACTGGTGATCTGGCCGTGATGTGACGTATATTGACGGCGCATGAAAAGAAACCTTGCTCCAGGGGAGGCTCGAACTCCCGATCTTCGCATGTCTTTGTCGATACTGACTTATAAGTACGACGCGCTAACCGACTACGCCACTGGAGCCCGTGGATGTTAGTGGGAAAGCTAAGGTCCGTGATTAAAAGTGTCATGGTCCAGTAGGGCCTTGGCGGTGTTTTTCTATGGCAAGCTAACGTTGTAATTGAGCTGTTTTGTCTGATGCATCGACTTTACGTATTTGGCAAGCATCGCATGCCTTCGTAGCTCAGGGGTTAGAGCACTGGTCTTGTAAACCAGGGTTCGAGAGTTCAAATCTCTCCGAGGGCTTTCAGGGAATGTCCGTATCGAATTGGACTAACTTGTCTCCTATTTCGAGCGGGGTGCGGCGATTTGAATTGCTTGCACTCGTAAGAATGCGTGAGAAATATAACACTAAAACTTTTGAAGTAAAAAATAAAAGTATTTCCCTTACAGTCGACGTGGGCAGGGAGTCCGTGTTTACGCGTTCACGGCCGGTTAGCTCAGTCGGCTAGAGCGTCGTGCTAATAACGCGAATGTCGTGGGTTCGAGCCCCACACTGGCCATTTTACGGGCTTTGCTGTCACGTTGACACGATCAAAACGACCTGGGCGCACTGCCACGTTGGTAGATTTTACTGGTGATCTGGCCGTGATGTGACGTATATTGACGGCGCATGAAAAGAAACCTTGCTCCAGGGGAGGCTCGAACTCCCGATCTTCGCATGTCTTTGTCGATACTGACTTATAAGTACGACGCGCTAACCGACTACGCCACTGGAGCCCGTGGATGTTAGTGGGAAAGCTAAGGTCCGTGATTAAAAGTGTCATGGTCCAGTAGGGCCTTGGCGGTGTTTTTCTATGGCAAGCTAACGTTGTAATTGAGCTGTTTTGTCTGATGCATCGACTTTACGTATTTGGCAAGCATCGCGTGCCTTCGTAGCTCAGGGGTTAGAGCACTGGTCTTGTAAACCAGGGGTCGAGAGTTCAAATCTCTCCGAGGGCTTTCAGGGAATGTCCGTATCGAATTGGACTAACTTGTCTCCTATTTCGAGCGGGGTGCGGCGATTTGAATTGCTTGCACTCGTAAGAATGCGTGAGAAATATAACACTAAAACTTTTGAAGTAAAAAATAAAAGTATTTCCCTTACAGTCGACGTGGGCAGGGAGTCCGTGTTTACGCGTTCACGGCCGGTTAGCTCAGTCGGCTAGAGCGTCGTGCTAATAACGCGAATGTCGTGGGTTCGAGCCCCACACTGGCCATTTTACGGGCTTTGCTGTCACGTTGACACGATCAAAACGACCTGGGCGCACTGCCACGTTGGTAGATTTTACTGGTGATCTGGCCGTGATGTGACGTATATTGACGGCGCATGAAAAGAAACCTTGCTCCAGGGGAGGCTCGAACTCCCGATCTTCGCATGTCTTTGTCGATACTGACTTATAAGTACGACGCGCTAACCGACTACGCCACTGGAGCCCGTGGATGTTAGTGGGAAAGCTAAGGTCCGTGATTAAAAGTGTCATGGTCCAGTAGGGCCTTGGCGGTGTTTTTCTATGGCAAGCTAACGTTGTAATTGAGCTGTTTTGTCTGATGCATCGACTTTACGTATTTGGCAAGCATCGCGTGCCTTCGTAGCTCAGGGGTTAGAGCACTGGTCTTGTAAACCAGGGGTCGAGAGTTCAAATCTCTCCGAGGGCTTTCAGGGAATGTCCGTATCGAATTGGACTAACTTGTCTCCTATTTCGAGCGGGGTGCGGCGATTTGAATTGCTTGCACTCGTAAGAATGCGTGAGAAATATAACACTAAAACTTTTGAAGTAAAAAATAAAAGTATTTCCCTTACAGTCGACGTGGGCAGGGAGTCCGTGTTTACGCGTTCACGGCCGGTTAGCTCAGTCGGCTAGAGCGTCGTGCTAATAACGCGAATGTCGTGGGTTCGAGCCCCACACTGGCCATTTTACGGGCTTTGCTGTCACGTTGACACGATCAAAACGACCTGGGCGCACTGCCACGTTGGTAGATTTTACTGGTGATCTGGCCGTGATGTGACGTATATTGACGGCGCATGAAAAGAAACCTTGCTCCAGGGGAGGCTCGAACTCCCGATCTTCGCATGTCTTTGTCGATACTGACTTATAAGTACGACGCGCTAACCGACTACGCCACTGGAGCCCGTGGATGTTAGTGGGAAAGCTAAGGTCCGTGATTAAAAGTGTCATGGTCCAGTAGGGCCTTGGCGGTGTTTTTCTATGGCAAGCTAACGTTGTAATTGAGCTGTTTTGTCTGATGCATCGACTTTACGTATTTGGCAAGCATCGCGTGCCTTCGTAGCTCAGGGGTTAGAGCACTGGTCTTGTAAACCAGGGGTCGAGAGTTCAAATCTCTCCGAGGGCTTTCAGGGAATGTCCGTATCGAATTGGACTAACTTGTCTCCTATTTCGAGCGGGGTGCGGCGATTTGAATTGCTTGCACTCGTAAGAATGCGTGAGAAATATAACACTAAAACTTTTGAAGTAAAAAATAAAAGTATTTCCCTTACAGTCGACGTGGGCAGGGAGTCCGTGTTTACGCGTTCACGGCCGGTTAGCTCAGTCGGCTAGAGCGTCGTGCTAATAACGCGAATGTCGTGGGTTCGAGCCCCACACTGGCCATTTTACGGGCTTTGCTGTCACGTTGACACGATCAAAACGACCTGGGCGCACTGCCACGTTGGTAGATTTTACTGGTGATCTGGCCGTGATGTGACGTATATTGACGGCGCATGAAAAGAAACCTTGCTCCAGGGGAGGCTCGAACTCCCGATCTTCGCATGTCTTTGTCGATACTGACTTATAAGTACGACGCGCTAACCGACTACGCCACTGGAGCCCGTGGATGTTAGTGGGAAAGCTAAGGTCCGTGATTAAAAGTGTCATGGTCCAGTAGGGCCTTGGCGGTGTTTTTCTATGGCAAGCTAACGTTGTAATTGAGCTGTTTTGTCTGATGCATCGACTTTACGTATTTGGCAAGCATCGCGTGCCTTCGTAGCTCAGGGGTTAGAGCACTGGTCTTGTAAACCAGGGGTCGAGAGTTCAAATCTCTCCGAGGGCTTTCAGGGAATGTCCGTATCGAATTGGACTAACTTGTCTCCTATTTCGAGCGGGGTGCGGCGATTTGAATTGCTTGCACTCGTAAGAATGCGTGAGAAATATAACACTAAAACTTTTGAAGTAAAAAATAAAAGTATTTCCCTTACAGTCGACGTGGGCAGGGAGTCCGTGTTTACGCGTTCACGGCCGGTTAGCTCAGTCGGCTAGAGCGTCGTGCTAATAACGCGAATGTCGTGGGTTCGAGCCCCACACTGGCCATTTTACGGGCTTTGCTGTCACGTTGACACGATCAAAACGACCTGGGCGCACTGCCACGTTGGTAGATTTTACTGGTGATCTGGCCGTGATGTGACGTATATTGACGGCGCATGAAAAGAAACCTTGCTCCAGGGGAGGCTCGAACTCCCGATCTTCGCATGTCTTTGTCGATACTGACTTATAAGTACGACGCGCTAACCGACTACGCCACTGGAGCCCGTGGATGTTAGTGGGAAAGCTAAGGTCCGTGATTAAAAGTGTCATGGTCCAGTAGGGCCTTGGCGGTGTTTTTCTATGGCAAGCTAACGTTGTAATTGAGCTGTTTTGTCTGATGCATCGACTTTACGTATTTGGCAAGCATCGCGTGCCTTCGTAGCTCAGGGGTTAGAGCACTGGTCTTGTAAACCAGGGGTCGAGAGTTCAAATCTCTCCGAGGGCTTTCAGGGAATGTCCGTATCGAATTGGACTAACTTGTCTCCTATTTCGAGCGGGGTGCGGCGATTTGAATTGCTTGCACTCGTAAGAATGCGTGAGAAATATAACACTAAAACTTTTGAAGTAAAAAATAAAAGTATTTCCCTTACAGTCGACGTGGGCAGGGAGTCCGTGTTTACGCGTTCACGGCCGGTTAGCTCAGTCGGCTAGAGCGTCGTGCTAATAACGCGAATGTCGTGGGTTCGAGCCCCACACTGGCCATTTTACGGGCTTTGCTGTCACGTTGACACGATCAAAACGACCTGGGCGCACTGCCACGTTGGTAGATTTTACTGGTGATCTGGCCGTGATGTGACGTATATTGACGGCGCATGAAAAGAAACCTTGCTCCAGGGGAGGCTCGAACTCCCGATCTTCGCATGTCTTTGTCGATACTGACTTATAAGTACGACGCGCTAACCGACTACGCCACTGGAGCCCGTGGATGTTAGTGGGAAAGCTAAGGTCCGTGATTAAAAGTGTCATGGTCCAGTAGGGCCTTGGCGGTGTTTTTCTATGGCAAGCTAACGTTGTAATTGAGCTGTTTTGTCTGATGCATCGACTTTACGTATTTGGCAAGCATCGCGTGCCTTCGTAGCTCAGGGGTTAGAGCACTGGTCTTGTAAACCAGGGGTCGAGAGTTCAAATCTCTCCGAGGGCTTTCAGGGAATGTCCGTATCGAATTGGACTAACTTGTCTCCTATTTCGAGCGGGGTGCGGCGATTTGAATTGCTTGCACTCGTAAGAATGCGTGAGAAATATAACACTAAAACTTTTGAAGTAAAAAATAAAAGTATTTCCCTTACAGTCGACGTGGGCAGGGAGTCCGTGTTTACGCGTTCACGGCCGGTTAGCTCAGTCGGCTAGAGCGTCGTGCTAATAACGCGAATGTCGTGGGTTCGAGCCCCACACTGGCCATTTTACGGGCTTTGCTGTCACGTTGACACGATCAAAACGACCTGGGCGCACTGCCACGTTGGTAGATTTTACTGGTGATCTGGCCGTGATGTGACGTATATTGACGGCGCATGAAAAGAAACCTTGCTCCAGGGGAGGCTCGAACTCCCGATCTTCGCATGTCTTTGTCGATACTGACTTATAAGTACGACGCGCTAACCGACTACGCCACTGGAGCCCGTGGATGTTAGTGGGAAAGCTAAGGTCCGTGATTAAAAGTGTCATGGTCCAGTAGGGCCTTGGCGGTGTTTTTCTATGGCAAGCTAACGTTGTAATTGAGCTGTTTTGTCTGATGCATCGACTTTACGTATTTGGCAAGCATCGCGTGCCTTCGTAGCTCAGGGGTTAGAGCACTGGTCTTGTAAACCAGGGGTCGAGAGTTCAAATCTCTCCGAGGGCTTTCAGGGAATGTCCGTATCGAATTGGACTAACTTGTCTCCTATTTCGAGCGGGGTGCGGCGATTTGAATTGCTTGCACTCGTAAGAATGCGTGAGAAATATAACACTAAAACTTTTGAAGTAAAAAATAAAAGTATTTCCCTTACAGTCGACGTGGGCAGGGAGTCCGTGTTTACGCGTTCACGGCCGGTTAGCTCAGTCGGCTAGAGCGTCGTGCTAATAACGCGAATGTCGTGGGTTCGAGCCCCACACTGGCCATTTTACGGGCTTTGCTGTCACGTTGACACGATCAAAACGACCTGGGCGCACTGCCACGTTGGTAGATTTTACTGGTGATCTGGCCGTGATGTGACGTATATTGACGGCGCATGAAAAGAAACCTTGCTCCAGGGGAGGCTCGAACTCCCGATCTTCGCATGTCTTTGTCGATACTGACTTATAAGTACGACGCGCTAACCGACTACGCCACTGGAGCCCGTGGATGTTAGTGGGAAAGCTAAGGTCCGTGATTAAAAGTGTCATGGTCCAGTAGGGCCTTGGCGGTGTTTTTCTATGGCAAGCTAACGTTGTAATTGAGCTGTTTTGTCTGATGCATCGACTTTACGTATTTGGCAAGCATCGCGTGCCTTCGTAGCTCAGGGGTTAGAGCACTGGTCTTGTAAACCAGGGGTCGAGAGTTCAAATCTCTCCGAGGGCTTTCAGGGAATGTCCGTATCGAATTGGACTAACTTGTCTCCTATTTCGAGCGGGGTGCGGCGATTTGAATTGCTTGCACTCGTAAGAATGCGTGAGAAATATAACACTAAAACTTTTGAAGTAAAAAATAAAAGTATTTCCCTTACAGTCGACGTGGGCAGGGAGTCCGTGTTTACGCGTTCACGGCCGGTTAGCTCAGTCGGCTAGAGCGTCGTGCTAATAACGCGAATGTCGTGGGTTCGAGCCCCACACTGGCCATTTTACGGGCTTTGCTGTCACGTTGACACGATCAAAACGACCTGGGCGCACTGCCACGTTGGTAGATTTTACTGGTGATCTGGCCGTGATGTGACGTATATTGACGGCGCATGAAAAGAAACCTTGCTCCAGGGGAGGCTCGAACTCCCGATCTTCGCATGTCTTTGTCGATACTGACTTATAAGTACGACGCGCTAACCGACTACGCCACTGGAGCCCGTGGATGTTAGTGGGAAAGCTAAGGTCCGTGATTAAAAGTGTCATGGTCCAGTAGGGCCTTGGCGGTGTTTTTCTATGGCAAGCTAACGTTGTAATTGAGCTGTTTTGTCTGATGCATCGACTTTACGTATTTGGCAAGCATCGCGTGCCTTCGTAGCTCAGGGGTTAGAGCACTGGTCTTGTAAACCAGGGGTCGAGAGTTCAAATCTCTCCGAGGGCTTTCAGGGAATGTCCGTATCGAATTGGACTAACTTGTCTCCTATTTCGAGCGGGGTGCGGCGATTTGAATTGCTTGCACTCGTAAGAATGCGTGAGAAATATAACACTAAAACTTTTGAAGTAAAAAATAAAAGTATTTCCCTTACAGTCGACGTGGGCAGGGAGTCCGTGTTTACGCGTTCACGGCCGGTTAGCTCAGTCGGCTAGAGCGTCGTGCTAATAACGCGAATGTCGTGGGTTCGAGCCCCACACTGGCCATTTTACGGGCTTTGCTGTCACGTTGACACGATCAAAACGACCTGGGCGCACTGCCACGTTGGTAGATTTTACTGGTGATCTGGCCGTGATGTGACGTATATTGACGGCGCATGAAAAGAAACCTTGCTCCAGGGGAGGCTCGAACTCCCGATCTTCGCATGTCTTTGTCGATACTGACTTATAAGTACGACGCGCTAACCGACTACGCCACTGGAGCCCGTGGATGTTAGTGGGAAAGCTAAGGTCCGTGATTAAAAGTGTCATGGTCCAGTAGGGCCTTGGCGGTGTTTTTCTATGGCAAGCTAACGTTGTAATTGAGCTGTTTTGTCTGATGCATCGACTTTACGTATTTGGCAAGCATCGCGTGCCTTCGTAGCTCAGGGGTTAGAGCACTGGTCTTGTAAACCAGGGGTCGAGAGTTCAAATCTCTCCGAGGGCTTTCAGGGAATGTCCGTATCGAATTGGACTAACTTGTCTCCTATTTCGAGCGGGGTGCGGCGATTTGAATTGCTTGCACTCGTAAGAATGCGTGAGAAATATAACACTAAAACTTTTGAAGTAAAAAATAAAAGTATTTCCCTTACAGTCGACGTGGGCAGGGAGTCCGTGTTTACGCGTTCACGGCCGGTTAGCTCAGTCGGCTAGAGCGTCGTGCTAATAACGCGAATGTCGTGGGTTCGAGCCCCACACTGGCCATTTTACGGGCTTTGCTGTCACGTTGACACGATCAAAACGACCTGGGCGCACTGCCACGTTGGTAGATTTTACTGGTGATCTGGCCGTGATGTGACGTATATTGACGGCGCATGAAAAGAAACCTTGCTCCAGGGGAGGCTCGAACTCCCGATCTTCGCATGTCTTTGTCGATACTGACTTATAAGTACGACGCGCTAACCGACTACGCCACTGGAGCCCGTGGATGTTAGTGGGAAAGCTAAGGTCCGTGATTAAAAGTGTCATGGTCCAGTAGGGCCTTGGCGGTGTTTTTCTATGGCAAGCTAACGTTGTAATTGAGCTGTTTTGTCTGATGCATCGACTTTACGTATTTGGCAAGCATCGCGTGCCTTCGTAGCTCAGGGGTTAGAGCACTGGTCTTGTAAACCAGGGGTCGAGAGTTCAAATCTCTCCGAGGGCTTTCAGGGAATGTCCGTATCGAATTGGACTAACTTGTCTCCTATTTCGAGCGGGGTGCGGCGATTTGAATTGCTTGCACTCGTAAGAATGCGTGAGAAATATAACACTAAAACTTTTGAAGTAAAAAATAAAAGTATTTCCCTTACAGTCGACGTGGGCAGGG